>CM051458.1:86196851-86796851 GCA_028274465.1 Plantago ovata | reverse complement strand
AATAATGTGTTCATATTATCGTCGTTCTTTATATTAATGCTCTAACTGATATGATAATGCACCAAAATGTTACCATATGAATCATATGATGAGAAACATCAAATGAATAGTACACTTTCAAATTATGAACAATGACCACCCTCCTCCATGCAAATGGTAAAGAACGTCACTTTCATGTGCAGGACGACTACTTGTTTCTAGTTTGAAGGTTTCCACAAATTCCCACTAATAATATTTATATTTGTTTAGAATAACTTCTTTCAACTTCTAGTAAAATTAATCCAAACATAAAATCATTTGAAAGCCCATGAGGAGTAAACTTGGTTCAGGACTTTCAGCAAACACCTTGTGGCCATTTCCATTCTATACACAAAGAAGGATACAAATCAAACGAAATGCAATAAATAATTATTCTTGTTGAAATTCAGGTAAGGAAATACCTTCTAAATCACGTAGGCCGCTGCTGTTGATGAGTGTAGGGGACGGGGGAGAGCACTATAGATACAGAATGGCGCAGGGGACTAGATGCATTATTTACTTTCGCATGCATGTATGCTTAGTCGTCGTTGGAGTATTTTTGTTGGCGTACAGGATTCAAAGTGTTGAGCCAAGGCCAAGGGTACTGGAAACGGGAGGCGAGATACGGGGTCAGACCAAGTGTTATGACTTATGATGCTGTTTTGAGAACTTTTATTTATGGCTTGTTACTGTTTTAACCCCCGCGGTGGTTGTGATGATGAGTCATACTCCTTGCTTCCGAACAGCTGTTGGACCATTTGCCATTTTTAGAGTTATACCATTTCATTTGTTTGCCATGGACAAGATTGTAAATTGTAATTTATATTTCATCAACTCATTTTAGTGGATACAAATTAAGCAACATCCACTATCAATATAACTCAATATTTAATTACTCTCCTTGTTTTGTTTACTTTCGATTAGGTTTTTCAGATTATCTCAAGTATCTTTTGAAACACTCAGGTCATTCACTCCGTGTTATATCTTTTGTTTTCGAGTTTGGAATTGGAATTGGAATTGGTTTTATTTTCCAAATTGGAATTTGGAATCCGAACAGAAAATTCTCTATTTATATTTCACCCAAATCTAGTTCTTTTGGATTTGGATTCCACAAACCAACATAACATCATCTTTATCTGAGTTGATGAAAATGGAACAATGATATCCTGAACAGTGTAGTCTTTTAATCATATTTCATATTGCATAACTACTAGTAGTACTATATATGTGTTTGATTTGATTTTCTTTCACTGAAATAAATTTACCTGCAGGTTGCAGCTAGCTAGCTTTTCAATTATGTTCTGACGGTGGTAAATGAGAATCAATAAAGGTTTGTTCTCTATTAATGAATTCTATACATATTATTTTTAGGTATACTGCTAGATCGACAGGAATCTGTTACTTTTATTTATTTTTCTTCCAAATATTCTCCTCTTTTCCGACTGTTGTTGAGCTGTCTCGCTTTGCCGCTTAAAAAACACTATGTTCTAACCGTTATTGTTGGATATTTTGCGTTTGTACATTGACTAAATATTTTTTTTACTAAACACAGATTAGAATGTTATGTTTCATGTACTCTATTTCGTTCATGAATTAAAACAAAACAGAGCAAATAAATTCTCACACACTTGCCCGATCCCCTCCATAAATCCAAAATGCCAATCCTGGAAAAATCAGACGTTATTTGTCATGGAAAAATTGGCATGTTATGATGGTAAATAATTTTACTGATTACGAAATACAAATTCTTGTATTTTCTTCCACCCGGACTCCATCTTCTAACAAATTGTCAGAGATAGGCTTGATCAGTTAATAATTGAAGAGTGTGCTTACCAACAACAACCTTTGATTAATCAATGGAAGAATCTTGAAATTAACCAAAGATGAATAGTCCATTTTAGACTGTCTATAATAATACTACTATGTTTCAATGGACACTCTACCGGAATTATTTTACTCCAGGTTAGCATGGATTAATTAGTCAACTAAGCACGTTCAGACAGACAGTGTGTAATGCGAGGTTTCAATGTGAAGATCCTATTATTATATAAAAACAATATACGGGTAATAATTAATGATATCGATGAATAGTACAGGGACGTTCATTTGAACATAGAAAAATCATCATGACATTGACATAAGATATCACAATCCAGAATTAATGCATTAATTCATCAGAATCTCCAGTTTGTCTCTCAAGTTGCACTAACTGCATTTTCCAAAGTCAGTAGAGTATAAGAGGAATATAATATCAACATATGAAGTTCAGATGAGAAATTAAAAGTATACGTACGTACCTAAGACAGTTTCAATTATACATACAGAAAATTACATAAGGAATAAAAATTACATAAAGGAACTTGAGGACACATAATTGTTAAAACAGTTACTTTAAATAACTATTTACAAAAAAGTTCATTCTATTTTTTGGTGCCCTAAAATCTAATAACATCTTACAAAAAAGGTCATTCTATTTTTTGGTGCCCTAAAAGCTAATCAATTTAATTTCTCGCTGGACACCTATGTTCTCGAAGAACTGGAGTTTGATGTTGTTTTTATATCCATTAGTGTTAATTAATTACTAACTAATTATATTTAACTATTTTTTTCAAAAAATAATTAATATTTATATACAAATGAAACTAGCATCTGTGTTGTTGAATCTAATGAAACTAGCATTTTTGTGTTCACTTGTAATGCTGAAACAAATGAAATTAGCATTCGTGTTTGCCGAAACTAATGAAACTAGCATTTTTGTGGCTCAAACTAACACTTATGATACTTAAACTAATGAAAACTAGCATTTTGTTGTTAAAACTAGCATTTGTGTTGCTGAAAGTAATGAAACTAGCACACTTATGATGCTTAAATTAATGAAAACTAGCATTTTGTTGTTGAAACTAACATTTGTGTTGTTGAAACTAGCATTTTTGTGGCTGAAAACTAGCACTTATGATGCTTAAACTAATGAAACTAGCATTTAGTTGTTGAAACTAGCATTTGTGTTGTTGAAATTAATGAAACTATCATTTGTGTTGCTGAAACTAGCACTTATGATGCTGAAACTAATGAAAATAACATTTTTGTTGTTGAAACTAATGAAATTAACATTTTATGATGTTGAAACTAACATTAATAGTTAGTTTCAACTAGTTTCAGCTAGTTTCATCTGGTTTATGAAACTAGTTTTTGTTTGAAACTAACTTCTGAAATTAGCTTTTTTTCTCAAACTAGCATGTGGAACTAGCTTTTATGTGTTGAAACTAATCTGAAATTATTTTTTTCAGTTAAAATAATGATTTATATTTATATAATTATAGTTTTCATATTTTTTAATTTTTTTAGTTTAGCATAAATAAATTTTAGAGTTAATTTAATTATTTTATAATATTAACAACTAGTTTAAAAGGTTAATTTCTCAGGAAAAATATAAAATTAACAATTAGTTTCAACTTGTTTCAGTCATTTTAGCTAGTTTAAGTCATTTTTAGATAGTTTCAGTTAGTTTCGGCTAGTTTCAGTGGCCGAAACTAGCTTCAGATGTCAAATTTGTTATTAAATCCAATTGAGCAAGATTTTGATGTCCATTTCTGTAGGCGGATTTCAAAAATTCTCATTAAATCCGCTTTAGCGAGATTTTGAGGTCCGGAAGCTTAGTAAGTAGCGAGCATTTGGTAACTGATGTTTTAAAGTGGTTTTATTTGCAATTAGTTGTTGTTTATGATTTATATGTGTATTTTTCCATTGTGATATATTAAAAAAATGCACGAACCAGCTCGATCAGTAATTAAGCTGCCTTATTTTCCAGTTTTTGTTTCTCCATTGCACATGTAAACATGACTTTTTGAAAAATAGGGAAATTTATGAAACACCAACACCTCTAGAGTAGAGTCTACACAGAAGAAAAGATTTTGACTGTTTGAGAGAGAAAAAAAAAGGAACTTAATTAATTTGTATTTCTGTCAAGCTCTGTGATGATCAACTGATTAATTGCTGAAAAATCCCAAGTTGCTAAACACAGTGTGAGTGAAAAAAAAAAAAAAAAGTTCAAGTGCTGGTGAGAGAGAGAATGGAAGGTGGTGCTGCAGGCCCCGAGGATGCTATTGTCGGAGTATGCGGAAAGATGCACCTTCTTTCGGATCATGGCACCGAAATACTTTTAGCAGTTAACCGAAATTTTAACTATATCTACACGGCGGTCAGACGTGCACTTGAAAATATGGAAAGAGATTTAAGGAGCCACTTCTATGTTTGGCCACTGCAGTACCACTTACGATTCTTGTTGACATTCTGCAGGTGCTCGTTGATGGTGATCTTCAAGGAGGTTGGTGGGCATGGTACAATTCATGTTCACGAAAGTCTGTATGGTTTATTGGCAGATATTGAGTGTTACTTGTTGGAACTGGTTGTCGCCAAGGATTTCACTGACAAGCTCATTACGTGGATGCCTATTTAGCTCATTACGATGATGAACTGAACGTTCACCAGGTGATTGGCGATGAACAACTGATGCTGGAATTTTGCAAACAGGTTTTTTGGGATTTAACCTATCAAGAGGAAGAAGCTAATTGTCGGATCGTTAAAGAGAAGTTCCGTTTTCTGAGTGATTCTTCATTCGCTACGATGCTGAAGAATTACCACGGTGATGATCTCAAGGACATAGTGATTTCCATCCAAGTTGTGGCTTACAAGGTGTCATGTTTTTCCTTCTTGGCCAAGTTTTGTAGCAGGAACCCCATTTTTTCCAAGGAGTATGAGATGATCAGAGACCTAATAGAGTCAGATGTTGATATCGGAGTCTTCAAAGTCAAAGCCTTACTCCTGCAAATGGATGTATCAGCGAAGTTCGGCACTGATATATTTCTGACTGAATATGAGAACTCTGTCCAGCAATATCTCTTTGAGCTGCTAAAAGATGAGTCTGCTGCTGCTGATTACTCCAATGTTCTTCATGAGGGACTTATGTTCCTAAAACATCTGATTGACAATCATGGACATCGCATGCAACTGCATCGTTCCAAGGATGAGAAGAAAACTATCAGGGCAGCAGGTGTGGAGCCACATAGTGGCCAGATAATGTAAGTACCCTACCTGAGAATTTTGGTAAGGGAATGTTCTGTTATTTGTTTGTGCCCAATATGACCCCTATTCCTGTCTCTGCCACTATATCAGGGTGCATTACGGAGCGTTGATGGGGAACATAGGATCACTTATCTACTCATGTTTCAACTGTCCAATGAAGAAGGGAAGCACCGGTCCTGTTGAGAAATCCGATTTGTTTGCAAAGGTGGATCTTTTCCAGCAACAAATCATCAACACCGTCTTTTCATGATCGTAGGAAGAATGGGAGAATATATGATAGAAAGCAGGCCAGACCTCTTCATCATTCTCCTTGGTACCACGATTCCATGAAAGTTCTGTGCTATTGTATTCCACTTTGTTCTGAAGTGGAGTACTACTTATTACAGCATGATTTCCAAAAAAACTAAATCTTAGAATCAATCCTGATTGTACTTTGCAACTGTCCGTAACTTGATATATAAGCAGTGCTATACTATTGGGTTCCAAGCACTAAACTATACTATTCTATTGTATTTCTGGAAATCTTACAGAACTCGTGTGCTATGGAATTTGGAGGAGCAAACAGCCCATCCAACCGAAGCTATTACTATCAAGCATTCCAACGAACTGAAGCCGTTACTGTCAATCTGGGGTAAGAATATTGTTTGAAAATGATCGGCTTGCCCCTGCATTTTCAGATAAAATTACTGTGTTCATGTGAACGAAGGCAATGCGCCTGTTTTGTTCGACTAAATCTATTGGACTGTCTGTACCTGGATAGTTGCTTTCTTGTGTTAGTAATGGACATGCCCGTTATCCTGGTTACCAAAAACTAAGTCTTCAATTGCTTGGAACTTGTAATGTCCAGTACATATGTGTCGGGATTTAGATTTGACTTCATCGGATTCCTCCTAGTCAGTTAACAACTTAACATTAGTTCTCGATTTTTGCAAAAAAAACCTTGGAAACTGGGAATACATGCAAGCTTACAAGTTACAACTTCTAATCATCATTTGTCATGTTCTTTTCATCTGAAAATTGGTGAAAATAAATTCAGTTCAGATCAGTTCAGATGCATTAAGTTCATTCAGTTCAGATTTGGCTAATAGTATTTTGTACTACAAATAAGTTAAGTTAAGTTCAGATCAGATCAGTTCAGACGAAGATAACAGAGCCTCAATGATCAAAATCGTTTCAAAGCTAAATAATACATGCTGTTTAGGCTCAAGTCAAGAGAAAACTCATCAACCATGGATAGAGCTAGACCAAAATATCCCATTAACCTCAGTATCATTCTGCTTGTCCTTTTCTCTATTTCCATCATCTTTCTAACACTAAGATCAAGATTACTGCCCCAGAATACACCCATCCGGTCTGCAGACTCGTCCATGTCTTTATATGAACCAAAGCCAACAGATAGCCCAAGTCGAACATGTGTCAAAATCTCACCATCTTTGGCTCATGCCCTCGTTCACTATGCTACCTCAAACAGTACCCCGCAACAGACTCCGGACGAAATCCTAGTCTCCCTCAAGGTACTCGAAAAGAAGTCGCCTTGCAACTTATTAGTTTTTGGCTTAGGCCATGACAGTCTCATGTGGATGTCACTCAACCACAATGGCCGAACAGTCTTTCTAGAAGAAAACAAGTCATGGATTGACCAAATCCAAGCACAAATCCCATCCGTGGAAGCATACAACATAGTTTACGACACTAAAGTGATGCAAGCCGATGAGCTTCTCAAAATTGGGGCGAAAGTAGAGTGCCGAACTGTGAGTGATCCAAGATTTTCGAAGTGTCAACTGGTATTAAAGTGGTTGCCTGATGCAGTGTACAAGACAGAGTGGGATTTGATCATGGTAGATGCTCCGACTGGATACCATGACGAGGCTCCAGGAAGGATGAAGGCTATATCTACAGTTGGATTAATGGCAAGGCTCCGAAAAGATGGTGAGACTGATGTGTTTGTGCATGATGTGGACAGAGTAGTAGAAGATAAATTCTCAAAAGCATTTCTATGTGAAGGGTATCTTATGGAACAGGTTGGGAAAATAAGGCACTTTACTATCCCAAGTAACAGGAGAAGTCCTGAAAATCCTTTCTGTCCTTAAAAATACAGTAGCACGGCTTTTACTCTTGCAACAAAATTCTTTTAGCAGCAAAAATATGATTTGATCAATTATTTATGTAATTTAGTGACTCTGCCAAGTGAAGTTTAGCTTCTGGTTAAATGGAAGTGTTTCGACTGCATTACTGATTAAATTCAACTTTGAAACATAAATGCTCAAAACAGACGATTATTTAATAAGAATAATGTGGTAATTTCAGAGATTCGATCACAACTTACAAGAACATGGCAGTTATGGAGAGAGATTTGGCTGCGTTTTCTACTTGCAACAGAGATATTTGAAATAAGGAATGTGCCTTGGCAATAACAAACAACATCCTTTGATGAATGCCATCTGAAAGAAACATCAACGAACATTGCGGACTTTATCTTCCTGGCCTAATCCAAGGGACTTCTGTGCAGCTGATATTCCTTCGGGATCTGTTCAAATAAAACAACACTAATTAGATGGTGAGACGGTAGTTTTACAGAGATATTAAGTTGCACATTATGTTCTTTTTTTATTTCTCTCTGATGACAGATGATTCAGTACATGACCTCTTCAAGGAGGCCCAATAAGTGGCTCTAATTACATAGGTGGAGATGAGAATCAAAAAGCTGGAATATGCCATTAGCCTAGCATCCGATACATGTTGAACACAAAATATACCACAAGTATTTAAGGCTATGAGTTTATGACAAGAATAATAGGTTAACATCATCGTCCTTCTTTATACTTCCCTAACTAATATGAAAACGCACCAAAATGTTACCAATATGATAAGACATATCAAATGAATTTCTGATGCAAATTGACAACCCTCTTCCACTCCGATGTGAATGGGCAAGAATGTCACTTTTAAATGAAAAAGAAATAGATGGGGCGAAGATGTATCATGTACTTCCGTGTGCAGGTCATGGGGTAAAAAAGTACTTGTTTCATTATCTCACTAGTGTTATACTTTCAGGCTGTGTCTTATAGCCCCTTAAGCTGTTAAGGGTAATAAAGGGTAAAGAGTCTAAAGACTCTGACTAAGTGCTCCCAGCTATAAAGGGGCAAAACAGTCATACTTAAACCATATTCAGTGCAAAACCCTCGCCCTCTTCAGTAGTTTGGTTACTTTAGTTGGATTAAAATGTAGTGGTCCAATACAAAAGGTTCTCTAGTTTCAAGATTTGACAAAGTTATTAATAGCCAGTCACACATTGTGTTAGGCACCACATAGTGTTTGCTAGAGAAATTTATAGGATGTAGAGACCCATCCTCAGAGTTCCTTGAGCTATATAAACCATCAACATAGAGAAGTCTTATTTTCGTTCATTTGCAAAGATCTCCATTTCATATTGGATTAATATCTGTTGCTCTCGTTCATATTAAACAAACTCATTTGACATCCTTACTTGAACAGGATCTGTTCTATAGTATCGAACCTCTGCATCCTTGATTTCTAACAAACTTATTGAACCGCACAGAATCAATTAAATGATGCAAGCAGTCTTATAAGATAAAAACTCTGCTGTGACAAATAACCGGCATGAAAAGGGAAGAGTTTCCACTTACCAAAGAATTGTGTGAAGATCCTTGTGAAAAATGACAAATTGCGTGACACATTGTAAGCCACGGCAGGAGGAAGAGGCTTCACAACTGTGTCTATACTAAAAACACGTTGGAGGAACTGCAAAACATGAAAAATCTACATTAAGGACTGCATCTAGCGCAACTTACATAAACGATGAATCAACATTGCACAACTACTTTCTTGGAAAGAAAGATGTTAACAGCTTCCATCAGGGAAGAAATATAACACCAAAACCTCGAAATATAGCAGGCTACAAATCCTATACTACTACAGAGGCATGACAAAAACTGTCCTCCTAGGTTCACTATAGGAGACAATTTCAAGCCACGCAACCTACCTAAACACTCAATCAGATTTCATGCTCCTTTCTGTCAAACAAAACTCAGAATACTCATTTAAAAGTAACTTAAGCAAGGAAGAGGAAGAGCATCAAAATGAGAATCTAAACTGGCACCTCTACATAATTACTCTAAAGCCGCTTCAAACGCGAAATACATCTTGCTCAAAATCAATTGGACTTTAGCTCTATTACTCGGCATATTCATTAGCATAACATAGAATTGAAGCGACATAACAGGTAGTTGTTCGCTACGCCTCTAAACTAGTACATTCTCCATCTCGTTATCAACAACAAACAATAGAACTTCAACATCTATGAAGCTAATGAGTTCTATCTACTACACTCAAATACCACTCTATTTCACACACACACAGTATTAATTTAATTTGTCATCATATAATTGCTACCTGGTAATTGCGCTGGAAGCTGTAGCGAAGCTCAGGGTCAATCTCAGTGAGCGAGTCCTCACCAACGCCGTCGTTTTTGGAGTTGTAATTCTTCTTCCCAGGGACGTGCATCGTGGGCGTTGAACCAGGCTGCGAGGTCACTTTCATCCTGGCGTCCTTGAATTTCTCGTCTTCGGCCGGGCCAGCTCTCCATGGCGCTGATTTCAGCAGCTCTTTCTTCGTTTTCGCCATTGTTGTTATCAATTCACTCGAGCTTTACTGTGCCAATAGGAGCGCTTGCAGGATTTTGGATAGCGTCGATGATGTTACGATGTCGTTTTGGCCCACTGTGAACTTATTAGTTTTCCTCCTTTGGGTTTCTTTTTGTTCATTTTGCATATATGCCCTCAATCTTTTCGATAATGCAAATGTCTCCATGAAACTACCAAAATCGTAGTTGGTACCAAGTAAATATTAAGGCTGCTGGTTATGGTTGTTCATAGTGATGTTAAACGGGTTGAGTATCGTTGAATATTTCATTTCCTATATGATATATAACAATAAAAAAAATGATGGAATGAAGAAATAGATCAGTAGATTTATTCATATAGGTCAGAATATGAACCAAAAACTAGTAGCCTCTCATATGTTCCCCTGAAGTTACTACAACTGGCAATAAGCATCAATACAAGAGTATACAGCACAAGAAAAAAGAATAGAACAAACAGATGATCAAATCTTACAGCATATATGAAAACTCAGATGATCATTATCAAATCCATCTATGGACAGAAAGGTCTACCTTCCCTAGCTCTATGACTTGGAATGGTAAAAAGCCTTATCCTCCCAACTTGTTCCCTCAAATACCCTTCACACAAAATGTCTTAGAAAACTTATCCTCCACAACTCTATCCACATCATGCACAAACACATCAGTTTCACCCTCTTCTCTGTTCCTAGCCATCAATCCAGCCGTATATATCGCGCTCATCCTCCCTGGCGCCCCATCATGGTACCCTGTTGGAGCGTCCACCATGATCAAATCCCACTCTACTTCATATATGTCAGTTGGCAGCCCCTTTAGCGCCATTTGGCATTTCGAATATCTTGGATCACTCACAGTTTTGCAGTCCTCTGTCGCTCCGATTTCAAGAAGTTCGTCAGCTTGCGTCCTTCTAGTGTCGTATGTCACGTGGTACGATTCCAAGGATGGGATTTGCGCTTGGACTTCTTGAATCCATGACTTGTCTTCTTCAAGGAAGACAGTGCGTCCGTTATGGTTGAGGGACGTCCACATGAGGCTATCGCGGCCTAGACCGAAGACTAGGAAGTTGCAAGGGGACTTCTTTTCGAGGACTTTGAGCGAAACCGAGATTTCATCGAAGGTTTGTTGTGGGGTGATGTTTAAGGTTGCATAATGGACTAATGCATAGGCTAATGAGTTTGAGATTTTTGTGCATGTTGGGTTTGGATCAGTGTGAGATGTTGAGCAGTCTGTTGGGTTCGGTTCTTGGAGAGAAATGGACGAATTCGCAGTGTGGAGTGGTGTGTTTGATTGAGGGCTTGAGAAGCTTGATCTGAGTATTAAGAAGAGGATGATGAGGAAGAAGAAGGATACCAATATGATCTTAAGATTGATAGGTGACTGTGGTTTGGTTCTCATGTTTGCTATGTTTCTTGTGGGAGTGCTTCAAGTGAATACAAAATTTGGAGAAATTCAAAGACTATGTAAAGGACAAGATGATGAATGAGTTCCTAGAGGAGGGAAACTTGAAGATTTTGATCTGTTGAACATGTGATTGTCTTAAATTAGTTTTCACTTTGTAGTGAAGCAAAGACTTGAGGTTTGATGGGAGAAAAGAACAGTGTTATAATGATGTTTCTGGTCTTACAAGGCAAATAATTTCATCCATGTCTGGTAATCATTTCATTTGTTGGAAGTAGTTAGGATATTAGGTGACACTGAGATGTTATTATCCAGTTAAACAAGAATTGAAATTGGAAGGCATCTCCATCTGGTGGATATATTATTGTTTCCTTGAAGTATTTGGTGATGGAAATAATTAAGTGCATAAAGAAGAAAATTCTTCCTACAGTAGTGTGTGTTTGGCGTGGACAATTAATTATGTGGTTTTACAAGAAAAAAGTATGTTTTAGATTCCAATAACATGATTGATCACACTAATTAAGGTATCATTCAAATTCAAAATATAAGATTATTGATCAATTTATGAACACCTTATTAGTTTGTTTCGTCAAACACAGGTAGTAAACAGAATGACTACACAATTTATATCTAGACCTATTGCCAAAAAGTTTCTTTCAATGTTAAACTGTGAAGTGAAGTAGGTGCAAACTAATTTTGTTTGTGCATGAAAAGCAAAATAATATGTGCATGGGAAATGGAGAATATACAGATTATTTGCAACAGTTAGGTAATTCTTGTTGTTTAATAAGTCAATGACAGCTACTGCAGGCGATGAATTATCAATAGTAAACTGTTTAAATAACTTGTGTTGTTAGGAAATCACAGCAACTGGTTTGTTGAATGGTGATTGTCAGCAAGTTATGTTGGTTTTGTTCCATTGATTGCCTGTCGTGCAGATACATGGAGGTTAGATTGAACAAGACTGGGAAACCATCACGTTCAGATTATTTCTTTTCCATGAAGGAACTTTTAAATAAACATTTCAAGGGCATCATTGGTTACAAATGAAATGGTTAAGCCTCGGAATTCTGAAGAATGTTTGCAGTAGGTTACAATAAATATATACAAAAATTAATAGGAGATAAAAATATAAATAGTACTTTAATAAAGAGAGAAAATTCAATAAAAGAAAAAATGGAGAGCATCTTTAGAAATGCTGTGGCAGCAAGACGAAAGTCTCAAAGGTAAGTCAAACATAATCAAGTAAAAGCACTAACTGCACAACTCAGTCGGTAATACTATGCACATAATGGTGATTGGTGAAGTTCCAAGTGTTGGCGCAAGTGCAACCGAGGTCGAAGAGATTATACTACACAGGTATATACAACAGCTCTGGTATAAATATCTTGAACTTGAACGAACTTAAACGAATGATGTTGCCGACTCTGATACAGTGTGAACAAACCCCAGAAAACCGGTCATTTTGCTGGGAATCACATGCCTAGTTCAAGTATCTGACTTTCAAAAGATATAGAAATAAACAGGCAAGCATCATAACAGAAAATCGGCACCAATACATAACACTGCACCAATAATGTCAAATAATACACTCTCCCAACGGAGCAAATAAAACTCCTGGTGTATTTTGCCAAATGGACACCAAAAACTCGGCAAATACAAGCACAATTTGTCAATTTAACGAAAGGGTACATCAATTATAATAATATATTATCTACAAGAGATGTGTACACTGCGTTCTACAGAGATGCTGCTATGACAAGATGATATCAGCTTCATCAGAGCTGAAGCAAGACGTCCCATGACCATAATGCGCGCAACTACCCACAAGAATTGCAAGAATTAATCGTCAAAATTACCATCTCTACCCTAAAATCTATATCCAGAGCCAGATGAAGGTGGGGCAGGTGGCAATCGATTAGGGGTTCGACGGCTGCCCGAGTTTGCCCCAGAGCCAAAATCACCATTTTGTGAAGGGTCACTGTTCCGGCGACTGTGACCATTGGACCTTGAGTATGGTGATGATGGACCATTGGAAGCTGCATCAAATGCTGATCTCCACTCGTCACCTGACGATGGACCACCAGCGATTGAACTGCTATCTGCTCAATTTAACAAAGGAAGCATAAGTTTACCTCAAACTACAAAAGGCAATTCAATCATCTGATTGTTGCGTCTTTTGATATCTGAAAAAAGCACTTTAATGGCCTTTTAAGTCAAAAGAGGTTATTCTTTCTTGTGGTAAATTTTTAATATTTTGTTGGCTCAACTATGACACGAAGAAGAAGAAAAAAAAGCATCTAGTGTTGTACAGTGTGCAGCACCATAGTAGTTGCTTCAATATTCAGTATTTTCAGTATGCAAGAATCAACTTTAACCTATACCTATTTTTATTATGTTTGCAAATGATACCACCTTTTAGTTATAGTTTAAAGTTTTAAACTTATTTTCTCTACTTAAAAAACTTCAACTCCAAGATTTGTACATGGAACAAGATAATAATCACCTGCTCCACCATTGGACATGCTTGATGCTGCAGCTGCTCGATTGTCGTGGATGCTTAGCTGCCTAGTAAGTTTGGAAAGAAGAGAGGATTGCTTTTGTATGCGTTCTCTCTTGCGCTTCACATTCTGGTCCTCCTGCAGTAGCTCCTCTATTCTTGCAGTATTTTGGCCACTAAAATTCCAATTTAAATGAGGTCATTACATGAGGATGAAGAGGAAAAAAGCAACATAATATTATAATAGTGATGATCCTTACCTGACAGAACTGTATAACTTATTAAGCATGTCTTCTTTTGCCTTCTCTACTTGACAAAGAACGACTGCCTGTAATCATGTAGAGCAAAGATCAAAACCGGATTTTAACAAGGTGAAGCAAAATAAGGCTCATAAATATGCCTACCTTCGGAACATTGGCCGCAAGGCTATTGAGGACGGCTTCAACATAACCCCGCACTTCCTGGGCCATCCACCGCAGTTCCTCTTCTGGGTCCACAGGTCTTCTGGTCATTGTATCCTAGATGAACATCAACAAGGTTAAGCACTTGTAAAAATATCTCTGCATAGTAGCACGCCGTGAACAAATTAACCAAATTAAAATATATTGTACATCAAAAGCATATGTAACACATCAGTGAAGGTGCCATCACTTTAAAACACGCTAAAAATCCAAGTGAAGAAAAGCTGTAAGAAATTGGAACTCATAGATAGCATGTGAACAGTGAGTTGGAAAGACAGAGATTTCCCGTCTATAATGGCATAGACCTTGTATTCAGAAAGTGATAATTGCATTGACCTAGTGGCCAGAAATTATCCATACGCATACCCGAGTGCCTGCCATTCATATGTTTAGAATAAATGTGGAATTTTCCTGACTACACGATACCATCATACTGGCCGAGCCAAATTGCTAAAATGAAACAGCAATTTATCAAGTACTTACAAGCGAACCATCGGAAAGACTGTGCCGCATAGGATTTGATTCACTCTTCACCTGACCACCTTTAGAACTAATAATGCTTCTTAATTTGCTCAACCACTCTGTCTTTTCCGCCACACT
The DNA here is from genome assembly GCA_028274465.1 of Plantago ovata. NCBI lineage: Eukaryota > Viridiplantae > Streptophyta > Magnoliopsida > Lamiales > Plantaginaceae > Plantago > Plantago ovata. The sequence continues at coordinate 86,782,132 of CM051458.1, read as the reverse complement.
CTCAGCCTTCAGAACAACAGCACTGTGGGCTGTAGGCATCAACTTATAGTTAGTTCTGTCAGCAATAGAAAACCAGAAGCTAGAAGACAAAGTTCATGTTCATAGAAATTACCTTTTACGACGGTTTTATAAGGAACCCGACTTGTTATCTTGAAAACAAGATTGGGTCCTTTGCTCACATCTGGACCATTTGCCTTCTTATCTTTAGAGCTCTTTGAAGGTGGAGGAGCTTCTTCTTCCTCTGAAACTTCTTCTAGATTACATTCCTGATAATCATGACAGGTCATAGAGAGCATATTGGTAAATCAGGAACATTACAATATAAGTCATGGTAAAAGGCCTGATACTTGAAGCATATGATAAGCTCAAAATATATGGGCCAGTCATCGACATGTGTACCTATAGTCAAAATCTTGTCCTGTTATTAACGTGAAATAGCTTACCAAGTTATAGCATTTGTGCCACAAATATATTTTTTTACTTGAGACCTTAAAAGTACAATTCGAGTGGACCAATTCCAAATTTGAAAAATAAGCACAAAAGTGATCATCCAGCACTTTGCTACATAAACAGAACCTAGCTTGGAAAGGCATTTTTAAAGCAGTTACTAAAACGTTAATTCATTCCGTCTTTTTTTTTCTTTTGGTGTTCCACTGTGGGGGACTAATCCAGCTGCGAAAGATAGACCCCTTTAGGAGTGGCTCTCCAACAGTGTTTTTTTACCAACTCTAGACCTTGCTTACCTGAAGTCAAGTCCCTTGCCACTTGATACTACATATGAAATTTTTCGATGAAAGAATCAGTCCTTTTTACATTTTTCTAAATGGCTATTTTGTTTTTTTCTAAATAAAATACAATAAGAATGAGATGACCACAATATCCAGTCTATATTCAAATACCTCCAGAGTGATAGTACCACGGAAACGACGTTCTTCTTGTTGCTTGGTGTATCCAAGCTGCAAGATGTTTTAACAGATTATTAGATGAAGTAACAATAAAGAATATGGAAATAAGTTGAACCACCGGAGTAAAACACACATAATAAACAAGAGCTACATTAGTTTAGTTATCAAATTACATGCATGATCACCAGACACAACCACTTCGCATTCATCCCACAGTGAATCATGGAAAAGAAAGTTCCCAAAGATGCAGACTATTACTAACAAATAAAAGCAGCAATATAGAAAAGAATGTCAATAACTGATTAACCAGTTGCGCACTCAAGTGAGTTCAAAATGTTCTCAACAAAATAAAAAATAAAAATACTCTCTCTGTTAGGCCCAATACTTGTTTCCTTTCGGCACAAATATTAAGAGTGAGATACAAAAAAAAAGTAGTAAAAGTTGAAATTTGGTGTTTCTGAAATATTAAAAAGTTGTGAGCAGGTTTATTTGAATAAAAGAAAGAATAATAAAAAGACATATTGACGAGTGTCAAACAAGTAAATATGTGTGTTAAGAGGGTAATCTGGGACAAAAATGCATGCCAAATACATCAGGTGGGGCAGAGGGTTCCGTCGCCAACAAGGTAACTAAATTAATGATCGACATTGAAGTTCCATCCCAGCTTATTTTATAAATATACATTCCAACTATGTATATTTTTTCAAGACATATCATATAGTTGAAGCCACTCACTTTTCCTGTCTTTTCATTTAAAACAAACCATCTTCTGCTCCACCCATTAGTTTTGGCACTTTTCTTCAATAGAAAACCTGTAGGCAGGAGAATGTTTATAAATTTCAAAATAACAAAAAATATACGGTGAAAAAGAATACTATATGCCATTTTATCACAAACCATTAATGAGGCACCTCATAGAAAAGTTCACCACTACATTCATACGGACTACGGGAATACGTAAAAAAAACACAACTCTACAACAACAACAACGAAGAAAAATATATCTTGATACACCAGTATACACAGTAGCTGCAAAAGACCGAGAAATATGTATTGAACTATGGCTTCACTTAACTTACCATTTGTTTCCTTTTACTCCCTCTCACCAAAACCTATTGCAATTTATCCGAGGGTGATAACATAATGTATTTATTACACGTAAATGGCATAGAATTGAGAGGAGAGTTTTGATCATATAATGAAACACAAAATAACCGAAAAACAAAATATGGAATAGTATATGTGCCTTGAAGATGCTAAAGTAAAAAAATTGCATGATAACATGACAGACAAGATCATACGAAAGGTACAAAGAGAAGAGTTCAAAAGCCTGGGCATTATGTGGAATGCAGACAACAAAAATCTAGTGGATTGTATCTTACCCAAGTCAAATACATCATATGACACACATAAACTTCAACTCAGTCGCATACCGAGTTAACTCCAGCCAACCAACTTGACCAAATAGAGTGCAGCCATTATTTAATTTAGGAAATATAGAACTGTTTATACGAACCTGCTGTAATCTCCCCTTCTGGTCCCGCTGTCTTCAGTGTGGGTCCATCTTGTGCATCCTTATCTTTATCTTGCGGATTAGACTTGGTATCCTTCATTGACTTCAAGTTCCCACCACTTTGTTGGCCTCCAGTTTGTGGACTAGATGCCTATACAAAAAACCCAAGTCTCTTAGAGGACCAACAAAAGTCAAACATGCAAAAGCTTTCAGAGAAAATGGCAAGGCATGCTTTTAGGCCATAAAATTACATATAATCAATCTCTTGCAAAATCTGAATTAACCATTAAAAAAATAAGGTCAAGAAGATCACAAACCCTATTTAATATGGACTGCTCAGCATCAACTCCCCTTTTGGAAGACCGACCTTTTAGTTCCTCTTCACGTCTTTGTCTATCCATCCTAGCAATACAACAGTGCACAATTGCTCTAAGAAATTTAATCTTGGGAAGAAAAAGAAACGAACAATAGAAAGATATGAAAATGATTTTCCCGTTCACAGAACATAAAATGACACGATTTTGATCATTCATAATTGTATAATCATCTGAAGAACAAATAGAAAGAGGATATAACGTTTGGAGAATATACCTCCTTTGAACTAAACGGATGAAATGTTGTGGAGGAACAAATGCCCGTTCCATGTCAACAAGAGCCACTACCATGTTTCTCGCTTCTGTCTTAAATCCCTCCAAAGCAGTTGTAGCAATTGCTATAACCTAAAAGGGCAGTAGCACACATTTTTCAATTAAATGAAAAGAGACGGCATGTATTTACTGCATTCAGAAAATGTTATGAAGTTTTACCTCTCGCTTAAAAGGAGGATATCTTCCAAGACCAGGTGTAGCATTAGCAGCCGCTGAGACAATTTCAATAAGTACCCGGTGCACCTAATAACAGAAAGTTCACATACCATAGCTTAGCACGCAGAAAAAAGAATAACCCTGTAAATACTGGAGGCCGAAGGAAAAATAGATCAGAAGAAGCGCAGCCAATGCGCGAATTGAGCCAAACCCAGTGAGTACAGGAGACAAAAGGAAAAATGGATTAGAAGAAGCGCAAACACATAAGCTACGCACTGCTGGGGATGCAGCAAAGGTAGAGGCAGCATGTTTACTGGAATGTAACATGGATTTTAAGAAATACGAAGTAAAAGGTAATAACGACATCAGAGGACTTAAATCTCCATGAAACATACCCATCACTCTCACACAACAGTCGAGTCCAGTGAAAAGCTTGTAAACAAAACTTACTGCCACTTTACTCTGATGGACCACAATGATCCATCTCTTGTAAATAGCAAGATGTTCATATCAACTCATTTTAGAATACTAATCAGGGTCATGGATCCAACTAAATGTTTACCTCATCAACACAAAGGCGTGAAGGTTCTTTTGCGAGCTCCAAAACACCCTTAATCAACGACCTTAGCCCTTTCTCGGGAGAGATAAGATATGGTTGATAACCGTCTGCCTCGAGCACGATCTGATAACAGTTTGATATGATCAACAACACAACCACATGGACGAACATAAGCCATCAAAAGAAGTATTGCCACATGGTAAGAAAAAAAACGTACCCTCTTAACATTATTTAAGTCGAAATGTCTATCTAAAGGCAGATCCTTGATCCTCTTGGGAAAATTGCCTTCAAAGCTAGCAACAACTTTCCATCCACCGCCCTGGAAATAAGATGAGTAAATCAATATGTTAAAAGATATACTAGTAAAATATAGTTCAGACTTCACAGAAGAAATAAGGTTACACAACTGAGCCAGAGATCTATCCAAGGAAGAGGATTATATCACATAATGATAATGTAACAGAAGAGAAAGCAAATTATAATATAATAAGAGTATAAGACTTGATAAATCCCCATCCCACCATTGGATTACAAGTCATTTTGCATGGACATAGATGTTGTTTGCAGCTTATGATTATTTTTCTAAAAGAAAACTGAGCGTAAGCTACAATAGCACCTCATCTTAAGCTGCTAATACAAGAGTTGTCAATAGCGGCCACTACGATGACAACCCCTGGCGCTACATACACCACGGGAGTCGGGTTCCTTTATAAAGCGTCCTGGAGCACTACGCTCTGCGGTCCAGAGCGGAGCTTTAGGCAGCTTTTGGGGGCAAAAATGTGATTTTTCACCTTCCTTTCTCTCTTTCTCTTTTTTCTTCCACTTTCCAGCCACCCACCAGCCTGGAAATATGGACGATCTCCGGTGGCAGCGCAGAGTCAGCAGATCAAGATAAACTTTTAGTGACTTAGTAGTTAGTACTTTAGTAGAATAGTTGCTAATGTAATTTTCTTATAGACTAAGTTGTTGGCTTGTCTGTATATAGTATGCAGATATGCATTAGTAATTTCGTTTAGTGTACATTATAATTATTAATTAATGGAATAAATTTACTCTTGAAGTGTTGACATAAATGGCAATCTTAAGCTTAAACAGATTCAAAAATTCCAATGGCAATGTTAAGCACTTGAGCAGTTAAGCTAAATGGCAATGACACTTGATCAGTAGTAATTTCCTTGGATTTTAAGTACTTATTTGCATATTTATGAATATCTGAGCATATCTATAACTTTTAGTATGAAAAACACATCTTCAAATAGCGCCACAACGCTATCCGCTATTGGGGGTCTGACGCTTCGCACCGCGATCGATAACCTTGCAATAGACTCGCAAATTCCCTCCCACCCCCCACCCCACCAAGGAGATTTCAACTAGTCAATCCAAATAAGTGCTTCTACTGCATAAACTAATAAAAATATAACTTATCCTCTTACCTCTCCAGTTAAGATGTGCTGGAGGAACTTGTCTTCAAATTCACGACAAAGTTCCAGGGCTAATGCTCTTGTGCCCTCAGCGCTACTTACCATCTGCTCACCAAGTCTAAATAGTTCATCCTGTACTACTTGTGATTTTCCCTGCAGTCTGCAGGGGTTACAAACTAAATTAAGCAACCAGAAAATAGAAGCATTAAATGTAAGCGGACACATATCACATGCTAGCGCGAAAGATAATCATATATTAGACTAAACTAGATAATTAACACCGGGGAAACCAATTTGCAGAATAGCATCTCCAGGAAAATTTGGATAGATTCCCTACCATATTTAATGGAAACCTAAAACGTAAAGCATACAAGTAACCAGAAGATGGAGCAAATGACAGGAGACTTTATAGTTTTTACTATGAATCAGAACACAAACTAATCCACCAACATCGGCGTGTGTGTGTGGGGTGGGGGGGTCCAAATCTCTTCCAGATAGACACATAAGAACAATAACTGAAAGACAACCATATCTCTGCCGAAAGCCAAGTTTGACGAGAAACACCATACCCTGAGAGGAGATTTGGCAGCCTGACTTTCATGCGATTTCGGATCTGCTGAGCTAGTGTCTCTACAAAGGCTAATCTACCAAGCTTGCTTTGAGGGGCCCCTGGTAGTATGGATTTCAAACTTTCACTCTCTGCTCTCCATGCAGTTTCTAAAGAGTTATCCGCTCCGACACTCCCCGATTGGGCGGAAGCTATTGAAACAGATTGACCTATCAAAGCAACCCATGGGATGTCAGATGTACTTCGAGGTCCCTGGTTTAATAATAGAGCTTGTACAGCTGCAAGGACTTTTGGCTGTGAAGATGCCTGATCTATCTTGCTAATGACTCCAACAGTTCTTGTACCTATAAAGAATAGCATAGTGCAAGTTAGCATATACATACAAAAAATACAATCTAAAATAGTGAAATAAAAGCACTAAATCCCTTCCACAGGAGTTCGTAAATGAAAAACTGAATATAGCAAACCCACATTCTCCATCAAGCTCTTTTGCAATCCTAATAGCTTTTGCAGTAGCAACATCGGGGACCTGGTCAGCAGGTATCACAACCAGTAGTATTGCATCACTACGTTCTGCATACTGACTCTGAAACAGAATGGTATGAGATTAGATTGCTGAAAATCACAACTTATAAGCTTTTTATATAATGAAAATAGCCAAGTCTGCAGGACTTAATAGGCTCCACAAGTTTAGCAAGTAATTGAGGTGGATTACAAAATTTACTATTCAAACATGTAAAAAAATGCAGACATTAATTTAGCATGACCAGCACGAGTGTCCACCATTGCTAACATTAAGTACTTTTAAATTTGTTCAAGAACAAAATTATCTCTGGTTATATTTTATGAGATGTATAAATAAATAACTAGGCACAGAAGGTGAAGATTTTACTCACCAACGAATCATCGAGATTTCCCTTATCAACACCAGGCAAGTCGATCAATTTCAGTGGTGGGGCTGCGTAACAGATCAAGATAATATTCAAGTAAGGGAATGAGCGATAGAATAAAAATTCACATGTAGAGAATAGCATTATGTATCTATAGGTGATAACTACTTGGGCTGTGTTTGCAACAACTTCAAATTATTTTAATATTGAAGGAGATTAATTTAACAAGAAGTTGGTAAAACTGGCTTATTATAGAATTCGAGGGGTGTTTGCAAAAGCAACATACAAATTTGAAAAAACGTGCAAGAAAATTGTTTGCAAACCCAACTTTTAGTAGAGGAAATTAAAAAGTTGATTAAGGAGCTTCAAGAACTTCTCCAACTTAATTTAAGAAAATCTGCCAACTTATAAGCTATTTCAATTTTCAAACACTTAAAATCCAGTTTGTCCTTAGTCCTTAAATTGAATTGTAAGCTGCAGCTTATAAGCTATTGCAAACACCCACTTTAGCATGCATACCATCTCGAACTCTTAAGCTTGTAGCCGAGGCTGCAATGTAACATGGTTTATAAGCCCCACGTCTACATTAGGATCCCAGTTTCAAATCTAACCTTAACCCATATTGGGACTCCAAGATGAGGTTTAGCTAACAATTTAGGGAGTGGGGGGATCAGATATATTAACTGCTAAAATGCATGTTCATATAGCAATATTAATTTGACAGAGGTAAGATGTTGATTCGGAATTTTAGGTCGGATTAAGGATATACATAGGCGGCAACACTCAGATATAATTTCAGAGGATTGTGAATTTAGCAGAAATGCTGTGTTGATCAAGTTCACATGACATCAGATCTAGATTAGGCTTTGACCGAAATTTTGGATTTTTGAGTATATAATTATGAAGTAACATTAAAAGATACTTCCAATACTTGATAGTTCAGCAGGATAGCCCTCTTTTAACAAGTTCACAATTCACAAGGCATGTTTGGAAGGTAAATCCATCTTCCGCAGATATATATTTTGGACTCAGTACTTCATTGACGCATTGTTAACCAAAAAAAAAAAAGAGGAATTCTAACTCTACTCAGACCAAACTCATGCAAGTTCTTAAATTGTATGGGATAAAGAAAAACTTGATCAGAGATTAAATGCTAGTACATTTATAAAGACACACCTGTACTTGTACGGAGCTTCAAATATATCTCATCACGACTTTTACCAGAAATTTTGCTCAGTCTGTCCTGTAACGAATGCCGAAGAGCACCTAAAACATGCCAAAGTGAGAAAGAATTGCAGAAATGACAAAAATGTTTCAAAAAATTTCTACTTTCAAATAATAAACCAGTACCTAACTGAAGCCTATGAAATTCAACTTGCGGCTTAAAGTTCAGCTAAAGACTTACTTGCAGAAACTTGTTGAGATTTACTATCAATCTGCAACATAATGGATTTGGTGCTCAGTGAGCCATCCCTTGTCAAATCAATACAGATTGGAGCACGTGTGGCACCACCTTCACCGGTTGGCTGCAATTAAGGTCAAAACTCTTTAAAAATGTGTATTTACAGCTCTGTTTGTGCGTGTGTATGTGTGGAGGGGGTGGGGATAATTCCTTAGATAATCAGCTATAAGTAATGATACTTACCAGTGCAGGATGACCTATCAAGCTATTCAACACGGCAGATTTACCTGCACCCTGAAAAGTTGTCCAGTGTCAATAGAAGAAATATTTCATTTCTTTTTTTTTTAAGGTAAACCAATCAAGCTATAAGTAATTCCAGTGTCTATTGCTAGAAGAAAGAAGGAATACAAAAACTGTACATCAATTTAAGGAGAAACTTAATAACAAGGTATGAAGGTCATTAATATGGGGTGGGGGGGGGGGTCACTGTTGGGGTTAGGAATGTCATCAAGGCAGCTGATGTTTCCCTCTCTCCACAAGCACCAAATAATGCAACCGGGAACAATGTTTAAAAATGTTTCCATCTTTATCACTCGATTTTCTTATCCGAGCCCAAAGAACATCCTCAGCCATTGTAGACATGCAATAATGGTTTGTCAACCAAAACTGTATCCTATAATATTTTATACATGAGATAACTGACTTGAATTATTCATAATTTTACAGAATTTACGCAGACATTAGCCCCAAAAAACAAGCTAGTAAAAACAGTAGTATTTCCTTTTAATTCTGTATAAATCTGAGCGGGTTGTTTTTCATGATCAACAGAGAAATGTAAGTGGGGTAAACATACTTCCAAGAAACCAACAAACCTTCCAAATGTGTTAACTGGACCTACATCTGGCTGTTTCCATTACAAGAATGGTTCTGAGAACTATACTGGTTCATAAAATAAATTAAAAGAGGGAAAAGAAACACACACACACACTCACACACACACACACACAATCCTTTAATTATCGTTACATTGAAATTAATTTCAGTGTCAAACTAACTAGCACAGTCAGAAGTTCAAATGCCCACGCATAGTTCGAATGCAATTTCATTCATCTGGCTGTTATTATCTTAGTACATGTTAACCCATTGCTCTACCTATATCATTTCAACCAGCTCGCAATATTCACAAACAAATCACGAGCTGTCATTCCAGACGAGTATCTAAAGCACAACCTAACCGACAAAATTAAAATACTAGCACCGGGATCACACAAACACCAGTCAATCCAAAATCAAACCAGCTTCAGAGATCTAATACAACAATAAATTATAATCCAAAACAGAAAAGCAAGCTCAGCAAGTCTCAAACACTCACAGTGTTCCCGAGAGCAACCACGTTAAGGAAAGTGGACGTCCGCCTAGACGACGTCGTCTCGTCCACATCTTCATCGGCAAGCAGAGCCGCCGCTTGCCGCATGGAATCGGAGAGCTGCGCCAATTCTTCGATCGCCTCCATGTCCAATCAATTAACCAATTTATATATACTCCTCGAATCAGTTAACTAGAACTGATGTTGAATCAGATCCAGCAGAATGGGAGGAGATCGAGTGAAAACAGTTGGCTAGGGTTACAGGATTTATGTGAGAATTAGAAGGAGGTTTTGGAAAAGATGGGAGAAAGTGGTAAAGGTGAAGACGAAGAATAAGTCTGATGAAATGATGTACAGTGAAAGAGGAGGTGGATGATGAGTTTAAAATTTGAACAAAGGGAGAAATTTGTTTTGTTGTTTAACAAAAGAAAAGAAAATGAAAATTTGTGCGTTAAGGAAAGGAAAAAGCGTGTGGGTTTTGAGGAAATGGAGAGATTTTTCCTACCTGGACGGCATAGCTGATGGATATGATGTTGGGAGGTTTTAACTTTTAATTGCAGCTTACTCTAGAAGGTACAGCTGAATATGCACGATGTACAATGATTTTAAGAATTATGTGAGTTTTAGTATTTGGTGGTTTTATGGGTAAAAAGCACTCTTCGCAGTTTGTCCCTCAAATCTTGGATTCTAACAGTTAGCAGACTCAAACAGTCAATAATTTAACTTATTTTACGGATAAATTAATAAATTTGGTTTATTACAATATATACTAATTTAGTAATTAACCGTAAAAATTAAGTAAATGTTAAAGCTGCAAAAATGTGTGTTTGCGAACTTCTTAAAAAAACAGTTGATTTTGCGAACTACTAACTTTGAGTGATAAACTAAACGTTAAAATATAAAAGGTCCCGAAAGATCAAGCGGATTTTCAACCTCAACTTAAGTTAATGTAATATAGTAGAATCTACCACCTTAATTTATTTATTTTATAACAACTAAAAAATTTATTCATAAAACTAGCATGAATAATACAACGAAAAACAAACCAAAACCAAAATTCAAAAGGGCAACACAACAACCACCCAAACTTACACAATGAAGAAACTATACCGACTTCAATTATTGCAAATACTCATAATATAGTTTTTCCATAAAAATAAGTTGTAAGTTATAAACTAGTACAAAGTATACAAACACTCACTTAGCATCCTCATAATTATCTGCATCATACAACTTAGTAATATGTTTGGTATTGTTAAAACGCTCATCACTTTCGTTTAAATTAAATTTACTAAACTTTCCTTAAACTTGCAATGGAAGATATTTCACTCCGTTGGACTTGGTTAGGATTGGTTGGTCAATTCGTCACCCCCTTACTCTTGACTTCTTTTTAGTAAAATAGACATACTAGACGAGGGGGTGTTAAAGTTTTGGTACGGTCATAACATGTGTAAGGTTGGACATGCTTTTATACTCTTTATGGTTTGAGATTGAACCTTCTTACTTTGTACATCTCTTATGCACCTCCGTATTGTATCTATCACTTTTGTTTATTTAATAAAGTTTTTGTTGATTAAAAAAGAAAATACATATTCAAATAAATAGTTGGATGAAAAAAAATCTTTTATTCTAATTAACTTTGTGCAAAAACTAATGCTAGCTGCTAGTACTTATTTGGTTTATAACTTGATCAAGTCCATCCAAATAAAATTTCATCAAGTAATTTCTGCAATTGTATCCAACAGTAGTAATACGAGAAAAGTCTACACTCTACAATTTCTGGAAGTCACTGGAGTTCAAGATCAACGTTAGGCTCAACTAGATTAAAAGCTTGAGTTCACGTCGAGTTTTGTGATATTCGGCTCAACTTGTTTAACAGACACTTTACTTTGTAGTGTTTGGTAAGTCGATTTAATAACTTGCTTTGTACTTGAATATACAACTTCCGCTCAAAGGCCTTAGAAAAACATTACTACTATATATTAAATAGAAGTATTTGGTAGTATCCGACATAAAAGAATGTAGAAATAGCTAATCTGTTATTTCAAAGTTTGGCATGGGAGAGGCTGATCTCTTCGTGAAGCACGTAAAATTTGCTGCTTCTTGGATCTTATCCTATGATTTCTGATTTTGCTGTTATATGGATTTGATTAAGGCGTAAGACTGACTTGGTTAATCTCTAACACTGCCAGGGCCACAAGTTCTGGCAATCTTGAGCCAAGTTAATAAGCACGATTGTAGAACGCTAACCTACAAGATAAAGAAATGGCATGAAACAAAGCCCATGGCATTCAACCGCTGGATTCTACGAGCATGAACATTCAAAATCTTTGAGCTGTGACAGTACCATACTCACAACTCACAAATCCCTAAAGCAATGATACTTCTGTTGCTACCGATTGCAATACTATTGCATGCTCTTTTGATCCTTAAACATACCTGAACCCTGCAAGCAGCAGAGATCCTGGTACACAAGAGCACATACATATGTATATAATGGTGCAAGAGGAAAATGTTGCAGTTATGGACTCGGCAAAGAGTATGTCTGGAACAAGTAGGATAGGATTTTCTTGTAGTCTCCAATTTTCACGCCAGTATTAGGGTCAACAAGGTAAGGCACCTGTACCATATTCCAACTGATTTAAGTTATTGCTAGAAGTTTTGATTTCTCAGGCATAAAAGCAAATACTTCAAATCCATTCACTATCGTTTGGATACTATAATATGCACAGCAAAGATTTTATACATTTACTGACCTCGGTAGATCCTGCCATCTCAGTGAGTATCCTTGCTCTTTTTGACCCTTGACCCACAGTTTGAAGTATGTATGGAAGTTCCAATTCACAAAGAGCTTCACGAATAATTCGAGCATACTGCAAAGGAATTTCATCACCAAAGTTAAATGTCAACACACACCGCAACAATTCATTCATTATTTAAATCATACTAGATGATTAAAAAATAGTTTAATGCATGTTTTCATTATATTCTTAATATTTTCAAGAATCTGCCATATGTACACAGCAATAAGTTCATATACAGTCAGGAGTCTGGGAATAAGGTCCAGATGAAAATTAAGTTGCTCTCTTTTGTTTCTTTCATATCTTTTTTCCCCTCTAGCATCCGTCTGCAGCCTGCTGTCAAGACTCAAGTAATCAGTTAATTGTGTGAATTTTGCTGTAGGCTTTCCCTTTTCTAAAGTTGTAGCTGACCTGACAACTTGTATCTGAAGCTCTACATTTTCCATCGAATGCCTCTTTTTAATTTTCTACATTTTACTGGGAAAGAGTGGGAGGAAAAATATAATTCTATCTTCTTGGCTTCCATATATTCCCATGTTTATTCGCACTTCAGTAGATCATAAAACAAAAGATCAAGTACAACGTGGTTGTAGAGCATATCATTCTTGCTCCACCTTATTTCAATTTGATAAATCCGTACTCTTGACCACTAATGGTGCCAATTTCTGGCAACTGGAGAGAAATAGGCATGTCTCGTTCAATAGTCAACTAATGCATGCATATTTTCCCATTAACATAAGTGCAATCTTGATTTATATGATGAATTCTATGCCACAGCAACAACTAGAAAAAGCCTCCGAATTCAGTTCACAGGACACATAATAGTGATGCAAGTGCAACTACTTCCAGAAAAAAACTGAAAGTTCAGAATCTGCTGTAAGATTCATTGGAAAGGAAAGCTTACAGGATTGTTTTCGTACGCAAAAAGTTCCAGTTTCAGGGGTGGTGGTTCAGTGGTTGAATTTTCCCACAATGTCATTCCTCTGCCTGCTCGAAGTAAAGTTGGGACCCATCCTGTGACCAATGTGCTGCATATTAAAATGAACTCAGTTACCTCATATGTCATGGCAGCAACAGAAATAAGCCATTAGGTCTGTGGCAGAACCAAACTATAGCATGAAATGCAGCAATTACAACTGTAGGCAGCTACTACAACTCCAAAAGAGAACTCCATTCGAGTTTTTATGATTGAAACAGAAAAATGTGCTCCTCGGCTAAGGTTAACAGAGTTCAAAACTTCAGATAACTTTCACATCAGACATTTAGCAAAATTTAATTCAACTTCTCATTATGGGCTGCAGCAGATACAAATCATTGTGCAGCCCTGACATGAGATGGCAAATAAGGTTAATGTTGTATAGCAACTAATTTGCAGAAATATTTCCTAATAGGCCCAGATGAGTAGTAAGTATTGGAGACAAGGGAGATACTAGTCCAATTTGCAAATCTTTATCATGGCAACAACTTGACTCTGAGTTTTGGTTTTAGCATACCTCTCCAGTATGCCAAATGAAGGGCTCCTTCCGCCACCATATTGCTTGAATAGATACTTCACAATGTCACCTAGAAGATATCTCTTGGTTAAATTCATGAACAGGGCAATTGTGAACAAAGTCAGAAACGCATTGTTTTAGATGGACAAGTTTTAAAAAGTACTTCATCTCTAGTACTGGAAGCAAGCAATACTATTCAGTAACTTGCACCAAGAGTCTCATGGAGCACTTTACTCGATCTAGTAGACTTCCTACGCATAGAATACATGTTTTACTCGATCTAGTAGACTTCCTACGCATAGAAATACATGTATATGAAACTTTTGGTAGGAATATGTGCATTTTACTTACTGCTTTCGTACATTGAAATCCCAGTATTTGAGTCGACAAGGAAAGGAAACCTGAAAGAGGTTATGACTATCTGTTAAGCCATGATGATATTCAAGATATGACTTGCGTATCATGGAATCATGAGTGATCAAACATGCAACCAGAGTGTATGATACTAAACACCATGCAGAAAAAGAAAAATATTGTCAGGTGTTCGAGACATGGAGCAACTCAATTATTTGTAAAAGCAATGCCACAGAAGTTTACAATGTTGAGAGACTCATAAGCTAGATATCACTTTCCAGATCGCAAAATTCACCAAGAATAAATAACTGTGGCTGTCTTGTTCAAACTTTGAAGAAAGTTTGTCTCGTTTTTTATGAACATGATAACACAGAAATTATAAACGGACTTTATTGTTTATTCATTTTACTGCATAACATTAAATTTTGGCAGAGCAATTGCAGTCCAGTATGGAGTACTCAACATGGTGATCTTCATCCAAAAAATAATGTAGTTTTATAGGATTTTTAACATACTGTTCTCTGCCACCAAGCCTTGTTACCATCCCCCTGTGCCGCAAGGATCCTTTTGGGCATGGAAAGATCTGCATCAATCAAATGCCAGGTTCAAAAGTAAATATACAGAATATATCTCTCTGAGGTAACTTAGATTTCATGAAAGACAAAACGAAACATTCCACATCACAATTTCATGGAGAATGTATGTAATATAGCCAGTGTGCACCTCGACAGATAGATCTAGCTCAGTTATTGCTTCTCGAACCCTCCTGCAAAAGGGGCATGCCTCTGTTGACATTTCCTATAAAACTTTAAGTTAATCCAAGGATGAAAGGCAATGATTTGAAAATAACAATAATAAGAAGAAGTAGATAGATAACTGATAACAGTAGCTTATCAAGTTTTACAGGAAAATGAGATGCAATGGTGGAGGTTAGTTATGACGAAAGCTTTTTAGAGAATAACTGAAATGTGGACAACGGACAAATATATGTGCAGTTTGAGCAAAACATAAAGTACTGCAACTTACATCAACTCCATTAAAAAGAGAACTTACCAAATTCAAAAAGCTGTAAACGCAACGGGGGATTTTCTTCCAGTTGTTCACCTGCAGCATCAAGTGACTTTGATCCCCACGGAAACCTTGCTAGAGTGGATAAGGAAGACGAAGTCTCCTGCACAAGGAGAAAAAAGGAGATGAAATTGTGCAGCTAGACCTATCACTGAACACATCACATTAATGGCAAGTGAATGGCAACTAGAAGCTAAGGGAGACTCCATCCCCAATCATCAATATTTCTTGAATTACAATGAATTAAAACTATAATAAACTAATACAATTACAAGCCAAGACACCGCATTCTCCTCGTAGTTTAGGCACACTGCAAAACTCTTTCATAATGATACTATATGTTCTTATTTCTACAAAATCAACATAAAGAACAACAGTTTATCGCAGTCTCGGTCACAATTCGATGCAATCATCCAAATTCCACCCCTTATAGCATTCTAAACGAATCAATTTTAACTAACCATGCAATCAAGTGGTATAAACTGAAAAGTAGAGATATTAGCAATACCTCCAGTAGATAATTGCGTTCTCCGGAAGGATCTCCAGCCTGCAACAAAACCAAATCATCATAACTAGCATAAGGAAGCACTTTCAATGAAATATAACCATCTATAAGATACTTACGGAGAAGAGTTTGAGCAATGGGCATAGAACGGACAGGAAACTGGTGGATGAGCTGCTGACAGAGCTGGTATTGGCATTTTCCTTTTCTACGGATTCATTTTCTCGATTAGCATAGTTTCTAACTTGAAATCTTCTGTTTCTGCTAGATGGTGAAGATGAAACCCTAAATTGGATTGGAATTGGTTTTGTGGATGGGTTTAGGGATGAAATGGAAACAGAATTCATCGAGGGAATGAACTGAACTGACTGACTCAGAATGACTCCTGATTTTGCCAGATTATAAATTTGTACTAGTGTTGTTTATTCAAGCCGATCACTAATCACATATAGGACTACTATTAAGTGAGTTGATTTTTACTAGAGGCTCGGCTCGAACTTAAACTCGTTCGACGAAGATTTGGAGTTGGGATTAAAAATCATTTAAAACCCGTATTACTGACATTGAATAATTTTCTAGTGCATGAGCATTTTATGCCGGAGCTTCTAACTGCACTAAAAACTTAAAGATCATGTCCAACGAGATATAAATTTCAATAAAAATAATTAACTATGGGATCATTTTTCAAGAAGAGTTACATACATATATTTTTTAATAAAATTAGTGAACTATTAATTTATGTATTGGATGAGACCTATTTGATTTTTAAAAAAATATTATCTTACAATATTGGACATTGGACAAGTTAGCTTATAATTCCAAATTAGGGTCCTATGCAGGTCAATTCTTCTATATCATTTCAGGTGGAACAATCTCTATTGGATACTTTGATGCCTCTCACTTGTTTCTTATGTCTATGAATAGAAACTTTTCGATTCTTTCCCTACTTGTACCTGAAAGTGGGAGAAAGGAGGGGTTATACCCCTTTTTATCGCCTTGGGCAAACTGATGATGACTCAACCGAAGCTCAAACGTAACTAGTGCTAGCCTCCTATAAGATTAGGATAATGATTCCGAGAGTAGAGAAACTAGGAACCCTGTCATCGACTCACTTAAGTGGTCAGATACTTAACTTCAAGGAGAGAATAAGATAATATCCCTTGAAGACAGGAGCCCACTAATACCTATATTGTGCCATATGACTCTAGAAGTGGTGACTCGAGGCGATGTCAATCGAGACGAACTGTACGTAATTTCGATTTTGTATCATATACCCCTAGAAGTGGTAAATTGAGGCGATTCCTTTGGCCCGAGGCAAGGTAGATCGAGGAGACAATGAACTCGCAAGTAATACACCATGTACCTTTTAATGAGGTTATTAGTCTCTTACCTGGTACATATGGCATGTGTTTAAACTACTTTCAAGTTTCAACTATCAATATTATTATACACCATATCAAATTCCATACCAAACATAAACAAAGATGTTAAGTCGTGTCTGTATATATTTTTAAAAAGAAATAAAAATAGCATTAGTGGGGGTGGAGAGTAGGTGAGCCCACATTGGGTGACCGAGCCAATAAGCGAACATGTCACCCCATGATCAGTCAGCAGCAGCAGTGGAGTGTCATTAATAGCCTTCAACTCAACTCTCACCACTTTATCATCATCATCATCAATCCATCATCCATCATTTCTTCCTTAAAATATTCACCTCGGTTTCACTCCATCAACAACAGACCCTCCCCCTATTCAATTCAATTGGGAAAATATCCATCTCGTTCTTTCTTCTCCAACAAAAGGTGGAAATATCTCTGTTTCAATCATGTATCTCTGGTGTGTTCATGCAAAAAGCAATGGATTCCTTCTCAAAAGCTCCTTTCTTGACAGACCACCCGTTTGCTTCAATTCGAGGAGAAACCATTCAACCACACCTTTCGAGATTAGGGTTTCCAGAAAGGAATCTTTGTCCAACTGTTGTAGATTGGGATTGGTTTCAGTCAGGGCTATTGGGAAGAACAATTCCGATTCCGATGATTCCAATGCCAATTCGTCCTCTTCTAGCTCTGGTAAAAGATCAATTTGATTCCTATTCAGGTTGTGTCATTCGTTTTTTTTTCCGTTGCTATTGTTTTTATGTTAAGCTGCTTTTTTTGTTTGCTCTGTTATATGAATTGGTGGGAAATGAATCCAGCTTTGAGTATTGCTGCATCTGATTTTATGTTGTACACAAGTAGACTAATAACCTAATGTAATCGAACAAATCGAGGAGTACTTTCGTGGTTATTCATTATGTGTAGATTTGTTACTTAGATTAGAAAATGGTACCATGTAATAAATGGAGGGAGGCTTTGTTTGTTAATTGTTTTTATTTACAAGTTATTTAGATTAGAAAAAGTTGGCATTATAATGTCATTAAGTTTATCTATCAAGTAGCAGGATGCACATTATACACATTATAATGAGTTTATCTATCAAGTAGCAGGATGCACATTATAGTATGATCACTTGGTTCTTCTTGACAGCCGACATGGATGGTTCTACTTCTACCGTTTACATCAATGAGCTTAACAAGTGCATGTTGTTTTGTGTTGAATGCAGTGTCATATTGAAATCAAATTTTACTGAATCATGAAATTTCTTGGTGAAACAGTTGGTTTTCCATATCTGTCACCAACTCAAATGATCAACAATGTAGCTTGTGTTCAAGATATTTCTTAGGATATGATATTATGTACCTGATGCATTTGGTGGAGTAAATCTGCGACTCATTACTCACTAAGAGCAACCTTTTACTATACTTAATTCTCCATATCTCTCGAATTTGTCTCTTGTGGAAAATGTACAAGTTTGTAGCTTTAGTGCTGTGCAATATCTTCAGACGCACCTGAAACTTGGTTCATTTGTATGTTTGCATTGAAAATTTTCAGTTCAGGGATTATGTAAAGTTATGAACCTGTCAACTGCATTGTAACTCATTCGGGTTGGCTTGAACTATGGGCTATGTAAATGTTATTGGAGATAAATGATCAACGGTTCAAGTTTTATTATTCTTTATAGTTGAATTTTGGAAGAATCTATTTCGAATATGCTCCTACTGCTGACACAGTAGTAAAGTTATTCTACAATACAGACAGTAGAGGTCTTGAAAAATAATCTAATTAGATTTTTCTCTGCAGAGAACAGTAACAACTCTAAAGCTGGAGGAGATGGCCTAAAAGGTAGCAGTCCTTCTAGAAGCAATAAACCTGGTGATAGTGTGTCACAGGAGCCCCATCGTAAACCCTTGGATTGGAGAGAGTTTAGATCGTTGCTTTACTCCCAGGAACAGGTAACCTTTTTTTCTTTTTTTTTTCCTTCTGGAAATCAAATACGTATGATTCAAGGTTTTTTTTTTTTTTTTTTTTTGGCGCCATTATATATGTCAGTGAAACTTCAGTGTTTAGCCACTTAATTTGATTGGCTTCTATAATGGAGATTAGAGTTAATTTTTGGAGTTTTCATTGATTAACACATGATATAGACTTTGAAAAGAACAAATCGGGTAACCACTGAAGTACCTTTCACTTAATCGTTCATACACTTGAAAGTTCATACACTTGCTAGTAGTTGTTTATTGTTATGTTATGCCTTCCTGGAATGCCTATACGGGGTTATATTTAATTTTAAACTTCCTATGAACAAGTAATTACCCACCCACTTCAGTATGTGTAAAATATGTGATCAGTGACTGATGACTTGCAAATGGCATATTTTAATAGTTTTCTTGCTTTAATAATTTTCCAGGCTGAAATCGAAAATTCTGTGCACAATCAAGAGCAGACACCATATGAATCAAAATCCAGTCCCTTAAAATGGGCACATCCGATTTCAGAACCTGAGAACGGTTGTCTCCTTGTTGCTACAGAAAAGCTTGATGGAGTACGCACCTTTGAGAGAACCGTCGTTCTTCTTCTCAGATCAGGTACAAGGAACCCCCAAGAGGGTCCATTCGGAATTGTCATCAACCGACCACTAAACAAGAAAATGAAACACATGAATCCCACTAATAGCGAGTTGGCGACTACATATGCTGACTGTTCGTTGCATTTTGGAGGGCCCCTCGATGCAAGTATGTTTCTAGTAAGAGCCCATGACACTGCTGGCATTTCAGGTCTAGAGGAGGTTATTGATGGAGTCCATTTCGGTTCTCGAAACAGTTTGGTTGAAGCCTCAAGGCTAATTAAGAAAGGGATATTAAACCCTCAAGATTTCAGGTTCTTCATGGGATATGCAGGGTGGCAGGTCGACCAGCTAAGAGAGGAGATTGAATCCGAATACTGGCACGTTGCTGCATGTAGTGCAAACTTGATATTTGGGGAGTCACAAACTCCTTCCTCTGGTTTATGGGAAGAGATTCTGCAACTAATGGGCGGTCGCTACTCGGAATTGAGCCGCAAACCTAAGCAAGACATTCAGTAATTTTATTTCATGGCAACTCTGGCCGAGGATTGGTGGTGAATGAGAAATGTACAGCAGTTATATAAGTATAGTAGACTACTCTTTTTCCCTTTTTTCCCCTTGCTCTGTTTTACATAAATAAAGGTTGCCTGTACTGTGTATTTAGAAGTGTAATATCCTGCATAGTTGTAACTTGTAAAAGATATTAACGTTCAATACCATCACTGATCATTGATGCCAGTTGCACCTTGTTTTAGCACACTTCCTGAAGCAACCTTAAACACTGAAAGCTGATTATTACCATCTGTTGTGCCATCTGTGATACTCTCTTAAAAACACATGTCATCAGTTATTTGCATGTCTCTGTGCTAAACTGTAACTTTTAATTATACTACAGGGTTACAGAGGCTCATGACCAAAATGACTTGTAGAGGCTCATGACCAAAATGACTTGTAACATTAGATAGGCATCATATGTGATATTTTAAGTTCTAGTATTTACTGATCCAAAAAGTTTCAGATACAAAAGCAGCAGTTTACATATACATCCATTCAGTACCCAAGTCCCAACAGAAGCACAAGACCATAATAGTGAGCTTCTAATGTAGTTTATCAGTTTTTATTCAGTGCTGCATGCCAAATTACATGTTATCTAGGAACTCATCAGCAACATTTCCTGCAAGTTTAACCGGAGGCCTTTGCAGAAGGCATGGCTGCAGGTCCTGAAGGCCCTTCCTCAACATCATCAACCAATTTCTCCCCTCTGCCTCTTTTTGGCCCACCATACTCCTGACTAGCGCGAGCTTCATGTACAATATCAGTTGGAGAGGTTAGTTTGTCCTTGATGGCATCCTTAATCGTTCCCAATCCCATGGCACCATATATTGTACTTCTTGCTGCCATCCCCCTGTAGAATGCAGGGGTAACAGGTCAATTTTCTGACATGCATTTAAGTTTCACGAAAGAGCAAGTTACCTGTCGGCTGCAGTGTCCCAATCTGCTCGAGCCCTTTGCTTTTCCTCATCATGAACGCCCTCTTCCTTGAGCTTTACTTCTTGCATTGCCTTTCTTGCTTCTGGTTCAGTCTTCCCGTACTTTTGCTGCAAAATTGTGCAAGCGATCACATTATTGAATTTAAACCGTTGCACACAGTCTACTGTGTTTTATACATACAGTTATACATAGGCATTGTCTTTTACTAAGCAACAATATCGAACTTCACCAGGTGCAAACCTGAGCTATGTCATCACTGATGTCCTCTTTCCTGCCGGTTATGTGATCCATTGTTCTCCTGGCAGCAATGGCCGCATTCTCCATCATCTCAGACATTCTACCAGAAGCAGCATCCTTCTCTTCTTTAGCTTTCTCAGAAGTGTAGTCTTTATACTCCACTGCCTTATCCATCACAGAGTCCTTCGCTGCCTCATTTTTTTGAGGAACATCATTTACACCCTGCGTTCTACTTCTGTCGTCGGTAGCTATAGTTGATCCGGTGATGGATCCCTTAACTTGCTCATATGTCTCTCCAGCCGACTTCAGTATGCCTCCAAGAAAACCAGACCCTTTCTGTTGCTCTTGCTGATCATGGGATTGATTTTCCGTCCGAGTAACTTGCTCTTGGTCTTCATTTCTGGACACATCCCTGAGCTTATCTACCGCAAGTCTGGCAGCCGCCTCGATATTCTCTGCTTTAGCTGCTTGCCTTGAACCCATTCTTTCTGATAAAAATATGACAATAAAAAATAAAAATCAATCTACATGTACACATGTCAAAATTCTTCCCGCTCAATTGATCAATAGAGCCTAATACAAATTCAAAATTTGTGAACGACGTTTTCTTACTAGCTAGTTTATCATTTGTTGAAAACATCTCAAAGCACACAGATAGCAAAAAGTAACTAGCTAGAGTTATACTTTACACTGATCAATTGAGTTCTTTATCCATAATACAATCATCAATCAAATATATTGCAACTTACCAACAGGTATATAAACAAGAAGCAGCAAACTAATTATTCATCATAAATTCATAATTCATAATTCATAAGCTTATATATTGATGCAATAAAACAGTTAACAAATATCATAACTGGCCTAATTTCAAACAATTTCATTGCACTTACAGTATATAATAGAGACTAGTACGTAACTTCGCTTTCTCCTTGTTCTTGCTTATTCTTTCTTATAGACTTCAACTGATTCATTTCATTTCAGGTGATGAGTAATTTCAAAACAGAGCGTGAACGTTTTGCTAAGGTGACACGTGTCCTAAAAACTGAAACGTGGCACACACATGAAAACATTCTGGATCAATCAACTCATGATCCCATGATGAGTCATTTATTCAACACCGTAAGCATATGTAGTAGTAGTAGTAGTAGTAGTAGTAGTAATCTTTAATTTCCTCTGTTTCTTCTCATGAATTCCATCCAGTACAGAAAGAGAAACGGGTCGGGTCTTGCCCAATACAAATATACATTACAAAACATATCCATGATCCACCCACCATTAGCATCCTTATTCCTTAGGCCTTAATTCTCCAACTAAATAATAAAACCAATAAAAATCTCCATCTCTTAATAATTACTAGTATTACTGTAAATAATCATCCACAGAAATGTCAAGATACTGTTGCCCACTCTGTTCTCCACTATTATCTTTACTTTTGGAGTCCAGCATTTGCGCATCAATCGCCATTCCGGCATCCGAAGCCGCTCTCTGAACCGACCTCGGCGACAACCCGACGCGACCACCCGCGGGTAAAACAAGCGGGAAATTCAAATTCTGCGGCGAAGAGTTCCCTCTTAAACAGTACCACGCCACGTCATGCGCCACCGCAGCCGCCTCGGCGGTGGAGTATGACCCAAGCCAGAGCCGCTCCGGCGTGCCGGGGACTCTGATTTCCGACACCCACTTGCCCCATTTCCGGCAACGGATACCTTTGTACTTCTTCTCTGTTGTTGTAGCTGGTCTTCTGCTAGTGGTTCCATTGTCTTCAGATGAGCTGCTCATTTTTTGTTTAATAAGTATAAAAGTTTATTGTTGTCTTGTTAATTGAATTCTTGTGAGAGGAGTGGTATTTATAGGTTGAAGATGGAAAAAGTCAATTGGGAATTTGGGATCTTCATTTGGTTCGAATTTAATTTTTAATTTTTAATTAATACAAATAAGTCAAAATTTTCAATGGTCAAAGTAAGAGGAGTTGCATTTAATTGCATGTTATTAGCTGTATTAAAAGTAGATTGGGTCGTACAACTTGCGCAAGAGGTATGAAAGGTTGTGACCATTTTTTTTTTTTTTTTTTGCAAGAGTAATTTTATTAAATTAAATTAAATTATTACTTTAATAATCACATTTTTAACAACAATTATAAATTTATAATTATATTACTCCTCAAGTATAAGGTTAACGTTTTCTCAAATATTGCAGGAGTATAAAGTTTAAGGTTTTCAATATTTTACAACCTTAAGCAACTTTATTTTTTTTTTTTAATTAGTTTATTGCTTAGTTTTCTGAGAAGTTCCCATTATCAATTTATCACACGAGGTTCACGTATATATTCACGATGACCAAACCCCTCAAGTCTTCGCAAAGTGGTATAGACTGGATATATAGTCTAGTCTCTACCTAAAGCCGGAAAGGAACCCTTAAGTTGATCACCTTAACCTTTTTTGAGTGCTATTTGAATTTTGTGGTAGGGTAATGTGTTAAACGGGTACATACCAACTTTTGTACTCGAATGTACTCGAAGTAAATTCGTATAATTTCTGATGGACACTTACTAAATATGTTATATTCACATTCATGTTAATGTAAATAACATATGGAGGCCTTATTCAATAGATTTAATTACATCTACGACTAATAGTTTTTTTTCTTTTTGAAACGTCTAATATTACAACTACTTCTACACCATTGATACACAATATCATATATCACCTTATATATCCACATCTAAACCGTCTTATGTTTCCGTTAGGGATAGAACCTTGCACCACCCCTTCACATCTCAACTCAATTTCACAGGAGCACCTTATAACTCCTGCATACAACCAATAGTATGACCCCTTCTTCAATGGATGTAATAATAACACATGGACCCTAACAAACATTAAATTTCAAATTAACGAAAATAATATTAAAAATTAAGAAAAATTACAAGAGGAAAAAAAAAAAAAGAAAAAGAAAAAAACAGAACAGTAGCTCCAATCGGGGCATACAACCCTAGATTGGACCTGTAAAGCTCTGAGCGGAGCAGTCAATCAGAGCATTACAGCTCTAGTCCAGTACCAAAGTTAAAAAATATCAATAAAAAAACAGAAATAAAAGAGAAATGAAGAAAAATAAAAAATAAAATCTAATAAATGGCTTGTAAGACCTTGTTCGATTGTGATGAAATGTATAAGGTCAGAAAAATTAGTCAACCATTTTGGTGTAATTTGGACTCAAGTGTAATTGTTGAACTAATATAAGTTTGAATGCAATGAGGGCCGTAAACAGGAGGTCTAAACGTAAATATCCCTTTTGTTAATCTTTTTTAGTTACATTCAACCACATACTAATCCAAAATGATATTGAGAAATCTTTAATAAATCAATATACTTTCACAATAATACTTTTTTATTGTATAATTTTTTTGGGTACCATTTAGAATTAATCGATGATTATATGGTAATAAAATAAATCTATAAAACAAATAAACAATATCACAATATTTTATATTTCAAAAGGTTTGTTAAGTTGGGTTATCAACTTATTAACAAAATGCCTCGTTAAAGAATGAGTACTCGGTGATTGTAACATTTTAACTTAATTATTCAATTTATCACTTATTTTTTTAAAAAATTATTTTTTGAGTGTTTGTAACAGCTTATAAGCTGACATATTCTTTTAAATTAAGTTCGATAAATTGAAGAGAAGTCGGATTGGATTTTAGTTATTATTTTGTCAAAAAATTAAAGTTGCAAATATTACTATTACAACTTATTCCACTTCTCCTTAAAAATTATTTTACTTAATTTAAATTTAAATTGATATTATTGAAAACACCCTATTTATTCAATTGTAAATTCAATTTGAGATTTATCATATTTTTTTCACGAACCAATAACAAGTAGCTTGATTTGCCAAGTCCCTAGTTTTAAGTTTAGTTGTGATTTGTGAGAAAACCCTATGGTAGGGGTCAAATTCAATAGTGTTGTGAAGCAAATAAGCAAAATACTATGAAAAGGACTATTTTTAAGAAAAGTAGGGACAATCAGATGATGTTCTTCTAGACTCTAAAGGACCAAAACTAAAAAGTAGAGGTGGTCAAAATAATGCTCGTGGGAAGTGGTGGATTGGTCTTAATATGACATCATGAATGGCGTCAAATGAAACGCCCACCCAGGTCGGTCGATCGAGAGAGTACTAGCTGCTGACCGTACGGGAAGACTTGTTCAAACTTCAAACAAGTTCTTTTCACCGTCGACAATGCATGCATGTATTCTCCACTCCAGAGTCCAGCCACGCCAGCTACTACAAGTATTAATTAAAGAATGGATTTAATAATATTTAATTGATATTTTTCATCAACTCTTTCTCGTATCTTCATGAACATGATACATTACATCGGTTTTGTTTGACCTTTCTTTAGGATTAGAACCGTCCTTATCTCAATGTGTTTATCAGGCGCAGGGGAGTAAACTTGACTTGGACTGTGAGTCTGTGACTATACTAGACTATCACTGCGTCACCTCAAGTTTCGGCTATATCTCTTCACCGGATTGTTTTAATAATATTTACAAGATTACAAGTAGTACACTCCACATTTAACAAATTTACAATACCACAAGTCTGCACAAATCACCAATTCCAAGTACTAAGAAGGCTCATTTTGTTAAATGGTTGTAATATGAATATTTGGGATAGTTGCCCCCTTCTTTCAAATGATATATCAGTAGTAGATGACTGTATTTCATATCGCTATGTAAATACTTGTTAAACGTAATGCATGCTCTATTTTCCCGAAAAAAATAATTACACAACTAAATCGACTTCATCTTGTCGAAGAATTAATATAAATAAATAATTAGTTTTTGTATCTCCCTACAATTTAATTTTTTTTTTTTTTTTTTTTTTTAATTTTTTTAAGAATTGAATTTATATCATATGATATTAAAGTCAGCTGACATACATACAAGTGAGCCACATTTTATATATCACTTTATACATATTCCTCTATTTATCTGGGAGGTCATATTGCCGAAAAATTATTAATTAAGTTTATTTGGTTTTTAAAATTAAAATGAATTACGACGATAGAAAGCCTTCGATTCATCTATAATAATTCCAAATGGAGAGTTATTCCGCTCTTTTATGAAATTTAAGTTCGGCCGAGCTGGAAGTCTGGATATGTTGACCAGAACGATGATCTGAGCTAGGTCATCCTTTCCACATCGCAAGAAAACGGAGAGATGAAACCTTGAAGTCCATGAATAACCACCATGCCGTTGTTGAAGAGATCACTAGATCAGGTTGCAATATCTCCACCCCTCCTGGCGGGTCAGCACAAAAGAATGAAGTAAATCTGTCATATACCTCTGCGGTCTACATTTCGTTGAATAATGTCCTGTTTACATAGATTCAAATAGGGGAATCTCTTTCTTTTTTCTTCTCCGGCTAAATGACATTGTCATACCAGTGCTTGGAGAATGGGGACCGATCACCGATGGACCATATGATAGTCATATGTTAACACTTTGTTATACAACTATAGTCTATAATCACTCGTATAACATCTAAATTTAAATGTCCAGTGTTTATAACCTGCATAAGTAACAATGGTCACTGTACAACAAATATAGAAGTAGTATTTAGCCACTTCTTTACTAATGTATCATACAACCTAATCTCCCACTATAACCTGTCAACCAACGCAGGAAACTTCTCCAGGAGCCAAGTGACTCCTCTAATGATAATCTGGGAATAAAGCAAAATGTAGATGGTTAAAGGCTTACAGTTGACACAGATCGAACAAATTTGTAGTCATCTATAAACTTTTCCGTATATGGATGGTTGAGTGGGTTTTCACAGCATAGGAGCAGAAGAATGTCAAAGCTGCCAGGATGCTCCATAACATGAAAATTTTAGGTACTAGTAGTTTATTATTCTCTAGTAATTTTGAATTTCGATCAGCAGACTGAGAGAACTAAAAGGTTTCAGAAAAATTAAACGCAACATATATGTGAATCCACTTATCAAAAGAGGACATACCAGAGCTGACTCTCCCGGCTTGATTGCAGGTTCCACCACGTCTCTTCCATAACTGTTGTTCTCCACAGACCAAGTTCAGTATGTTAGAAGTAATTAATGAACATGAATTGCTTCTCAGCAGAACAGTTTTCTTTTTTCTTTTTGTTTTGTTTTGTTTTGTTTAATGTTGAAAAGGGGAATTCGAGCATGTAACAAGGGGAGAAAAGGTTTTTCACAAATGTAATTTGAACTCAAGATGCAGCGTCATCTCATTACTGTCCTAGAAGTTAGGAAGAACATTTGAAGTTCTTTATGAAGGCCAAGAGTTCTTAATTACTAGCTCGACTACTCGATTCATGAAACTTTTAAAATTTACTAACGTTTACGGGACATATTAGAGTCAGAAATCAAATGTTCAAGTCCCCCAATGACTTTTACATAAGTAATTTAAGATATCAATGTTACAGAATTTTAGCAAAACGCATGACGACGCAGATACATCTATGGAAATGTTAATCCCCAGAAAAATGCACTGTCAGCTCAGAATTTCGACTTGCTTCTTGCAGTATCAAGAACATAGAAGAAAATATTGGACTCTATTGTATTTGTGGAACAAACAAAACAAGTAGAAAGAACACATACACAATTTGCCTCCGTCCATTGAATACATCCAACCGATAAAAACTGCACCCCTTGCTGAAAGGAAATGATTTCCCCTTCCACTCTGTTAACATTGAGATAAACAAAACTGTTTAAATATTAAACCCAGAAAATGGCAAAACTTAAATAAATTACTTGTATCTTCAGATATATCATCAATAGCTAAACTTACCCAAGTGCCAAGTTACTCCAACAGCAGAAGTATCTTCCTCAGATATATCATCAATAGCAAACTGCAAATCCGAACTGATAGTATTAACAAAGCTGTTGAAGAACTCCATAATTTCCTGCAGTAATTAACAACCAATGCTCATGATCAATATCGAAATTCGAAGATAAAAGTGGTAAAGATTAATGGCCTGATGAACTAAACTAAGTTGAAGTTGAATAAAAATAACCTAACCACAACACGTGATCCTGCGAGTTTCTACCATAAAATGGACAAGACACCAAAACAAAGTCCTACAAGTCCCGGACAAACCAATCTGAGCCACATTAATCTTCAGCAATACATACTGATAAAAGCTTAGTCTCTCAAGTTTACAGATGAATAATCCAACTAAATTCCTAAGAATGCTCTTCCTAATTCCAGTTCAATATGATCACTCTGTGAACTGAGGTAAACCTGAATCTACCTACAAGTTGCAGCCTACAGATAAACTTGCATTTTTCACCTGTGAACCTTATCACTTTTAACATAATGAAAATCCACCTAATTACAAAATAATAGCTCGAGATCGCATTATTTTACAGGCGAAAGCAGAGAACACAACAAACTACTAAGACTAGAGCTCCCTACAAATCAACAGAACTCCAATCAGATTAACCACGACGATTCTAGGACAAATTCTCAGAAATGTACTGAAATAGGCATGAATTCTGACCTTACGACCAACAAATGGCCTCGGGAAGACGAGGTCCTCATAAATGCAATTCTGAGAAATGAGCTCCTCCACAGAGGCCAAATCACGGCTGTTGATTCCTCCGTAGAATTTTCTCACCACATCAGCCGCCGACTCCAACTCTACCGCCGTGTTTACCACCACCGACGGACTGTTGCTCCGAAGCACCAGAGAATTGCTAATTCCGTGAACAGTAAAACAACTGCCACTCCGGTTACCGTACGAGACTTGGTTTCTGAGGATTTTACGGAAATCGATTGAGCTGAGTTCGGTTTTCTGGTGAAGTGGAGAAGAAAGTGACATGGTGGGGAAAGCGTGAATCATTGCTCCGTTATATCGGTTCAGATTTGTTGGTTGTTTAATTGGAAAATGTTTAAGCACTTTTGCGCCATAGTTGGTTGAGAAAATTTTATTGACAGATTGTGGTTGAGATTGTTCCTTCATTCAGTCTAGCATCAAAGTGAAACTACACTTTTATCGCGGAAATCCCTAGTACAACACGTTTTTATAACATCACGTTTTCATAACATTAGTTTTAGACTTTGATGTTTTACTTTCCGGAACCATAATTTCGATCAAAACACTAAGTAGCAGAGTACATACTTAAACGTCTTTTTTGTGTTATAACAAGTTAAACAACATTTTAAAGTAAAATTCTTTAAAAATTTGTTAAGAAAGTTCTCACAAGTTTAATCGTCATTTATTATCTCTCTCTCCCATATGTTCGGGGTTCAGCCTTGAGAAGGGTAACCTTGTTTAGTGTTCGAGTTCTTTTAGTCCAGTAGGGTGACCCTAAGGCTAAGACTAAAGGGTTATACACTCTCCAAAAGGATAAAAAACTATAATGCCACAGGAAATACTAAATGCAAAGATAGTAGCTTCCGAACCCACAAAGGAGAACATTGAATGGACAAGTGAAGCCTTCATATAAAGGCACCAGAACTTCTGGGGGAGAAAACATGGGTAGATAACATTCTAGTAATCTATTATGTTACCACGAGGAATAAAAAGGCTGCGCTATCACGCAAGCAAATGAGAAAACATAACTTCAACCATCTTGATTAACCAACAAAAAGCCCATCACATTGATTCAGATCAAAACCTATAGTAATTCAAAAGAAAACAAGACACCGGCATAAAGCGAAGTACAACTTGTCAACATCTTACAATGTTTTACGGAAACTGAAATCAAAACTGCCTAGATGGTAAAATAGCACAATGCCAGAAATAGATCTCTCTTAACGATTGGCCTTTGCAACCCTCTCAATTTCGTCTTTCTTCTTGATTGCATAGCTGCATATGGATACATAAATTATCAGAAAAATCAGTGACAGGAAATAAATAAGGCAAACAGCACACAATAAGAATGACAGTATCGCTTGGCTAGCTAATTGACTCAAACAGAGGGATCAAAGTTTCCTACCTGTTTGATGACCCTTTTGCTGCATTGATGAGTTCATCAGCAAGGCATTCAGCAATGGTTTTGACATTCCTGAAAGCACTCTCACGAGCACCGGTGGTGAGAAGGTAGATGGCTTGGTTGACACGGCGAAGTGGAGAGATATCAACAGCCTGACGTCTTACAACACCAGCTGAACCAATCCTGGTAGCATCCTCTCTTGGGCCACTGAAACAAAACATACAAATTATATTAAGAACCAAACAGGCTCAGAAAGGTTATGATAAAGACTGAGCTAGAAATTTAGCCCGACAGGATATGGCAGTGAGTTTTTGCAACCACAGTGAAATGAACAAAGTTTTAATTCAACTACAGATTCAGCTAGCATTTGACAGAATATACTAGATATTTCATTGACGTAGAGTAGTAGATACAATCATAACCAAAAGAGCTCCTAGAAAACAACTATTCTCCATACCTGTTGATCACAGCATCAACAATAACTTGAATTGGGTTCTGGTCAGTCAGCAAGTGGATGATTTCCATAGCATGCTTGACAATGCGAACAGCCATCAGTTTCTTTCCGTTGTTGCGACCGTGCATCATGAGAGAGTTGGTCAGACGTTCCACAACAGGGCACTGGGCCTTCCTGAAACGCTTTGCTTGATACCTCCCCGCAGTGTGGGGCATGAAAATGGGGTGTTTGGAAGCTGTGGCAGTGATGTAATCCTCAACAGAGATATCACTAACCTGCAGAGTACAAGAACCCAGTAATTAACATAATTGTCATTCATATATGAAAATACCGTGCTTTAACTTTATCAATCCTAAATATAAACTGCAAAAGGACATCCAAGATAAGAATAATTGGTCAGTGTTATCCCTATTTTACACGGAAACAACTCGTTAAAGTTACATTTGACAAGGAGCTCAATTAAAGTTATACTGATTTTGCATATACAGATTAAACAAACTGTATAACCTCACAAAAATGATCAAGCTTTGTTAAATTCTCGTTAAATTGTTATTATCCAACAAAATTACCAGCTCTTTGCGGATTAACCTATCCTTAGGAATTGCATCATTCACAGAATTCACACATCTCGATTTGCAGAAATACATCAACCAGATAAATATAAATATCGTTAAGAAACAACAAGGCTAAAAGCTGAATCGAAACCCTAGCATTTCATATTAAAAAACTACGGGGCAAAAAAAAATCTCGATTACAACAGGCTAATACACACATTCTGTGATCAAATCACGAAAGATTGAGTAAAACAAAAGCTAAAACAATCAATATAATTTTGTATGAGAACTACAAAAGAGTAGAGAAATAAATAATATACCTGAACTTCGTCATAGGACCAGCGGTTGAAGAGCATGACATCGCTGTGGATCTTAGGATCTTCGGCCTCCATTTTTGGTTGTTGAACGAGCTACTACTGCAGCAGAGTGTTCAGTTGTTGAGCGAGCTGCACCTGTGAGCCGATTTGCGGTGGTGTGTAAAAGACAGAATGAAGACGGCCAGGAAAGAAAATAAATATAATCAAACCCTAGGGCTACCGATTTGGGCCCTTCAGATTAACGTTATTTGATCTGTTCCCAAAAGGCCATTCCTGGCCCAAGTTTTGTCAACTGGACTAAAGTCCACAGATCCGCTTGTGTCATTCCGCCAGATATATAACAAAATTATATCATGAATTTTTAATTCTAAATTTTCATTATGTAATTTTGTTATATATTATACCATTACAATTTAAGAGTAATTTGTAGTCAAAATTAAAAACTGTTGATCAGAAAAAAGTCAAAATGGGTAAAGTTTTCTGGGCCAGAGGTAGTAGGACTCTGAAACTCTGAATTGAATTGATTTGATTTGGACTTATAAACTTGCGTTCATGTAACAGATTTAGTGCATGTTTGTAAATGCTTAAAAAGTGTTTTTATGCTTTTGGAGTAGTAAAATAGTTGTTTTATTTTACAACTTATGTTGAAACTTCCACTAAAAAAAATGTAGATAACCACCAGAAGTTGAGAAGCAAGTAAATTGATACTTCTGCCTGTTTTAAGCAATTCATAATTCATTTTTAAACTAAAAACAAGTGCTTTGATTGAATTTACGAAATACTACAACTTCAATCAAGTTGTGCCAATGCAATGAAGGCTGCTTCTACGCCTTTTGCAAAACTAGCTTGAATGCAACCATCAACATGGAAATTGTACATCCATGGGCGGTAGTGATTCATGGGATGACTTGCATATATATCTAAAAAAACAATATATTAATTTGAACTTCATGAATTACATGTAGTTTTTGTTACTGTCAAATATGTCTCCAAGAAATTATCCAAATTTTCCTAATGTCAGTACATGCCCAACAATATAAAATTAAACACCCAAACATCCAAACACCATATACTTACAATTCAATTTCATCATAAGTCTATCAAACTACCAAGCTCAAGTTTAACCTGATACTCCATATGTGTACAAAAAGCTAGTAGGAACTAAATATCATATACTTATTTGGTGGATAAATGCTCAAGTTTGCATTTTGGGGGAAAATTTGCGAGTGGAAGAAGAAGGAACCAACAAAGAAAGTGGGGAAGAACATTTGCAAGGAATGCGTTAATCCGTCACTATGTTTTAAGTTCTTAATTTCCTTTATTTTTTATTTTTTTATTGTATTACTATTATTATTATTATTATTTATTTTTTTGTAAAAGAGGTCAACAGATTTAGCGATGGATGTTTTTATATGTCGCTAAATAGAGTTCGTATCTGGGCAACCAAGGGACGAACTGAGCTTAACCATTTCGTCGCTAAATTGCAAATTCATGGATTTCTTGTAGTGGTTGCTGCTTTGATATTTTTGTTGATTTTGCTACAACTTTTCGCCTGTTATTCTTCTCACTTTTTATTCTTCGACGTCGTTTTATGTGGTTGTTTATGTTTCATGTGCAATCTAAGCCTTTCACTGACCATCGGTTTGGTTTGCAGAGAAACTAATGAAAAATGTTAAGATAGAAACCGGTGAATTTGGGAAAAAATGGGAAATAAACTGATGACAAATTGAGGGACGTTTCGACTTTCGAGCGTACGTTTCTGTAATGGGCAGTTGACTCTGTTTACAACGGCCTTGGACTGAAATTTAACCATGTTAGAGGTGGACTCAGGTGTAATAATGTTAGTGAGAAAGACTGATTTGCAATGGAACAATATTTATGGCACTTATGTAACTTTCCCATAAAAAATAATTTTCACCATTGTATTCATTTTTAAATTCATACTCAAAATTAGTGGTTGTTGGTCAAGTGATAAGAACTTTGAATTCATCTGTAAGGTATTGTGTTCGAGACTTGTGGGCATAAAAAATACCAACGGGAGAGC
This sequence comes from Plantago ovata, assembly GCA_028274465.1. Taxonomy (NCBI): domain Eukaryota; kingdom Viridiplantae; phylum Streptophyta; class Magnoliopsida; order Lamiales; family Plantaginaceae; genus Plantago; species Plantago ovata. Next base: position 86,748,463 of record CM051458.1, on the reverse strand, counting down.
CGCCCTTAAAAAAAGATCCGAAAGTGTTTGGTTGGATTATTCTCAATTTATACTGGTATCCGCTTTGGCGACTAATCTAGCCGAGCACTGTCGGGCCCTTTTTGAGGGGGCGGCTCTCCCAGCGGTGTTTTTTACATCCAAAAAACTCGAACCCGAGACTTTATTTAAGTAAATTCAAGTGTCAATTCCCTTATCACTTGAGCCAACAACCATTACTATTGTTTCGGTTGGATTATTCGTTAAATTAGATACTCATAAAATAAGAAAAACAATAAAATTCATAGTCAATTCTAATTTAGAATGGACTATTATTGCGATGGGCCTGGGCCCAAAGACCGAATAACAAGGCACACGCCAGAAGCCACCGATAAATTTCATCGACTGCTTCATTTCTCCGTCTTGTTCTCCAAGCAAAGAAATAATAATCCAAAAACAGCTCAATCTCGATTCTTCTAATCAGCTCATCAATGGCATCATTCGCTGAAGCACCACCTGGCAACAAAGCCGCCGGAGAGAAGATCTTCAAGACGAAATGCGCTCAGTGCCACACCGTCGACAAAGGCGCTGGTCACAAACAAGGTATATTTCATTCTGCCATTTCATCAAATACCTGATAGATGATAGATCTAATCATTTCGTTTTGGTATCCTATTGGATTAATCCGATCTGATCTGTGGTTAGAATTCCGATTTTCGATGTTTTTCCCAAACGATTTTCCTTTTTGTGTTATCGAGGCTCTTCTGTTGTTTGTATTGTTTGATTTATCGGTGCGATTAATCTGTTCGTCCTTCTCCTGCACTTTTTGATTGAATTTTGATGCCTGAAAAGATTCTTTTATCTATCAATCTATCATAATCCTTACATGTGTTATTTGTAATTTGTATTAGCAATTTGCAAATTGCAATTCTGGTGTTCGGTGTTTATTTCCTGATTGCTGATTTTGATTATTTACCTAAAGCATATTGTTGTCTTTTGTCTTGAAGCTTTATTGGGAGAATGGAATTTGATGACGTTTACAGTTCCTCTATGTATTGATAAAAAAATCCTTTGAACCAGTAATAAGATAACAGTTTATCTGATAAGTACTTTTCATGTTGAATTTGGATTTATTATTTTTACGTGGATGATGTAGCTAAAAACAAAGAATAATTCAGGCTTGTTTACATCGTTTATTAATTCAATACTGATTAAGTTTTGGAGCAGCTAGGGTTCCAAACTTGCAATGTTTTGTTTCCACTTTGGTTTGTCCGTTCCTGTTTTAAGTTGAAAAATGATGTAAAATTCATCTTTCCAACCTTCTGTACAAGGGGAATTTCGGAAAATAAAAAGGAAAACGTGGTAGGAAATTTGAAGGAATATGATTTCCATCTAATCATTTCTCCCATTTCACCTTGAAAGAACATGATGGTCTCGCTGAGGAGTGAATGTGAATTCACTAACACCATTGAATAACTTGTTTCTTTCATGTTTGTAATGTGATGGCAATGCATTTTTTGACAGGACCCAATTTGAACGGTCTTTTTGGGAGGCAGTCTGGAACTACCCCTGGTTATTCTTACTCTGCTGCTAACAAGAACATGGCTGTCATGTGGGAAGAGAAGACTCTTTATGATTATCTGCTTAACCCCAAGAAGGTATGAAATTGTTTGTATCATCAAATGAATTTGTGCTACTATATTGAGCTAGCTGAACCTATATGAAAGCCAAAATTGTTCCAGTTTGTCCAGAACTATACTTATCTTCATGTCAATATTGCAATTGGTTGGAATCTGTACTACAAATTACCTTCCTCACCATTTGTCAGATGTCTTCATTACCTGCTCCATTGTTGCCCGTTCTTCTCGTGTCTTATTGACGAGTCATACACAACTGTAATTGCCACTGGTACATGCAAAATATGGCCATGACTGAAATATGATAGTATTATTGCTGAATGACATTGCTGTATGCTGTTGGTGATAATGTGATTCAAATGAAATACCAGATTGTGTGTAATCCACCCCTATCATGTGTATTTGGAGAACCGGAACTTTTTTACTTGATTGTTGCATACGTGCTATTTCGAATAGTTTCAACAAATTTGTTATCATCTGAAAGAGAGTATTTTGATTTCATAGTCTTAATAACCTTTGAAATTCATTGTGAATGCAGTATATTCCTGGAACAAAGATGGTTTTCCCTGGACTGAAGAAGCCTCAAGAGCGTGCTGACCTTATCGCTTACCTCAAGGAGTCCACAGCATGATCAATTGATTCTCATACATAATAATCAGACATTTTCTCCATTTTGCAGTTGAGAAGCATAGTTTGCTTGTCGGGGAAAAACAAGGAATTAATTTTTTTAATAATCTTTTGTTACAAACTTAATTGCTCCTGTTTACTGGAGCTCAAGATATTATATCTTCCCTTCGCAGTTAGGCCATTGTTCTCTTCCAATGGAAATTTTCAAGTTCTTTGAATGCATTCTAGTATAACACAACTTGTTGGTCCATGCTTCTACTTATCTAATTTATCAGTAGAGCACCTCATTTTCTAGTCTTGTGGTGAACCCTTAACTTGGAAACAAGATTTACACTTTTAGAAGTGCGTTACCGAGATTAATGTGCAATTTCGAACTGAATTGTTGCAAACGACCAACGCGTTACTTCAGTTCTGTACGTGTCAGTGTCATCGAGTCCAATTTCAGGTAGAATGTCAATTTCAAGACGTGTTTTGGATTTCTAAAGTGACGAATGGCAAATTTTAACTTTTTAAAAATCTCAAGTGACGGATGACAATTTTAAACTTTTTGAAAATGCTGTGACATAAACATTTGTGAAGGGTAATAAAGTTTCAGAAACATTTTTTAATTTTGAATTCAGTTCATCTCGACGACAGCTGAAACTTAAGTCTTTAACATGAAGGGGAGGAGCCAGAAGGCCCAGAAGCTGTTTTCCAAGAATTTGGCCCCACCCCCAACCTCCGGAATAACCCCATATTTAACATCGTCCCTCCCCACAATTCTGGGTCCGCCCTGTTTACATCTCTTCAAATTTAATCCAACATGACATCATTGCTCCAATGAAAGGCATATCAAGTGTACTTGTTCTAGTGAAGCATCATTTCCCATAGCATACCAGAGGCAAATTGAAAATGATCCAATTACAGACTAAATGAAATCAGCTCACGCATGAAGAAAAACACAGCCGAGTAATGTTTTGAAAGAGAAATAAAAAAAAGCACATAAAGGTTCCGCACTTCTGACAGTGTCAAGGTGCTTGAGGACAACTACAAGGAAAGGCATCATCCATGTACACTATGTAGCATTCCATGGATATAACTAGCACTCATGATCAGTGACAGCAAGACAACAACACCAGCTGGGAAGATCTTCCCCGACTCCTTAAAGCGAAACCACATCACTCCCAGAAGAGATGCAGAGACCCCAAGACCAACTGATGAGGCCAAAACAGGATGTGAGGGAAGAATGGTGTAAACATCATACAGTAACAAAGCTGACACGATGCCTGCAATTAGTGATATTGAGCTTCCACCCTTCATATAACCCATCACTCCGCCGATTCCGACAAAGGCAGCATATCCCAGTGTAAGGTCCTGGGATAGAGAGTCCGAAATGATACCAGCTCTAACCTTCTGGGAAATTTGCCTTTTCTCGATGTAAATAGTTGGAAAATTTGTACGAGTTGACAATAAGAAGTGGTGGCGGGGTGATGTTACTGCTAGTGATGCCTGCCCATGAGTGCTAGGAAGAAGCTGTTTCCTTGGAGAGAGAAGTTGAGAACGGGGCAATGCTATTGAAGAAGAAAGTGACAATGCCATGAGGTCTCCCATACTTGCTCACAGTTGACACTTGATAGGTAAAGATTATTTGTAAGGATACTTTATGACAAAGAGATCAATTTGTGCTCAGGATTGTTTCTCTGGCTTTGCAGTTTCGGCAAGTTCTACGAATATCAATCTTCCATTCACTATCTGCAAAAGTTCAATAATATGTTAAGACTTCAGTCAGGTACTCTGTACTTGAGAGGGTATAGTAAATGGCGAGTGGGCAGTAGTTTTTTGCCAAGAGAGACATTTCCATTTTCCAGTTCAAAGTCAACCGAATGAAAATTTTGTATTGATTTAATGAGCGAATACTTGCTACTAATTCATATTTGCACAGGACCTTCCAAAATACATTCAGAATGATACAAAACATTTGTAAATGTTCACCAACCGAAACATATTGCATAAACAGGACTGTTATGAATGATACAACTAGCACAATTATGTCAGTAGGAAAACAAGGTAATTTCTAAGTGTTACAAAACTATGCATAGAGCGGAAGAATGTCGTTACCCTGCCATTCAGCGATTTCAATGCATTCTGAGCGTCTGCCTCCAATGTAAATTTGATAAAACCAAATCCTTTAGGCCTCTGAGTTCTATGATCCTTGATAAGTCTAACTGCATTAGTTAAATGTATAAACCATAACAATCAGTAACCATAAAAAGTCCAGATCCAAACTGAAATGGAAAAAATGTTCAGAGCAATGAATTTATACCTTCTTCAACTAAACCAAACGGCGAAAATAACCTCCTCAGTTCTTCAGTCGTAGTGTAAAATGACAACCCTAAAAGTCAAAATCCGAGTTAATTTTTGATGAAACAACCAAAAAATTAAAATTAGCAGTATATGATCATTTGCCGACTAAACAATCCACACAAGCTTAATAAAAAAAGTCAGTGCAGAACTGAAGGAGAAAACACATACTGCTAACAAACAGCTCAGGAACAATTCTTCTTGCCATCTGAATTCACAGTATTCATTTCATTCAACGCAGCAATTAAACCTGATCTGAAATAAACAAGCTATTAGCAAATTATCCTCTACAAAATCCTAATTAAGATTAAACCGATAAGAAAGGTACAGATAAAGGAAGCAACAGCAGAAACAATAATAACAGATACAAGTAGATTGAAACAGAGGCGACGAAGATTTTACCCGAGTAGATTTTTCTTCAATTCGATGAGAGAGATTTTATCATCTGCAGAAGAGTAGATAGCAAAATGACAACATTTTGATTTTGCTGTTTCCCAGGTATAGAGACTGTATAGTGATAGATTAGGATGATGATAGATGACGACGACTCTCGGTGAGGCCCATGTTTCCTGGGGTTTAAATAGGTGGGCCTTGGAACTGGATCGAATTAGATCATTGGGTCACCGTTTAACATCCCAACAGGCCCAAACCTTAACCAAGAGAAGAGCACTCATATCATTGGGAAATTCTTGGTCTATGAATCATAAGTTGTATACTATGAGGTTTAAAATCAATCACATCGCTTGAAAAGTGTGACTTGGCTAATTGTAAGTCACATGGCCTATGAACTTACTCATAAATCAGGTTCACATAAGAATTTTCCCGTATCATTTACGTGCTTGCTTCGCGCGGCTTAAAACGTTACTAACTCCGTCCAGATCAAAGTTTTTCATTTCGTTTTATTGATTTTTATTGGTCATAAATTTGAAACTTTACACATCTAAAGAATTTTTCATTTTGTACTTCTTTATTACTAGAAACTGCATCACACGCTACGCGTATGAATATTTCAATATATTCATTACGTTTGAAGTACAAGATTACGCTTCACACGCGTACATTAATAAATCAACCGACTGACTTATTGTATTACATTAATACCAAAAGTCACTTTCTAGCCCACATTAACAATCAACTCTTTTGGTTTCTACTTGAATTCCACCTCGCATGGATTAATTAATTTGTGCCCCACTAATTGTGGTTGTGGGATGTGTGTGTATATATCTTATTTAGTTTTGGATGAGCCGGTCTTTATGTGGATAGATATCTCATATCATAGATGTTCTAAGTTATCGGAACGAAAAAATGTGTTTATCAAGTTACTAACTAGATGGGTTTATCGCCCAATTTATACGTGACATTCTACATTAAATAGACAAATTATTTGCATCCGACATGTTTAGACATATTAAATTTAAAATAGTGAATGACTTGATACTTGCCTGATAGATGATATAGAATTCAATCATAAGTGTTGATAAGTGTTGTTGGAGTCATGGGGCCAATATATAGTACCAAAGTCACTGTCCACTACAATTATCTGCATAATTATATCGAGTCCGAGTACCATAAGTATCTATTCTTTTAAAAAGAAAAGAAAAAAAAAAGAAAAAGAAGCAGAGACAAAAAAAGTAAAAATAATCTATCGTTCATTGAATTTTATACTGGAGTAATAAATTAGAAAAATAAACGTTTAAAATATATGTCTGGACAAAACAACTCTTTAAATGTGAATCACATAGCTTAACTCAGTTGGTAATACGCTTTCACTCCGACCAATAGGTTAGGGGTCCGAGTTAACGTTGAGGTAAATGGAGGTACACCATTATTAATCCTCGATTTGAATTAAAAAAAATCTTACCGTAAACTGTACAATGCATGCATGCAGTGGCGGATGGACATGGATGGATTCAGTAGGGTCACTCGACCCTCAAACTTGCTACTTTCTATCTATTTTTTTGTTGTTTTTTTTTTTACTTCATTTCGCATTTTAATCTCCTAAAAATTACAATTTTTCATTGTTGACCCCCTAAATATTTAAAAATTTATCCGTTTACCAACTTTTATTTTATTTTATATTCAAAAATATTATATTATGATAAATTAGTCATACTACTACGGCCCCTAAAAATCTCTCCTGCATTTGCCATTTGTCACTGCATGCATGTGAGGCTTTGCAACCACACACGTTGCTTCCTCAGATACATCCTGTTGAACAGTACTACTACATATGTTAAATGATTGTAAACAACGTTTATGACATAGAAATCTTACTTAATTATATTCCACTAGTGGTATCTTGACTTGGAGACTCTGAATGAGATAGACAGTTTTAGTAGTTGACAAGGAGAGTACTAGAAGATGGGGTCGCATATCACACGAGACATAGTGAGGTTTTGATGAAAGACAGTAGCAATTATAAGTCGAAAGCACGTGCATGCATCAATGCCACAAAGGTTTTACACTTTACAACATTGGGGCCATTGGCCTACGGTGGGATGAACCATCTTCACGTGAAGTGCCATACGCTCCCATTTCCCTTTTCATTTGGGGACCTTTCTTCTGTTTGGAGGTAGAAGAATATGCATCTGCCAATTAATCAAACGATTTTTCATGTATTAGCTTAATTCTTGAAAACTTTTTGGTCTTTGCACTTGTAGTTGGGTAGCCAGTCATTTTCCGACAGGGTTTTATATATCCATTAATTTGTGTTGTACATTTCAAAAAAATCAATGTTCCAATATGCTGCTACGAGCTATCTATATATCTCATATTACTTGTCTTGATGCAGAGATGGGGTATACACACACGAGTGAATGTTATCGCTCCATGTAGCTTGGAGCATTTAAATGACAAGTCATGACATTGCGGCTCCATTTCACTATTTCTTTCTTTCATTTCATTGGTAGTGAAAACTTTAGATGGATCAAGGATCTATTCTTGCCTTATCATTGGTGTATCGTGCCCTTTCCATAATCGCTAATAATCAACCATTGAGATATGAAGTTCATTTGTATCATAAAAGGAGATAACTGAGTGCTAGATGACGTACAAAAGAATGTTGTATTAATGAATAAAATCGAAATAAAAATTGTTTACTCACAAATTATTAAGATTTGGAAATGTGGGAGTTATAAGGTGGTGAAGCGGTAAGGAGCTGGAGCTGTGAAAGGAGAGGTGCGTGGTTTGATCCATGACGATGACGGAGTTATAAAGTTGATTTAGACGTTGAGAAGTAAGGTGGTTTAGAATGTTTGTATAATAGCAGTGTAAGAGTAGTTTTTATATTATTATTTTTGAATCAGCAAAAAATATATTAATAATAATAAAAATGAGTCGTACAAAATCGGGGTGCACAAGAAATGCACGAAGAAATAAAGAACTATCCCATCCATTGAAGAGTATAAAAGCATGTCCAATTCCCACCCGTTATGACCGTATCAATACTCGGCCACCCCCTTCGTCTAGTGTGTCTAACTTACGAGCAAGTACCCAAGAGTAGGGGACGACGAATTGAGCCAACAAAATGGAAATATTCAAGTTCTTCTAGTCTAGCGACTCTAGCTAGGCTCTTCTAAGTATGTGAAGACAAAAAAAAGGCTGCGATTTTGGACGTACCTTTAAATAAGCAGGAGGCATGACCACCATTCTTTATGCCCCAATAATTGGAATCCCCCGTAATGAACATGACAAAAATTCATCCAGTTTTTTCTAATTACTTTTCCACTTGGTTACTTTTTGTTCCCATCAAATTAATGCCAACAGAGACCTATATTTTGCCACGTTAATATAATTGACATTGAAAATCTAATTGTTTTATTTTTTCGAAATAAGAAAATCTAATTGTTTCATGAAAAATGATGGATGCTACTAATATACATACAATACAATACTTCGTATATATAAGACTACATGTGCATCACGCCACATGCATTTAATCACCGCTACCATAGAGACACATGTATATATCATTTTCGGACGGTCATCTATCCTCCCACCAAATTCTTCCAACTGTGAGTATTTTGAAAGAAGAATCCGTAGCGAATTAAAACATATTAGTTCTGACTTGTAAACTAGTAATACGGTCATTTCTCTATATGTTTGAAGGGTAACACAGACCATGAAGATATATTTACCCTTTATCCCGTCCAAGAAGATATTTACCTCTCTGTGTCCAAGAAAATAAAAGCTAACAAATAAATCATCCGATTCACACATTTAGTTTTAAAATGTTATTTCAAAATGTAACTAGCAAGGCAAGAAAATATACAGTTATAAAAAAATTAGAGTAAAAATATGTAAATTAAAAATTTATGAGGGGCAAACGCACACGACCACCACGCCATAGTATGCATTCAAACATGTAATGTATTTTGCTAGTCAACCAACTTTTTTTTGTAAATTATGCGATCATTATGGTTGTGTAATGGTTGCCACTATTACACATTTTACGGTAAGGTAGACTTTTGACTTTTCTGACAACATGCACCTAGCCTATAAATTAAATTCACAGTTCTCTCCAATTAGTTTGGAATTCAAAATAAAAGGACTAAAACTGCAATACATCGCATAACACATGAGTTGATAGAGGACTGGATAAATGGTAAATAGGTAGAGCACCACTTTTACCGTGTATGAGCCTTTTGTGAGATACCCTTCAAATTTATGGAATATATCCTTCCATACATTTTTGTCTGGCAAAGAAACTGTTGTTTTGATACGCCAGTGGAAGATTTATCGACCAAGATTGTTGTTAACGTTGATGATTTTCCTCTCTCTGTGTCTAGGAAGATAAAAGGTGATAAATAAACCATTGAATTCACACACATTCAGTTTTATTATCTGTCTGCATACACATGATAAACTCATCATTCAGTGACAATCACCATTCCCCCTTATCCGATTATTTCAAATTTGTAGCTCTCACCCATGTATAGGCATTTCGTGTGATATTACCTGCATAATTGTTGGTCAGTTGCTTCCGATGGAAGTTACTGGTTGGCATTCCTACGAGAAGGAACCGAAAAGGACACGAACAAGGATATCCCACAATCGTAATTCGGACTCCGCCCCTCTTCACATTGGTATAATTCCCTCATTTACTCACGACACTAGTAAAGTGGACAATATCATATTAGTTAGACATGTATGGACCGGTCTATGGACTTTGGGAGGCTTATGGTGATAAACTTAAAAAGTTCATGGACACATGACACTCTGGGAGATGATGACAAAAAAACATTTGTTTTGATATGCCAATGGAAAGTTTATCGACCAAGGTTGTTATTTGTCTGCGTACACATAATAAACTCTTCATTCACTGACAATCACTATTCACCCTTAATTACCCGAAGATTTTAAATTTGTATTTCTCATCTATGTATATGCATTTCATGTGATATTAGCTCCATTGGTGGTCAGTTGCTTCCGATAGAAGTTACTCGTTGGCATTCCTACAAGAAGGAAGGAACAAAAAAAGCACGAACAAGGATATCCCAGAATTGTAATCCGGACTCTGCCTCTCTTCACATTGGTTGAATTCCCTCATTTACCCATGACACTGGTAAAGTGAACAATAATACAATATTATATCAGTGAGACATGTATACACCGGTCTATGGACTTTGGGAGGCTTAATTATGGTGATAATCTTAAAAAGTTCATGGACACTATGGGAGATGATGACCAAAAGACTGTTGTTTTAATACGCTAGTGGAAGGTTTATCGACCAAGATTTTTATTAATGATGATGATTTTCATCTCTCAGTGTTCAAGAGGATAAAAGTTGAGAAATAAACCGTCGAATTCACACACGTTCAATTTATTATCTGTCACATATACACATGATAAACTCTTCATTCGCTGACAATCACAATTCACCCTTATCCGACGATTTCAAATTTGTATTTCTCACCCATGTATAGGCATTTCGTGTGATATTACCTCCATTGCTGGTTAGTTATTTCCGATGGAAGTTATTGGTTGACATTCCTACGATAAAGAACCAAAAGGACACGAACATCCCACAATTGTAATCCGGACTACCCTCTTCACATTGGTAGAATGAGGGAGTTCCAACAATTAAGGGTTAAATATGATCTGAAATAGGTCTTGATTTGTACTCGTCACTACTAATTACCACTCAAATGTCAACTGCAAACCAGACCTATTTTAGATCATATATAACCCTTAACTTGTTATGAAATCAGTAAAATCAAGACTCACAATCAATCAAACAAGTGAAATCATTAAAGTAAAAAAAGAGAAATTTGAAGGGTGGAACTGTTGAAGCAGGGTTTAAACTTCCATTTCAACTGGACAAATCTTTAACCTAGACCGTAGTTATGTAGTTCCCCGACAGCCAGTACATCAAGTGACCCAAGTAGAGATAAGATAGGAAATTAAATCATTGCCATGTGATGATAAGTAAGATTTTTTTCACTTGTAGTACTAGGTTTATAAATGCACTTTATGTGTCAGTATCACTTCACAGTTCATACCTTGTCTCTAAACTGCTGTTAATGATTACACAATCAACTACAACTAACTTTCATGGGACAAGAATGATTGGCGGAGGTGATTATTGACGAAAGTGAAATCAACAAAAATAAAACTACTCTCTTTATTCTTTCTTTTCAAGATCATAAGTAACAACCTGACGAAACAATTAACATCGCAAACTGATCATATCTAGCAAATATATATAAGTATATTATATAGCTGGTACAATACAACAACCTTGATTTCACAAACCAATTGACACAAAGGTCCAAAAATACAAACAAGGCACACTGCAGCAAACCGACATCAAGCAATGCCCTAAAAAGAGTAGCTGAAAACAAAAGGCATGCAAAATGAACACATCAAACTTGAACTTATAGTCACGCCTGAATTGCCAATTCTGAGAGACCGAAACCTTACATGTCGCGGACATGGAAGATCTTCGGATTCTTGACAACGATATCGTACATGTAAACCGAGTTGAATCTGGCGAAATCTCTAGGCAAAGAGATCAGATCAATGGAAGAACGTTTATGGAACTGAATTAGGTCATGATCACCACCGTAGTAACGCTCCCAACCCAATTCTTTGAGGACTCGCTCAAGGAAACTATATGATGACACCACTTCTCCAGTTGGAAGGTGCACCAAGACCTTCTTCCTGGATGAGGTGCCACCTTGCTCGGACGGGTTTTCAACCAGCTGCATCACACCATTATTCTTGAAAACCCAGACGCCTGACATTTCTTTCCTCTTAACTTCTCTCAAGTACTTTGGAAAATATTACTAGATTTATTTTGCTATTTCTGGAGGATATATTGAATGGAACTAAAGAATAGATGAAATGATGGTGAGGGAATTGATTGTTGAAGGGGTATATATACTGTGTGATGGACTGATGTGTAAGAAATTAACAAGGAAAAAAATGGAAAAAAATACTCTTTGCTAGAGGGATCGATGCAAAGATAGATGACGTTGATGTGGGCTTTGGTACAGAACCTAGATATTGTGGGACCTAATGCATTGTTATCAAGGGAGCACGTACAACATTGATATTAGTATTTTGTTTTTGTTTTTGTTTTTGTTTTTCTTTTTCTATTGAGTTAGGCTTGAAGAATCTATGAGTGTATTGCTACCATATCCTTTTTACCTATAGAATATTAAATGGGAGAATCTTATGAAAAGTTGGGATACAAATTTCTAATATTCTTTTCAGATGAATATAAGAGTACATGCTCAAAATGTTAACTAAAATTTTCCTGCCGACTTTAATGCTCATGTACTATGTGTACCTTGCGTGTCAAGGTGAAAAAAGAGAGATTGGAATGCAGAAATGAACTTGTACAAACCATTTTCGAAGGTTATATCCCAATCAGATGTCTGCCTGATAGATCTGATCTTATTAGATCCCATCCGTTCTGCAGATATCCGCAATTACAGAGGGAGATCATCTCCATTCATTATCCGATACACAATTTGTGGATCGGACTGTGCATTATCAACAAGGATTCAGAAATACACACCTGATCTGTGATTCGCAGGAAATTTCCGACTATTTTGTTAAGTTGTACGTTAAACGCTCCAGACTATGATTCTGAATTCCGATAAATATGTAAAGCCCATACTTCAAACATAAAAAAACATCACAGCCATGGTTGAAATATCTCATATCGCTTGTGAGTGGATCCTGGACCCAATATGTAGTTTGGATAAACTTTTCCCTCCAACAAGGACTTTCATTTCCCTCCAACAAGGACTTTCAAATGATGATGACCCAATTCGACTATGATAGAAGAGTAGACCCAAGTCAAGAATGGGGGAGTCAGATTGAAAAGATGAAAGGTTACATCTGAACTTGACATATAAGTTCGATAACCTTCGTCCTTCAACAAATTATTTTAAGGGGCTAATGGCCAAACTCTACGCTAGAAATTGTGGATTTTCCCATATGGATGTCTTGAGCAACCCCAGTAACAATAGTCTATAGGTTCAGGCTCATCAAGTTTACATATGTTTAACACTTTAACACCATAAAAAAGAACCCGCAAGTTAAAAGCTCCCGACTATGTTTCCATGTTTTGAACCTGCAATAATATAGTTCCATTCCAAAACCAAATGTAAATTGGTGAGTTGGTGTTATTGGCGGTTTGTGAAGAATTTTATTGCCCTAATGCTAGGCACTCATTAGCACTTAGGAGGGATGGGGCCAGGATTGAAAACTAGGGGTGGCGAGATATATAATAACAACAACCTTATATCGAAGTTAAAAAATTTGACTAAATAAACACACTAATGAAAAAAATTAGAGGTGGCAAAACGTGAATTTTGCAGATATCTCAGTAAACTATACTCCCTCCATTCCCTCGAGAACTTCCCATTGCTCTTAACGGCACAATTGTTAAGGAGAAATAGTTCGAGTAGCATAACATTTGAAAAGAAAAAAAAAAAAAGTGGATAACGCACCATGATCAGTTGTTACTGTTTTTGAATAAGAGAATAAATAAAGAATCTATAGGGATAGAAGGTACTAATTATGCGAAGTATTTCCATTTTTGAAATGTGAAGTTTCAATGAAACGTCGAAAAGTTATGTTGACTGAGAGATGACACACCATAGATATATTTCTATATTTTTCTATACTGAAAAGTTCAAATGAATTGTATCCAAAAACATTTCCCCTTGGGGAGAAATTGAAGATTTGGGAAGAAGACTTTGAAGATTTTGATCATTCACCTGATGGTTATTCAATGCACTATAATGGATTTATAGATTTATATATGTAAATTATCCAATAGATACGTTTTGCGCAATTACGATTGGTTGTTCCAGTTGGTGAGAGCGAGGGACTATGGCCGAGGCTTTTCAGGATGTGGAAGCTGTGATTTTGATCATATAATGAAAAGGTTCCAGTGGGTGTTCATTTCAAATCGAGATTTTAACTTCAAAACTTCGTTAAAGCTTGGATACCTCTTATTTTCCTCTAAAAGCTTCGCATTTCGTGTATGACATATTAGGAAACATTTCCGGTAGATCTTGAAAAGCTTCTACATTTTAGCAGCGTGGAGACATACCTGATGGGAGCTTGTCTCTCGTGCAATTGTAAGCATCGAGAATGGAGCAAACTTAGTGGGAAGGGCCTGTGCCTATCACTAGCCATCCGCTAGCTCTGATGCCGGCTACAGGTTTTCATTTGTCAATACAAAACAGAGGAATTAAATTAGCACCCATATTTATGTGGATCATATAGATACATGAGAAAGAAACAAAGGTTACAAAATGTAGGCGAAACTTTATGATAAAAGTTGTGTGATAACTGAGGATAGTATTATAACTTTAGCGTAATCAAACCAGAATATCGTAATCAGAAGGGCTATCACACAAAAATGTAATGGAAGCACATATCAAGTGTCAACAAACATCTTCTCAAGACTCCACAGGTTGCAATCTAGCAAATTAAGTTTCACCGATAGAACAGACGTTGACCAATTTAGGTCGACATGTATATATATTTAACATACAGATTAAGGGCAGTTAGAATAGATTCTGGCAGTAGAATGAACTAAATCCGACCAACAGTATTTCGATGACAAAGCAGAAGAATCATAACTTTGTTTCATAAGTGTAAAGTACATTCCAATATAGCACAGGACCACTGTCCGCTTTTATGTGCTATTCATGTCCAGGTAAGGATAATGTTATACATAGATACATGGTAACAGAAACAGTAGCTGGGGTTAGTCACATGTCATCACATGGGCTTGGTCCTTCATTCGCTCATGCATGATGATTTACACAAAATCAACAAAACCAACTTTAGGGGGTCTCCCTCTGTCCTTTTCCAATCAGTCCCAGCCTCAATTTTGGGATATTTCAGCCAAGTATGTGAATCACCTCTACTAAGAAAATGATTGATATGTAAGGAATCTTAAATGTCATTGGCCAAAATTGAAAATCTTACTTACCCCGGGTCTTTGCTTATGGAACTTGTTGTTAAGAATCTCCCATGTTATATGGGACATTCTTAGTCACAAGGTCTATTATTAAATTTCTAATTCGATGTTGATTGGATTATTATTTTTATTAAATAACAACTCAAGGGTGGTAGAAAAATGTTACCACCAAAGGTACCAGGTGTTGTCACTCTGATTTTTCAATTTTCAGGAAACGTTGTAATTTGATCAAACCTTAAAAATCAGCAAGTATCACAGAAAGTTATAGTAAACTCATCAGCCAAATGATTTCATTACTTACCATGTCCAGTTAAGTTGAGAAACAATTTCCCATAATATCCACGAAAAATATCACAATTGAGAAAACAAAACATAACAGGATACATATGCATGAAAAAACAACTCCAATCATCAAGCCCTGCACATTTCTGCGAGCAAAATTAACTACAACTAGTTCAATTATCTGGAAAGCAACATCAATTTTAGCAGTTATTGGTTAGCGATTTATCATCATGTACGTTGTCCCACAAATTCTTTTTATCACACATACTATAGAAAGAAAGAATAATACCAGACACAAAATCCCCACAAAAGATGCAAAGCTGCAAATATGATCACGAAATCGATTATATAACAATCAGCCAACGCAGGATTGAGGAATTTTCTACTATAGGATAAAGCAAACCTCTCCAGACCTTTCTGTATACGCTTCTTGATTCTTTCTATTCTTAAATCTCTTAAATCTAATGATCTTCAGAAAAAATATACGATCATCCAATCTGTGTGGAGTTCTGTACAAAATTAAGAAATTACCAAATTACCAGCATAAAGCTTTTGCGTAAATGGTTAAGGTTTTCTTAGAGCTTTTTCTAATTTGTACGGGAATAAATCAGAAAGCGGCCTTAAGTTTGATGCCTATTCCACCATCAACCCATCTTCATTGCATCAGTGTACCAAAATTCTGATTCTTCACCAACTACATTTAATACAATTAATTATAGATAGTCCAGACTACTAACATAATATATCAAAACTACTTTCACATTTGTGACAGTGAAGTTATGCAAGATTTTCATGTAAGTGGCTCTCCTTTTCAATTTCAATCCTTATGATTCTCAGTCAGTGTGTTTCTAATTAATATTTTGGGAGATGATGTTGAATTAAAGTGGTTTTCATACTCTTATTCTTGCTCCCCTCTGAGTATATTTAACCTTAGCACAATTGGTACGAATATTAAATCCTCTGAGAAGAATATTATCAAAAAGGGATTATCTAAATTTTCAATTTTCATACCCAGATTAATTATTCAACTTATGCTTTACGTGTGAAGTATGTGCACGGAAGAGTTGGTTATGCTTGAAGAAAAGTGTTGTCTTCCTGGAAAACTGCACTAGAATCACAGATGCGTAACATACCTAACTTCAACAATTTAATATATATAATCTTACCTAACTGTATAAGTTATGTGTCCTCTAGAAACCATGGAATATACGATGGAAAAAGGGATTGCATGGCACAAAACTTAGACAAGTATGAGTAAAAGCCTAAAAGGGGACATAACAGTGCATAGGTAGGTGGTAAAGCTAGCAAATGCTGACTTAGATCAACGAATTACTTAGATTTGGAGGATGTTATGCGACTCATAAATTTCAAAAAGATACATTTAGACCTATCCAACAATATCAGCAGTGTGTATAGCAGCACTATCTGGCACTATGAGCTATAAACTTTAAGTCTTAAACGCAATAATTACATAACAACTTTTTCAGCTATTCGTGCATGGCAATGATAACTTTCGGAAATCGAGTTCAGGTTCCATCATATGATCCAATAGTTATATATTGAGCAGTGATACTGTTCTTGCGTTCTAGAATGTGATTCTGTTAATCAATAGCATTGAAAGTGCTAAGTTTGATCCTCTTACTGCTAATATGTGTATATTTTTTGTTGGCCTGGGATAGAGGAGAGTGAATGCTGAGTCAAGCGGACCAACGGTGTACCTAATACTAGATGATCTCAAGATTTTGACATGAGCACAGTCAGAGGTTTATTATATATCAGCATGTACCTAAGGATATTTCTACTCTGTTGCAGTGTCACGCCTCAATCTGGATGCAGTAGGTATTAAGTTACTACCAGGGAGGCTTATGCTTGATACCCAATATTGTGTTACTGTAAAAAAACAAACAGCTATGTTTTAGACTTAACTTACTATTTGACTAATAAAACAAGCCTAACAGTCATCTAGGGTTTCAGACTTTAGCTAACAGCCTCCAAAGGTAACTTTTATTTTCTATTAAATCACAAACAAATCATAGGTCAAGGAGAAAAGGCAGTAGTCAACTGGCTTGAGGACAAGGAAGAAACTGATACTGAAGCTTATAAAGCTTGTGATATCGAAGATGATGATGTTAGAGTTGACTTTGAAATTGCTGTTTTAGATGATTACTGAATTTTGGCTTTATAAGCTTAGTTAATAATTTCTTTGAAATTGTTGTTAAAGAACTTAGTTTATATTTTCTTTTGCATTGATATGTTTAAATGTATTTATTGTCATGAACGAGTCAGGTGTTTATGCACTTGTTTTAGTTATCTACAGATAATTACTACTAGAAAGTTACACGATCTTCAGATACCAATATATATCAATTTGCATGCCTGTGAGTTGGTATATCTCAGCCCTATGCACTACAGAGATTAGTATAAGAGGCAAATTCTAAATTGAAATGTGTATTAATTCAGCATCACTATGACGGGGTTACATCAGATACTTCACACAAAGTAAAAAAAAAGAAGCAAGAATACTGTGTATCTTAATATCCCAATACTGGTATAATTCAAGAAACAAAAATGAGCTAGGTTATCTCTATACTATACAATTCTTTTTCTGTAATCTAGGTTATCTCTATGCTACCATATTCTTTTTATTTTCACTCATTCAGGCCATCTCTCAAAGACCACCAAGTCCGGGCAAGAGTAAATAATGATTCACATTTGAAGCCTCTCAAGTTTCTTTTTACTCAATTAGGCAAGTTTTTAAACCGAGGTGAAGGAAAAACTTGTGGAACCTGGCCAAGACATTGGCTCACTTCTGTATGTTATTGGATTTAGAATGTGGTGTTACAAAACATCCTCTATATAAAACATGCTCTTGCAATATCATACCTGAAAGCCTCTGATTCAGCTCCCGTTACCAGCCCTTGTTTATTTCTCTTAGATTTGTCTTCAGCTACTCTCATGAACTAGAAACCAAAGAACTCTAAACCAAAACAGACAAAACAAAGAAAGAATATTATTTAAAGATCTGCATAGCCGGTGTGAGATGTGAGACAATTACATGGCACAGTGGAAAGTGATTAAAACATATATTTAATAATATACAAGCCATTTTTTTAAAAAAATTGTTATACAAGCCATGTTAAAACAATCAAAGAGGAAATAATGTCACCAGGCCCTTCAAACGGTACAGATTGAAGCCACAATTATTATTTCAAAGCAAGCAATTTCAACAAATTGTGAGTCCTAGGATTCCAAAGTATCATTGTCAAGCAGGGGTTTCCCCTATTTCCGTAGATAACAGTAAAACATCATTGCCTGTATTTGCCAAGCAAGATTAGAGTTACCAAATGACAAGCTAAACTTATGCTTTCAACACCTATTAAGTCCCCTTAGAGTTCATGTCACTAAAGTACTTGAATCCCCATAGCATATTGTGCGACATCTGTAAATACAGAGAATTTGGAACCA
Source organism: Plantago ovata (assembly GCA_028274465.1). Taxonomy (NCBI): domain Eukaryota; kingdom Viridiplantae; phylum Streptophyta; class Magnoliopsida; order Lamiales; family Plantaginaceae; genus Plantago; species Plantago ovata. The sequence continues at coordinate 86,729,686 of CM051458.1, read as the reverse complement.
GCTTGCAAATCAGCCTAGAGACGTTGATTGGATAACCTATAGCTAACTAGAGAGAAACAAATCACTTTGTAACACTATCAAACAGTACTATTCCTGTTGAGCTAACCATGCTGGATGTCAAACATACTATTGCAATTGAGCAAACTATGCTGAAATTGAAGGATAACTATGCTGAAATCGAAGGATAACTATGCTGAAATCGAAGAATGGGCTATCTATAAATTTCGGAAAAGACTCCTCTCGATCGTTTTGTTCTTCACTCAGTCCTCTGTTATAAATAAACATCATCTAGGAAAAGTATTATGGATATGAAGCATATGAAACTTCAGACTTCAGAGCCCTAAGTGGCCTCAATCTAAAGAAGAAACAGATGAACCAAATCTCCTTCCAACTGCATACTCTGAAATCTGAATCATAGGCATATTCACACCAAAGCTCAATAATCATTTCTCTTAGATTTTCTGATCAATCCTTTTCACTAATTACGATTAACACACATCAGTCATCACTTTCCATTTAATCTCACCAAACAGTTCAATTAAGCTAGATTCCGAGATGAAATAGTATATTTTGGTATGGAATCATAAACAAACAATGGCGTCATTCTAGCATCACAGTGATGATCTGATTGAATTGAAAAGAAAACAAAAATACAACTAGGTATATTAACCTCGACGATAGCACTGACGTCACGGTAACCTAAAAAAGGAGAATCTGATTCGAAAGTAATGAGAAAAAAAAAAAAAAAAAAACAAAAGAGGAGGAGATATTACATCGGCACGTAATGCTACAGTAAAAAATATGCAGAGACGATGAAAAAGGAGAAGCCATTGTACCTTTTCGCTCTGTAATTAGCTCCTATGTGCAGGCTGCTGGGGAAGGCGGAGGAGCAATTTTAGGTGATGGCAAGTACAAGTTTGGTTCCCCATTTCGAAAGTAGATAGTACAGAAATTATTCATTCACGTCTACTTTTTAATGTTGATTTTGCAGGCAACTAGCCAACTTGTTGGAGACGTACATGTCTCTCCATCCCCCCGAATTAATTAGATAGGAATACCTCGATATCCGCGGTTCACATTTGACTTGTGTACAATACCAAACAAGAGGTAGGTTAGGTTTCACTCGAACGGACACGATACAGATACATACACGACACGACAAAGATACTAAAATATCATACGATAAGTAGCCATATTTAAAGTAATATTAACACATATAGTGTGGGAAATTATTTATATTTAACTTTTAAATAGGCCAAGTTATTGAAAATTGGTGGATTTTCCTCAACCAATGAAAAAGCTTATTTTTCTCGCCGGTTAGCTAATGTCATGTTTGAGCGGCTAGACAGACCAATTTGGTTATGGTTTTAAGAGATTATGTTATGTTTTAGGACCAGTTTGAGGAGGAGATTATATTACTCATTCACGAATATTAGGAAACCACCATTAAACAAACGAGTCAATAAATTTCAAGAATGCCGATAAAATATTAATGAAGAAGTTTAAAATAAGCTACATGAAATATTCAGTGCTTTTTTTTTTTTTTTAATAAGAGATGCACAATAATAATATCACCCACAACCAAACCACCAAGCATGGAAAGATTTTTTTAATAATCGCATTACAAAGCTAGTAATAAACTATAAATAATCTCGCACTTGACGAGAATTGAACCTATGACCTCTAGTGTCATGACACCTCAGTCTAACCAATATTCAGTGCTTGTTTGAATAAACATGTTGGTGAACTTCTACTTCCTGCATTTTCGTCATCAAACTCGAATGTCAGCATCAATAATTAACAAGCATAATCAAACCATAATAACTCTCGTTAAAATTATCACATATGCATTTAAAACAATAACAAGCAGAATCATGCTAGAGAAGCTAAACACCAATAAAATGAGGCTTAAAACGATAACACCCGCTCTTAAAACCATAACAAAGGGTTTTAAAATTATAACATATGCCCTTAAACCATAACAATCAGAAACATGATAGAGGATCTAAATACCATTGCAATGATGCTTAAAACCATAATGGAGGCTTTTAAAACTATAACATATCTCCTTAAAAAATAACAAGCAGAACCAACTTTTAAAATTAAAACCATAACATGTACAAACGGTTTTAAAACTATAATACAAGCACTTAAAACAATAAAAAAACATAAACATAATAGATGATCTAAATACCACAACAATGATGATTAAAATCATAACAATATCTCTTGGAAACCATATATAACAAAGGTCTTAATTAAAACTCAATAACCAATAAAGGCAACAAGAGCTCAACTGTGCCGATCAGTGTAAAAACTACTCAAACATGAATTAAAATGATGTGGGTCTATTTGATAATAATTTAGGACACTAACTGTGTTCGAGGAGTTTATTTCGTAATAATTTAGGACACTAACTGCATTCGACGAGTTTGTTCTGCAATAATTTAGGACACTAGCTAACATGTTCGACGGGTAATTCCACATAATTTAGAACACTACTTACATCCGACGGGTCTATTTCGCCTTAATATAGCACCAAGGTTTTTTTGTTTTTTGGTAATGTAAGGACTAAAAGACCCTCATGCCAAATCTAAAGCTAACAAACAAAAAATAGGAAAAGGGGTGCATCCAAGTCCAACACACTGACACTCTCAACTCTCTCGGATCGGCCGGCTTCTGCTTCTTCCAACTCGCCGCGGTGCTTGATAGGTCTATTCCACAAGTATTAAGAACACTAATTGGGTTCAAGGAGCATATTTCCGTATTCCACAATAATTTATTTAGAATACTATATGTGCATGACAGGTCTACTCCGCAATAAATTAGAATAACAATCTCATTCTATGTGACTATTTCGTGAACTCTCTAGCAATTAAAATGAAATAAAATGTCATTGTTTATTTTAATTACTTTTTATTTAATTATTTATGAAGTTATTATTACCGTCGAAATCCGACAGGTTATTTGGTAGTTAGAAACTAAAGACGAATCAATTAGAACCTAGGGTAATAAATACCATAACTGAATTGAATTTCCAAATTATTATTCGTTCTGTTCTTCCGTGGTAGATTGATTTACTCTGCCTGAAACACCATTAAATTGGTTATTGAACCTTTGAGAATAGAGAATCTTAAAGACGCATATGATCAAGTGGATCCGCTGTGGCAAAAAGACATGGGCACCGACCTTATTACAGATGATGCTACATGATGTTACGGAATGGATGTTTCATTCTTGAAATATTAAATGTATACTCTAAAAATATGTTACTTATCTTGCACCTCCACTATTTGAAAATCATGTACCATTTGTTGTTATCAGAATACTATTATTCTATATAGCCTAGTATAAGATCCATATGCATGGCGATACTAGTATATCATTCATTATTGCCTGAGTGGCAGGGGATCCCAAGGAACATTGACTGCCTGCGGGGGATCTCAAGGAACATGGAGTATTAGAGGAGTATTAGAGGTTATTTTTCACTCCGTCATGGCATCTTAGTCACATTTACCGTTCTTTTTATTTTTCACAAACATATTCATCAGATATTACTCCATTACTCAAAAGTCAACTTTATTCGAATCCAAGTCTCAGTCACAAATCTAGATATTAATTTTAATTTTTTTAGAGTTTCACTCTATTTATTATACCGATTGACCATTGTGACGTTTAGTGGTTATCTTATTCGAGTTGAAGGAGTAAACATTTGTAGATTAACCGTTTTCCGTATATTGAATTTGAGGTGAATCAAAATTCGTGAATATTACTTCCTCCATTTCATTTGTTACTTCCTAAGGAGTAAAAATTATCAAATTTAAGGAATAATATTAAAGAATTGATTTGTATGAGTATTTAATTGTAAATGGGTAATAAAGTATGAAAGAGAGTGATAAAGTGGTTATAAAGAAGGGGAGAGAAATAATAAAAAATTAGTAATTGGGTTGAAAAACTTTTCATATTTGGGTTAGGAAGTTTGTAATAGAACGCCCAAAATAGAAACCTAGGAAGTTATTAATGAAATGGAGGAAGTAATAAACATGTTCATACACCATCGCAGCACCAATAAATAGTTGGGAGCAATTTTGAGATAAAAAATCAATAAATTATCATAAAAGTATTCTGACAAACCTCCATCTTTGTTAATTTTAAAATTTTAGTTTTTTCTCGATTTATTTTTACTGATCGACGACGATTGTGACGATTAGGGTTGAAGATGATCTTATTATTAGCTTGATTATTCATTAAAAGTCAGATGTTTTTTTTTTCAATGCAAAGTTTCAATCAACAACTCCAACATATCTCAAACATTGTGCATTTTTAAATTTTCTTTTTTTAAATGTGTGCCTCTATTTCTATAGTAAATTATATATAGTGATTGCATCTCCGGCAAAATGAAGTTAATGTTATTTTGCTTGCGGCAAATGAAGTTAATGTTCTTTTGTGTACATGTTAGTTTTAGTTAGCATAGTTAGCACTGTGGCTTCCAAATTTTGTTGGAAAAGACTCGTATAGAGTTGGGGAAGCAAAACAAGACAACGAGCTTGTCACTAAAACTTGTTGTATTGCCAGAATACTCAAACTTCCAATTTTGGACTTGGACTCTATCAATCTATCACTGTTCTCATTTTGATTGGTTTAATTTCAAATACTCAAACTTTCCATTTGGGATTTGGGTTTTATCGATCTATCATTGTTCTCACTTTGATCGGTTGAATTTCCTATTTAACAAGTTTTGGAGGATTATAGATCATTCTACTCTATTACCACACCTACTATAATCTTGTATAATGAAGATTATCCTAATAAATTGTAGAGCATTCTATTTTACATGATAGTTCTAACTTTATAGAATTGTAATCTTGCCCAAAATCTTCAAGATTTTTCCTATGAATTAACCACCACTAACTTGTGCGGCAAAAATCTCCGAAACGGTTGGGCGTCACATTTAGCTTTGATGGCAGTAGTTTTGGTCGTTTTGGCAAGCCCTTGATACGTTAATTTTTTATGATGTCTGCTTGGTTTTTGTAGCTGCTGCTATGTTTGTGAAGTTCAAAACTTTCACAGAAGTTTTGTCCTCTCTAATGCCACATATTTATCAAATTCTAGAAATATTAACCTGCTTTCTATGCTATTGACAGATCTAATCTGCATTAGGCATAAGTTTTGATGAAATTGAAGTGTCGAGCGAGAACATTGCAAACATAAATTTCAACTGGCTCTCACATGAATGATGGATGAGTGAGAACTGGAGTCTGGAGATAAGTAAAATTCATCAGCTCTAATTGTGTGACTGTAGAAGGATGCGAGTACATGTGCAGTACTTTTGAACCAGCAATAAAATAGCAGGATTTCTCCTTATATAAGATTTGCAATTATTATCCTCATCTAGGTAATTTCATCTGAAGATAAAAATGGGCAAAGTAGGTTGAACATAAAACCACATGCGTAATTATTACAAGCCAGATAATGACATAATGTCTCAAGATCCAACTCCAAGTCTCCAACTGACACATTCGCTTAAGTAACAAGTCTAGCTCGAGTATTGTGAGAGTCAAGCCTGGGATACAAGAAGCTTAATTAAGACTCGTCTGAAAGAAAAAAAAACCTAAATTGTACCGAATCGAACTATTTATTTATAGTAAAAAAAAAAAAATCTTAACAAAGTTAAACTGAACCCATTTTAATGAATGTAAACGGATCCGAACCGAATCATAGTTATTTTCAGATGAAAATAACAAAAATTTAGTTGAAATCATTTTGGTTCGGCAATGGTTCTATGATCTCAGGCCCATCCAAGTTAGCGTTGGAATGAAGCTGTCCAAGTTAGTTTCTGGCAGTAAGACCCGAGCCCAACTGGCGGATCCTTATTAGAGAGAATTGTGGAACACGATGAGTAAATAAAGTGTGTATATTATTCATAATGAATTACTCGTATTTACAATAAGAGTTTAGTATTTATATGTGGTTTCTTAATAAGTAAGCTGATGCTAATGTCCATCTAAGATATTAATTGCAAATGTGCTAAGATACCGGCACAACTGATGGTGACTGGTCTTGAATGGGAAAATTGAAATTTTGGTCCTTAACTCCACGTCCTCCTCCGCAAATACGGTCCCTAGTCGATTTGCAAATTCGTAGAAAACGTCCTAAATCGAGTTAAGGGACTAAAAAGTCGCGAATTTAGTCCCCCATGCCACCAAACCATATGACTTCCTGCTTACTCGGATTCGCGCGAACTTGGGTCGTGTTTTTGGTCCCTTTTTAGTCCTTTTCGTTACAATGCGTGGCAGTCGTTATATGAATCAGATTTTCTCACCCAAATCGATCCCCAATTCATAGAACCTTAATTCCCAAATTTTCAATCATCCAAAATTAACTCACATTCACTGAAGATGAAAGAAAATAGGGTCTCACAATCATCTCAGGAGAGTGAAACGTGCCCATTCGAAGCTACTTTCCACGAAGAGGTGTTGTTAATGTTGATAATTTCCGTGCTCTGTTTTGTTTACGTAATGCTCTGTTTTGTTTTACAGGATGAGAAAGTCGAGATTGATGCTGAGTATGATAGTATTGTGTATTGGAAGCAACGCGCCTTGCATTTAGAGAAACTTCTAGATGCTAGCATGAGACGGGAACAGTTGTTGAAGGAGAAATTACAGGAAAGTATCGAGAGTTTGTAAAGCCAATCCTCTCCGGTTGAAAGGAGGAAAGCTGCAAAGCGAAGTTTGGAAGTCGATCAAGAATAATGTTTGTGCTTACTTTTAATCCACGGCAATTCTTGATCTGTAGCGAATATGAGAAGACTTTCACTTGCTCAAGCATATATATAAACTGGAAGAAGAAAGCATGCCTGTGCATTGGTTGCTAACAGTAACGCTTAAGAAACACTATATATTCATGAATTCGGGCGAAAAAAGAATAAGAGTTTGACAGAAGAATACTGGAGAAGGAAATGGAATGCTATTATTGTTTTACATATTGCACTGTATAGCAGAGAGATTTACTACTACTATAAATGTAAACAGAAACAGTCATCACTTTCATGGTTAGGTATAATTGATACTTCTGTTGATGTAACAAGTTCACAGATATTCCCTCAGTGATTCTCTGCTTCTCTAAGAGCCTGCATACAAGAGAGAATATATATGCTTCATGAGCTATTTTATGCAGATACTTTTCTGTGTGTTCAAGTATAATTGAACTTTTCTTACCGCTTGGACAACTCTGTATGGGGAATTTGTTAGGAGTTCTAATGCTCCCAGTAGATGAGAAATTTGAGCTGCTGGGCATGTAAGTGATTTCCTTTCCTTTATTGTAAAGGTTTGATTTCAAAAACATTGTAAGAGCACAAACATTATTCTCTATCGACTTCCAAACTTCCTTTGCAGCTTGGCCAATGTCTTCATCGTTGCTCCAGAAAAGAAACTTCTTGTAATGCTCTGTTTTGTTGCATGAAACGATGAAGAAAATATGCTCTGTTTCCCCCCATGTGTCCACATAAGCTCAGTCCTAAGCCACCAAAGCAGCCACATCGTCTCCAACTAAGCAAAACCGTATAAATACGGGATCGTATTTGCAAATGAGACTTTTTTTGCATTTTGCGAATCCACTTGGGACCAAACTGGCGGAGGACGTCGAGTTAAGGGACCAAAATTGCTATTTTCCCGTCTTGAATGACATCACACTGCTAATCTGCTGGACTAATAACCAAACTCCTTTGCTTGATATTGAATTGTTGCGCACATGAGCTGGAAGTTTTTCTCTTCTTCAATTTGCTCTGCTAGTGTGACGTGTATGACTTGTTTGTGCTTTGGCTTGTTCTTGCCATGTAGTAGAACTTGATTTACTTTGATAGATCCTTCTTTACAATCCTTGCACCCAAAACTTCCTTTGAGTTGGAGTGGAGAGAAGAAACATTTTTTGTAAAATTGAAAGTATTGGTTGGAGACTATTTCATTTAAACTTTTGGTTTGTATCTGATTATGAATTAAGGGAATCTACGTTAGAGATACTTTTTGCTCTTGTAACATACATATACTAACATGTAAAAGCTCCATCCGTATAATAACACGATAACATGGTGCTTCTGTGTTTCATAGTAATATCTTAACAGTAGGTGAGCTAGTACATGCAGGTAGTTTTTTCACTTGAGTAAAGACTTGCGGTAGCATAAGATGCATTGCAGTTGACAAGTACAGTACGTCAGTACCTCACATCAATTGGCAAGCAATGGCCTTTTGAGAATAGGAACCATCCACAAATCTTGTTTCCTTCTAGCTGTGATCCCAAATGCATCACTCATGTCCATTTCTTCGCGTCTCAATCCTTCTGGTAATTTCCAATCAAAGTGGTACAGAAACATTGCCAATGGCAGCTCCACATTGCTCATACCAAACAAGATGCCAGGGCAGATTCTCCTCCCCGCACCAAATGGAATGTACTCAAAGTTGTTCCCCTTGTAATCAACCTCATTATCAAGAAATCTTTCTGGTTTAAAGCAATCACCCTCCTTCCAATATTTGGGATCCCTGTTAATGGCCCATCCATTAACAATGATTTTTGTGCCTGCTGGAATCTCATATCCATTAATCTCACATTTCTGCATGGATATTCTTGGGAGTAATAAAGGTACCGGAGCATGCAGCCTTAGTGTCTCCTTGATAACACACTTTAGGTATTTGAGTTCATGGATGCACGATTCGTCAACATACCCCTTTGCATCGAACATTAGTCTCACCTCGTCTTGTGCTTTCTGTAGTACTTCTGGATTCTTGAGCATCTCAGCCATTGCCCAATCCATCGTCGTTGCTGATGTCTCACTTCCAGCGCCCAAAACTTCCTGTTTCAAGTCTCAACACATAAATTCAACTGGAAGAGTTCAACCAAAAAGAAATAGGTAGAAAGTTATGGAAGAACATAAAATAGGATCACTTACATTCATTACAGCTTTGATGTTGTCATTGGTCAACGGAATCTCATGCTTTTCATCCTGAAACTTTAACAGAACATCCACCAGATCTTCATGATTTTCTCCCTCACCAGCCTTCTTCTGAGCATTGGCGACTTTGTGTTCACGGACGATTCTTTCAAGTATTTTATCAGCTTTTCGGTGGACCCTTTCGATTCTAGGCCCCAATCCACTGATCCATTGGAGCAATTTAGAAGAAGGATATAAATCACCGATATTAAAACCTGACGACAAACGAAGACTCTCCTTAAGCACCGAGACCAGCAATTCTTGCTCCTTGGTCTTCTTACCAACTGCTGCTACTGAAACCACGTTATAGGTTACAGAGTATAGCTTTTCCGTCAAATTGAAAGGCAATCCTTCCTTAGAAGCTATCCATGCAGTCAGATCCTGGTACACTTGCTCCCGTATCCATCTAAACGACTGAACACGCTTTGCGCTTAAAAGCTCCAGGGTGCAGATTTTCCGCAGTTGTCTCCAGGACTCACCATACGGTGCAAATGTTATACCACTGCAACCATAACTTCCAATCTCTGCAGCTAGTACTGAAGGCCTAGAGGCGAAATTAACATCGTGCGTTTTCATCACTAACTTCGCGGCTTCAGGGGAGGAAATGACAATAACAGATAGCTCACCAATCTGCAAGTGCATCATCTCGCCATACTTGGAGGCCAAGTTTTGCAAAGCGCGGTGAGGTACTGAACCAACCAGATTGAGAATGTTTCCTATGACTGGCAACTTACGTGGCCCTGGAGGGAGATTTATGTACGATTTCTTATGCTTGATAATGTTTTTTGAAACACAAAATACAAAAATGAAGAAGGATAGGATTAACACCAGGAATGGCATCTGTGGTAGCTCCATGAGAGGTAAAGATTGAAATTTTTAGTCTGCAAGAGTTTCATGCAGAAAATTGCTAAGCACCTAGCTTTATACAGGTCAAATAAGATGCTACCATTCTACCAAGTTCAGGTGAAATAAGATGCTATTAAGTTCAGTTTGTCATTATTATAGAAGAATCTTATGGGTTTCCAAATAATGGAAATTAATTAATTACTAAACATGTTTTCAATCAGGAAGATAAATCATAGATGGACTGTGACAGGTTCTTATAATACTTGCAAATGCAATATGGTATTCCCTTCCTCCCGTCCAATGAGAAACTGGCACTGAGAATAGATACCATTCCTGTCTGCATTTCTAAGTTCTAACACAAGCGACAAAACTGTTTGATGCTCTAAGTTGAGCACAATGAACACAGAAGTGCTTTAACTTTCCGGTCAAATGCTGGGAAAGATGTGAATATTACATCCACTTTTCTCCATTTCAAATCTGCCACAAGTACTCACGTTTGGTTCATCATTTCAAAAAGTTTCACATTCCAGCAAGGAAAATTATGGTGTTAATTCTCAGTAACAGACATTAGAAAAGGGAAAAATTAGTAACTTTCAATAAGTATTCATCAACCATCATGAACATATCTTGAATTCTCAAAGAAATCTACTGCTCTGCAAACTAAACTAGACATTTAGCTGTATATTTTAAGTGTACAATAAAAAGTCAGGAAACAGGAAGTGCAAACAGGACCTGTACTCTTTTCTCCAATGTCAATATGACCACAATAATTCACCCGTATCATCTGCGACTGCGATGATGGAGTCTAATTCAATACGAATCCCATCTAGCTAGTTCCCGAAAAACACAATGCTGGGCTATCATCTTTCGGCAAATGCTAGGGCATTCCATTGATTTAGATCCATCAGTTCAGGTATCAAGAACCTGATCTACTGGCAATCTCCATAGCTCTTGCAAGCCTACACACTCAAGATAAGCCTAATTTTTTAGTGGTTAATTTAGTACACTCCATCCCATATTCCCATTCAAAAAAGTTGACCTCGTATTAATTTCGAATCGTACAAAAAAAGTAAGGTATAAAGTTATATTATCAAAATATAATTATTAATAGTGGTAAAACATAGTGATCAAACATGGATCAGAAAATATTGTTTGGTAAATCATCCCAAATACATGAATACCAATCATCATACACAATGATGTAGTATCTCCATCCTCTCCAACGCCAGTAAATCTCCAAACCAAGTTTTAATCTTTCACTTGGAATATAAAATGTAATTTTTTAAAAAGGTTTGAGGTAACTAGATTAGAAGATCAACTTTTGCTAAACAATTTGTATAAGTGTATTTTTTCTCCATCATATAATAACTTAATAATAAGTGTAACACTTTTTTGTTTTGTTGATTTTTTCAAAGGTTAATGTAACCTCATATTATTCTCAAATCATATGATAAAATAATTACAAATATTATATTATGAAACTAGAATAGTAAAATGTTTATATTTTCATAATATAAAATTTTTAATTATTTTTCTTATATAATTTGAGATTAATTTGATGTAAAATTGACATTTCCAAAAATTCAACAAACAAAGTGCTATCCTTATTATCGGACGAGAAATTACTATAAACCGCAAGTTTGATTATAAATTTATAAGAAGATACTAACTTAGTGAACATTTTGCAAAGTCTAACTTTTTGTATAACAAAGTGGTCGTGCCGGAGTGGTTATCGGGCATGACTAGAAATCATGTGGGCTTTGCCCGCGCAGGTTCGAATCCTGCCGACCACGATAATTGTTATTTATGGCACATATTTTTAAATTTTCAATTTCTGTCTAATTTTCAAAACATTTTAATTTCTCTGAGTCTGCTTTTTGTTTACTTTTGTCTCACATGTAGTGCATGCCCAATAATAGAAGAAGAGGACATAAGATCTTCTACGGATTTCTCATCACTAAGGCAAGCAGGACCCAAGACGACAACAATGGCGAAGCAGAAGTTCAAAGGCGTGTGAATGAAGAATTGGCTAAGTGAATACAAGAAATTCAAACCTAACAAATGAACAAGCACACAATTGTTGGAGAAAAAAGGATCGGACCACTTATTGTCCTTAATGAAGAAACAAGGAATTTGGAGATCAGAAGCCATCTTTTCCATCAAATTCTAAATTTCTACGGGCGTAAATGAACATGTCATAGTTTTAGAATATCACAAAGCACTTGTGAGAGAGAAGTACACTTAAAACATATATAAGTTGGATAACCTTATCATCTTAACAAAGTAGTATTTTAACGTAAAAACTGTGTGAGCATCTTCGTAACTCGTAAGACCTACTGAAGGAGTCTCCGAAGATGAATTTCGCATGAAAGTTTTTGCAATGGTACTGAGCCAAATCACAGTATTCATGGAAATATACTACCCACATTCGAAGATAACTTTATTGAAGGGAAAGTTGAGTACCTTTAGGTCCTTTACACAGAACATGGATGAATCATTCTATGAAGCTTGGGAAAGATTCAAACACCTTCAAATCCAATGCCCACACCATCGCATTCCATTACCAGATTTGAATCAATACTTCTATGATGGACGTGGAGAACTTCATCAAAACATGGAAAGCACCATATGTTGTGGTTCAATCATGGAGAAAACTGCTATTGAACACAGAGATATTCGGAAGAATGGCAAAGAATTCACAGCACCGGTGTGAGAAGTAAACCAAGAATGGAGACAAGAGTCAATGTAAGAGAAGTAAGTGAACACATCGTTGAACAAAAATTCACCAACTTTACACGTGAAATGCACCATGATGCTGTATACTGGGGTAACGATGCGAAGGAGTTCACACCGGAGAGGTTTAGAGAAGGAATTGCAAAGGCTACAGAAGGGCAGCTCTCGTACTTCCCGTTTGGGGGAGGGCCTCGTATATGCATTGGGCAGAATTTCGCTATGCTAGAGGCGAAAATGGCACTAGCGATGATTTTGCAAATATATTCATTCAAGCTTTCGCCATCATATGCACATGCGCCTGATATAGTGATATCACTTCCCTTTTTTCTAGCCCTGGAAATCTTTGTAGAAAACGAATAAACGATCCTGTATTTCTAAGTACAATGGTTTGTAATTTTTGGATGTTCGATATCTCAAAGGGAAGGGATTCAAATAAACAGACCTTTTTCTATTTAGATACATCTTTTAGGAAGTTTTTATATTATTTTCAATACTAACACTTACTTCATTCCATTACGATATTCCTAATTTCTTTTTTGGCGTTACATTACAATTTTCTTAACTCCAAAAATCGTAAGTACTCCAAAAAGTGAAGGGTTGCTGAAGGGCTAGCTTACTAAAGCAGATACAGGAAGGTTAAGACTTTTTGAAGCAAACATTTATGAACCTGATGAATTTGCTGCTGCAATTGAAGGCTGTGAGACTGTGTTACCATTTGGCTACACCATTGCAACACTACCTTGACAATACCCAGGTTTGGTTTTGAAGAAAAGAAGTTTATCGGTAATATTTACGATTTTTCAAGTCTTTTATGTATAATATTTGTGATTTCCAATTTTGGCCCCCCAACTCTTGAAATAATCATATATATGAAATTCGCCCCGCCTCAATTTAAATTCCTGGTCCGCCGGATGCAAAAAAAATAAATAATAATAAGTACAGAGAGTTGCAATAGACCAAATACAATGAAACTTATCTCTTTTCAGGTCCAAATGGGAAAGAGACACTTATCTGCTCGGTCTATATAAATTATAATACTTCGTACTCCGTAGATTAATACTGTAGTACAGTATTGCCTCGTTGTCAAATCAGTTAGTACCACATCAAGCCAAAAGCAATATTGTTGCCCAAACAGATCTGGTTCAATTCTATGATCAGCCCACTGTGAATTTAAAAAAAAAAAATCCTAAAAGAATACTTATCATCATCAGTCTTGGCCAAAATCATCATAGCCGCTGAAAAAGTAGAGAACTGTAGATGGAGAAAAATAATGTCAAGGTTTGTGTTACAGGAGCTACAGGCTACTTGGGTTCTTTTCTTGTCAAGGAACTCTTCGAAAGGGGATACTTCGTCCACGCCACTCTCCGGAACCTAGGTTCGGTTACCTTCTTATTATATATACTCTTAGATTGTACACGTTTACTTTCGAGTATATAATAAACGTGTAGTAAACGTTTACGATTGGTTTAGTCTTGAATTGTAGGATCAATTGCTTTAGTTTGTATAACTAATTACTGGATCGAGTATTATTGTAGGTGGAGTAATAATTTTACGAACTTCATCGAGTTTCTTCATCTTATCCTTTTTCTTTTTTTCTTTTTAATTGGGGTGAGTTTCAGGGGATGAATCTAAAGTGGGGTTGCTGAAAGGCCTTGCTGAAAAAGACACAGGAAGGCTAAGACTTTTTGAAGCAGACATTTATAAACCTGATGAATTTGCTGCTGCAATTGAAGGCTGTGAGGCTGTGTTCCATTTGGCTACACCATTGCAACACTACCCTGACAATACCCAGGTTTGGTTTTAAAGTTTGGCATCTAATAAAGTTTTGTTTCATGTACAATTACTAATAATGCTAGTGCAGTACAAGACCATCAGTGAGGCAGCTGTGGCTGGTGCAAAGAGCATTGTGGAGAGTTGCATTACATCAAATACAGTGAAAAAGCTCATTTACACAGCCTCGGTTGTAGCGGCTTCATCATTGAAAGAGGATGGCTACGGTTATAAGGATGCCGTGGATGAGAACTGTTGGACTCCCCTCGGTTTTTCATGCAAATACTCCAATCAATACCTCCAAGTATGTACTTAAATCTCTCACGCGGTCTTTGACAGTAAACTAAATTACATCGTTAAGTTTTATTAGCTAGCTAAAGATCTCTTTACTTCCGTTTACTGCCAAAACCACGTCAATTGTTTAGTTTTCATGTAGAATTTAGATGAAGAGAACAGATATTGTTCATCGTCATGTTCTCTACACTTCTACGATTGTTACTTGATTCAAAAACACATTTCAGCAGGTTCATTCTTAACAATAACTTTTCTCTTTATTGTATTGCAATTAGGATTATGTAACTTCAAAAACACTAGTAGAGCAAGAACTGTTGAATTACGATGGCAAAGGGATACAAGTTGTAAGCCTGACATGTGGGCTTGTGGGAGGAGGGGCAATCCAGTACACAAAGGCTGAGAGCATGAGGGTCATAATTTCACAGGGCTTCAATGACATTATGAGGTACAGCATTCTAAGGTTCCTCGAAGAATTGCTTGGTAAAGTTCCAATCATACACATTCAGGATTTCACAAAAGCTCTTGTATTCTCCATGGAGAATTCAAACATCAATGGTAGATTTCTATGTGCCAGTGACTTCTTGAAATCAGCAGAAATTGCGTCTGTCATTCAGAAATGTCACCCGGAGATAAACATTCCTGAAGAGTAAGATCATCTTACTAGCCAATTTATTTTAGCATTGTGATCTGTGATCTTTCCTCACAACTGATGCTAATGAACTTTTTTTTTCAGGTTAATTGAAGATACAAAAAGAGAGACCAAATGGGGTTCAAGAAAGCTTGAAGAGTTATCATTTGAATATCAGTTTGATGCGGAAAAGATTATAAGGGACAGTTTTATTTGTGCCAAGAACATGGGAATTTAACTCTCTCCAGAGTTTTGCTCCAGAAGTACCTGATGCACATTATCCCTCATAACTAAACTTATAAATACATCAGTGATTCTTGTTGCTAAAATGATGCTCTACATTATCCTGAGAACTTTGAAGTAGTGTTGCTACATTCTCATTTAAATCCTTTCTTTTTTCTTTGTAGGTGAAGCCAAAAGGTGCTTATTATTCAGGTTTTACAGTACAAATAATATATACTGCATCTAATTCTTACGATTAGCATCTCACATGTTGGAAAATAAATCATGCATAGAACTGATACAGAATGTCTATAAATTTCATCATGCCCAACAGGCGAATATCCAGTTACAAACGTGTAACCGGTAATGATTAATGAATGTACAATCACAAGCACAATAAATTTCCTTCCCACAATATTAATAAATATAGTGCTACGTAGGAGTTGACCTTTTCCTTGATTTGAATGTTTGACACATAAATTCATGTCTAATTTCAATGGAGAAGCTCCAGTACTCAATCACTCTTACCTTCTTGGGTACCAATCTCTTGAAGGTAATGTTCTGCATCCAGTGCAGCCATACATCCTGCATCACATACGGAAACATGAAACCCAGGTTAGATCCATCAAGGAAAATGACAACCATAAGAATTTGAAGCAGATGACCAGAGGCCAACACCAACAAATAGGGGACATTTAGG
The DNA here is from genome assembly GCA_028274465.1 of Plantago ovata. Classification (NCBI taxonomy): domain Eukaryota; kingdom Viridiplantae; phylum Streptophyta; class Magnoliopsida; order Lamiales; family Plantaginaceae; genus Plantago; species Plantago ovata. The sequence goes on along the minus strand of CM051458.1, from coordinate 86,713,510 downwards.
TTCCTCTTGAGCTATCAAGAAATCAGGCACTACTTCATTGATTGAAATTTATCATCAATAAGCCTACATTGTTTCAAATACTAGTACCAAAAACCAGCGGCTCTGGGTTCATGAGCAAAACTTCGAACACCTTCATGGTAGAACTCATTTGATTCAACTTCCCCAGTTAGCAAAGATTTACGTGTTTATTTGTCATTATGTAGCATTTTTCATAGTTGGACACTGAAAAATCTCAACAATAAATGAACTCTGAAAATTGATGTGAAATAAAAACTCCCATGCAAAATGTAGTCACACAGTAGCACCGCTAGAACAGATAAACACAAAGATTACGATGAATGCCAAGTTGATGTGAAGGAAAGATTTGGAAACAAATGAAGTGCAAACATGAATTAGTAGTGAAGACATTGTTCTTACAAGTACTTAAGTTTGATCAGTTGGTAAACCTGGCATGCATATTAAAGTATCATGGATAATGGAATATATACGCCGGCGTGTAAAGAAAGAACATCAGGACAAAGGGACACAGTTTAATTGTGGCTTTTTTAATACATCGAGGCCTATCATTCAAAACAATGATGGAGAGAAATACCAAAGGTTTTGGATAGAGGTCATTATAACAATATAATAAATCCCAATTTTTGTGCCCCTGTGGTCCGGTGCCCTTTCTCCAACTTAAACTCATCTCTTTCCCCCCCCCCCCCCCAAAAATATTCAACAATTACGTTTCTACCACATCAGCCACTCCAACAATCAACAGTTAAGTTTATTTCAACGATTACGTTTCTCTCCCAACCAACACATCGTAGTTGGGTATACCAATTCTATCTGTACTATGAAACTAATTGGGTTCAGGGAATGCTAACAGAAATCCAGCTCGAAATATGACTGTCTAGATACCTATAACAAGACACCTGGTAAGAGTATTCAAGAGGTCTTTATCCAATTCATAACCTAGTGCTAATCAAACAAGTCACAACTCACAATGTATTCAAACCTCGTAATGCAAAAGTGAGGCATACTCCATGAGACATTGCACTGCACAAAAGAAGCAAAATGGGTGCATTGCTCGGTGTACCAATTCTAGCTGTACTATAAAACTAGTTGGGGTCAGGGAATGCTAACAGAAGTCCAGTTTGAAAATTGAAATATGACTGTCTAGATACCTATAACAAGACACCTGGTAAGAGTAATGAAGAGGTCTTTAGCCAATTCATAATCCTAGTACTGATCAAACAAATCACAATATGTTCAAATCTCGCAATGCAAAAGTGAGGCATACTCCATGATACATTGCACTGCACAAAAGAAGCAAAGTCCATTTCAACAAAGTCCCCCCCCCCCCTTATCTCTCTCTCCCTCCCAAGAAAGGAGGTTATTATTCAGCTCCTTTTTAAATTTATCTGTGATATGCACATGGATGCAAATATGTAAAGCAAATATCCTTTTTTGTGCTCTCGATATTTGTAACAGGCCATTCCTCTATTCTTTTCCTTGCTTTCTTATTTGTCAAGAACAGGAGAAATGAGTTAACTAAATGCAATTTCACTGTGTTCCTATGCCAACTGAGTTTGTAGGATTGATAAATTATACTATTCAAACAAAAATAAAAACCAAGGATAACAGGTGATACAGAAGGTACAAAGAAATAATTAAGCTACTCACTTTTTATTTGTAACTATACAATATTCTCACTACAAGACTGAATGATGAAATAATTAGGCTAGGCTACTCATACATTACTGAAAAGCTTTTAGTCCTCAACCCAAACATCTCAAAGGGAGTTTCTTATGACCTAGTGTACTAATAAGAGAGTGCTATAAATCATTCACAATATCCTTTTCCTCTCTAGATCAAGTCTTCAAGTACACATAAGGCAGCTAGATTTCAATGTCCAACTACAACGTTATCCATTCTTTCCAAAGATGACAAGCCCTTATTCCTTTCCACAAACAGAATATAACTTGCCTTTTTGCAATTTCATTCACTTAAGGCACAGTCTAATTTTCCAGAACCACTCAAGATATTCCAAACCTTTGTATCAAAGATAGGAATCAACTAAACTCAATCTATCAGGTTAAACCTAAACATCTACCAGGACCTACATCAACAGGATCCACATTAATACTTATTCTTTTCTTCTCCAACTCCAATGAACACCTTGCCAAAAAGTAAAAAGCTATGTTCTATCACAGTTATGCAGGTAAGAATGCTTATGAATCGTCACTATACACTAACCAGACAAAAATGATGAGCAGTAAATTAACCAATCCAAGCTATTGCAAAGTATGTTAATATGCAGGAACACAGCATAAGTAAATACAGTTCACAAGAATGTAACATACTGAACAAAAATGATGAACAGTAAATTAACCAATCCAAGCTATTGCAAAGTATGTTAATATGCAGGAACAGCATAAGTAAATACAGTTCACAAGAATGTAACATACTGAACTTGCACTGACCTGAACCAGCAGCAGTGATAGCCTGTCTGTACTTCTTATCCTGAACATCACCGGCAGCAAACACACCTCTAACACTAGTCAGCGTTGTTCCTGGCTTCGTAACCACATACCCATCTGAATCCAACTCCAACTGCCCATCGAGAAACTTCGTTGCAGGCTCATGACCAATAGCGAAAAACAAACCAGAAACCTCCAAATTCTTCACCTCCCCATTCTCCACGTTCTTCACCTTCAAACCCCCAAGCTTCCCCTCCCCATACGCCTCAGTCACCACAGAATTCCACAACACGTCAATCTTCGGGTTCGACATTGCTCTAGCCTGCATAATCTTCGACGCCCTAAATTCACCTCTCCTATGTATAATATAAACCTTAGAACCATACTTGGTCAGAAAATTAGCCTCCTCCATTGCTGAATCACCACCTCCAATAACAGCTAGGGGCTTATCCCGGAAAATCGGAGCAGCACCATCACACACAGCACAGGCAGAGATACCTTATTAAAGCATATAAACAATACAAACATTTTAGTGCATAATATTACTCTAAAGGCAAAATTCAATGTATTCTCTACTCTAGTAAATCATTCAAATCAATAATACCTCTATTCCAGAAGGTCTCAGAACCCTGGAATTGGAGTTTCTTCGCCACAGCTCCAGTCGAAATGATAACCGAATCGGCTAACACAACTTTGTTATCAGCAAACACCTTGAACGGAGACGAGGCAAAATCCACTTTAGACACCGTTTCTGTGAAAATCTGAGTGCCGAATCGGACGGATTGGGCGCGGCAACGGTCCATGAGTTCGGCGCCGCCTATGCCTTCTGGAAATCCGGGGAAGTTCTCGACGTCAGTGGTGGTGGTGAGCTGGCCTCCAGGAGCGATGTCGTTGGCCATCCAGCCTTCGAAGAGGATCGGCTTGAGCTCGGCGCGGGCGGCGTAGATGGCGGCAGTGTGTGCGGCGGGGCCACTGCCGACGATGCAGAGGCGAGTTTTGAGGAGCTCACCGTCCATGGCGGCGGTTCGAGTGGAGGCTGCGGCGGCGGTGGTGGTTGTGAGGGTGGCGAGAGCGATTAGGTTACGGGCTTTTCTGAATGCGTGAAGAAACTTTGGGCAAAAAAAGCTCATTTGGGGGTGAAGTTTAAAATAGATTGGACTATTGTCGCGGTTAGTTCGAAATTTAAATAAAGGGTAGTTTTATTTATTTTCTACAGCTGAAGTGTTGGACAAGCACACTTAAAGCATAATAGATTTTCATTTTTCTTTTTTTTTGAAAACAGTATAGTGATTTTTTTAGATGAACTCGATATCATCGGCTTCTTGGAAACCACCGAGAGGAGATCAGCTCATCATCATATATTATTAAAGTAAATAAATACTGATGCTGGTAAATTAGTTTTAGACAACTCCATTGGATTGGCTCTGGTAGGTCATGATTATTTGGCCAACTATTAGGCCGGAATTAAATTGTCATCCCACACTTTTTATACCCGTCTATTACGGTGGCATGTGCTATTCGCGAAGGATTGAAATTTGTTTTGGATCGTGACTGGAATAAAATAATAATCGAGAATGATTGTCAAATAATCATTAATATGATTTGAAATTGTAGTCATTTTTAGGACATATTTTGCTAGACATTAAACTCCTTTCTTCTGGTTTGATTTGTTAAGTTTTAAGTTTTACTTTCACTCCCTGTACATGTTGCACACCGTCTTGCACGGACAACTTCATGTTCGCGAGAGAGCATTGATGATTTGCCTACTATCTAATTGTTTGGCCTTGCCTAGTTGTGAAATGAAAATCCATTAGCAAATCACATTTGTTTCTCAACAACAACAAACTTGATTTTTTAAAGCGAATACATTAGGCTCACTCAAAGTGTTGATGAATTGGATTCGTTGAATATTATCAGACCAAGACTCATCGAGTGCATCTTTTGGGCGTATCCATATAATATATTTTACATTCACAAAATTTGAATTTAATAGCTTATTTAAGTGAATTCAAGACTATTATCATTTGAACAAATAGTCGTTAATTTGTTCCAGCATCTAAATTAGAATAAAGTGGATAAAAAATGTTGCGTCTAGTGCAATGTTATAAATTTTAAATCAATGTATGTACTCCATAAGTTACTAATTTGCGTAGGTTCATTCAGGTCTGATACACTTTTTCTTTTTGCTAGATATACTTTTGATTCACTGTGAAAATGAATTGAAAAACAAATCGAAATCAATATTAATACAACAAAAAACAAATCGAAGTAATTTTTATTGCGCATGAAATTCAGGCCATGTCAACCCCTCAAACATAATCTTTAATTCTTTTATATTGTCATCTCTAAATTTCTCAACCCCTTTTCTAAGTAGCTGGTTCGATCGCGTCAAAATTCTATTAGAAAGTATCTACAAGTAGCTGATGTTCCGATGTTCAGTTTGCACGTATTAATCAGAACTATAGCATGACGATGTTGGAGTTTTTCGAATATCTCAAAACACCTTCACTCTCAAGTTTCAATGGTGAATTAATTTTCTATGGTCTAGGGAAATAAATTTCTATGGTCAATCTAGTGATAAATAGATTTGAACGCCCACAATTGTATTGCACAAGAGTAATTAAAGTCCTACTCGAACCATTTCCTCTCCATTGAAATTTGAACATGTCCCAAAAACTAACAGCCGTCTGTAGCACGTAATCTAATCGCTTTTTAGCCTTAATTAATGCAAAAATAAAACATTATTGACTTATTAAACCCACACACCTGCCACAAAAAAACATCGTCCGTCCATTTGACCCGTTACCTGGCCTAATCACCTGCCCTTAAAAATCATCTAATCAATCCTACAAAATTCCTAATAACAAACTTTTTCAACATTTCGAGCTCTCATTTTCTCCTGGAAAATAATAATATTTGTTCTATTACAGTATTACCAAATCAGTGTACATAATAATATAACTAGTTCCTCAATTCGTTGCAGAAACGTCAATTTATAACAATTTATAATTAGGACTTTTATGCATTGAGATTCTTCTTCTCCATCTTTTACCCAATAATCAAATCCTTTTGAAAATGATTGGCATTCGCCCATTTTACCTCCGCCCGTTTTACCTCCGCCGTATATCTGTAATCACCATCGCCGTATACTTTTTCCGCCTCTTAAAACGAGCAACTACCACCATGGCCTTGTTGACCGCTCCACAGCCTCCGCCGCCGTCTCCTCGGTGGCTCGAGGAGAAGGAGGATGAAAACCCCCAATTTTCGCAGCGTCGTCGTAATTCGCCTGAAGTTGGACCTGAGGATGTACCAATTGTTGTTGGTGGTGTGGTGAATGAGGTTGTTATTAGGCCGATGAAGAAGCGCCCGGCGAGGCTGGTTGTTCCGACGAGTTTTGCAGGGCTGGATTTTACGGATAAGATGAAGAAGGTGGATTCTACCAATGAGGCTGAGGTGATTAAGGGGAGAGACTTCTTCATTGTTAGCAAGAAGGGGAAGAGAGAGTTTATGGAGGATAGGCATGCTGCTGTTGTTGATATTTCAGGTGACCCTAAGCAAGTATGTGACCATTTGCCCAATTTTTTCGCTTTTCGAATTCGAGGATTATGATTTGTTTTTAGTTAAATTGATACATTTGGTTATAAATGTTGCTACCTCAATTCTGTGTTTGCAATTGTCTTTGGGAGACTGGTTTAGAGGTTCAGTAGTAGATAGCTCTGGTTTGATATTATGATATTCGTTTGAATTCGAGCACTATAGGCTGTTTAATTATAGAATTCTTGTTGTTGGATTAGTAACTAGTGTTTTCTTATCAGAATGAGGTTGTTGCAGGCCTTTTTTGTAGTTATTGATGGGCATGGCGGTCATGCAGCAGCTGAATATGTAGCTGAAAATCTAGGAAAGAACATAATTAATGAGCTAGAAGGAGTTGTGAAAGCCGGGATCCAGATAGAAGCGGCCTTACGGGGAGGTTATTCTGCCACAGACAAACAATTCCTTGCTAAGGTAAGCTAACGTTTTCATGGTGCATAGTAGTAACTTGTAATGCTAATCTGAGAAGGAAAACAAAGCTTGTCTCTAAAAACTGCCTGCTTACTGATTGTGGAGTATATTTTCCATGTGATATATTTATATGTTCGAGGGGTTTGGATTTTTTTTTACTCTTACTAAATGATATTAAGCCATATTGGTACCAGTTGTATGAACGTTTTGCTTACTAAAACACTCCTAATGTGTAATATTGCTTCAATATGTAGATTTAGTGTTGTCGATCTGAGGTTCTGGCTAAAACATAGAGCATGCTTTATATGTGATTTTCTAGTTTAGTCTGAGCCATTGTTGCAGAGTGGCAAAAATCAATACTAAGTTGGGGATCTAGAATAATTTATTTAAACCTTTTTGCAGGATGTGAATGGTGGAGCCTGTGCAGCAGGTGTATTGTTGAAAGATGGAAAACTCCATGTCGCAAATGTAGGTGATTGCAGAGTAGTTCTGAGTAAGAAAGGAAAAGCCATTACATTGACAAATGACCATCGGCTTAGTAGAGAGGATGAGCGTGCTCGCATTGAGAATTCGGTTAGTTATTGATTTATATTTTTGCCAGTGGAGTTTGGACTCAGTAACAATGTTTTAAAAGTAATAGGCCATACCTCATTTGCAGGGTGGTTATTTGCATTGTCATAATGGAGTTTGGCGAGTGAATGGGTCACTTGCTGTTTCTAGAGCATTTGGGGATCTTCATTTGAAAGATTGGATCATTTCTGATCCAGATATTGTCACGGTCCCTTTAACATCAGACTGTGAGTTCGTGATTGTAGCTTCGGATGGGTTGTGGGATAAGGTACTTGTTTTCTTTGACAGGATCTTTTGTTTGTTCCAATAAGTTGGTGTTTGCAACTTATTCTTGAAATAATTGTAGATTCCTTTTTTTTTTCTTTTTAATTTCTTTTTCAAATTCATTTTGAAGATTACTAGCAAACGTCTGTTTTTTGGATTCTGCTTTCTTGATAAGTTGAAAACATTTCCGCATAAACTGACTTCATTGTCTAAATTAGTTTGCACTTGGGAAAACTGTATGAATATTTTCAGTTAACATCATCTGCAAAATTATCCAACAACTTCTAAGTTCCGTTTCAATTTAACTTCGAGCATAAGCTTCGTCAAACACCCCAGTGTGCAATCTGATTCTCTTGTGGTTTTAGGCATTCATCATTATTAAGGTCTGGCAATACAGATACTGGAAAACTCACTTCTGTTCTTTATTCATTTGGACCGAACAGGTAAGTGAGCAGGAGGCTGTCGATGTGTTTTTAAGCGAGAAAAATTCACTGGACTCTTGCAGGAAACTTACAGACATTTCTTCTAGTCGAGGAAATCGGGATGACATAACTGTTATGAAGATCGACCTTCACAATTTTATGTCCAGTACTGCATAGTCCAACTAGCAAAGTTCTCTGTATGTATATGTATGTATGTACACTTTATTAGGTTGATTCTTTAGAATACCACATCATGTGTTTAGTGAATCTGATGTACTTAACATGTAAGTAATACATGGAAAAGAAGGGACACTTCTATTTCTAACTGATCTGTAGTAAATAGATGTATCAGATACATGCTTGTAATAGGTAGAGGAATTGAGATCCAATCGGCTAAGCAATTAGCTCATGTATTGTTATAAATCCTTGCTGAGAGAAGAATACAGCACTTTATTCTTTTAAATCTTCTCAAGAGTTATCCCTTGTTTAAATGCAGATAGACAGAGACTGGGATTACTTGCTCATTGTTAGTAAAAGTTAAAACCTTCAGACTTCAGTAACCAATTGAATTGGAGTAACATAACAGTTCTTATAGAATAGTAAGTTGGAAACTTTGTACAAGTTGTAAGCTAGCCATGAGACTTGAGCTACAGCTCGAACCGTAAGAGACTCCATAACCTTGTGGTAAAAAAAAGTTCTTTAGCTTAGAAAAACAAAGACAGAAAACGCAGGAAAAGCAGATACAGTAACATGAGTAGCTGCTAAAATAAAATCAATTAAATCAAATTAACTTAAAAGGAAATTCAGAACTGTTCTAGCAGTAGATAGGCGGCCATCAATTGGATTGATCGCTACTCCATACCAACTTAAGACGCATCTGCCCCCTGTTTTCGTGACTTAACGACGAAATCAAGTCGTCCCAGAGAATCGGACGCCACCCTTTGAATTAGTTTCTTCAAACAACATTTCAAATGACACTTGTCTCAAGTCACTCTTCCAATCCGCCTGCTCTGTTACTAGATTACGTAGAAGCTCTAGGATAGACTCGTCCCTTTCTGGCTCTCGTGATTTCCCATATAAGGGTTGATCAACTAGTGTTATGAAGTTAGGGCGACAAAAAGAAAATAAGCCCCTAAGAACATTAGAAAAAACCGTAAGTGTCATTATGCGATCGCCTTGTCCTATATCTTCCAAAACCAAATTCTGCAAAGGTATAGCAGGGGCACCTGGAATATCTTCTTCCATAAGCTTTCCAATGCATGGTTCTTTGGAAAGATAATATTGAAAAGTAATACCAACAGAAACTTTGGAACCAAGTTTCGGTAGAAAGTCTCGCAGACTCGTGAACCAGGAACTTGGAAGATCTCTGTTACAGCGCAAAACTATATCAGACTCCCATTCCTTCGAAGAGGTAGTAGTAATTTCCAACGGAGGTACATCCGGACAACCCCAATACTGGAAACTAGAAATATTCGGAACATTAAGGACCAATGTAACGGTATCGGTTTTTAAAAACAAAACAATTTCTTGAAAAGAGTAAATCCGAAATAATTTTAAAAACAACGGTGGACAATAAATGCCATAACAATATTTGGCGCGCACAGCGCTAACGGAGTCAAGTAAAAATCCAACATTAACTTAGAAGTCAAAAGAATAACAACTAGTGGAGAAAGTGAAAAGTTTCATCTTCTTATTTGAAATAAATCCCCAAAGACATCCCAGACCCTTCTCTCAGTCGCTGACATCCTACTCGCGTGCATCCTCAGTAGTATCTGGAAGGAAGGAATTTTGAAAACAAAGAGAGCGTGAGATAAAGGATCTCAGTGAGGTTCTAAGTTAACAAACAGAAAGTAAACAGTTTTTGAAATCAAAATCCTTTTCGGCAGATAGTATAACAAACAGAACAGATAACAAAACAGAAAGACAGAACAGATAAGTTGAAGTCCGTTGATGCATCCCGTCTTGTTACTCCTACTCCCAGATTGCCCTTATAGCTCACTCCAGAGGGTGCACAACTCCGGACAGAAACAGAAACCCCCGTGTACTTTGGGGAAACAGAACCTACGACCCTAATAGACCTCAGCGACTTCTGCCTCGCGCCTAAAAGGGATTAGACTAGGCAATAATCAAGCAAACCCGATAGTCCTCTACTACCCAAGCCTACCTAATTACGACCTAATCGACCGGTCACACAGAAACAGACAGAACAGATACAGCACAAACAGATACGAATAATCAAACACCGAGAAGTGTTCCTGCAGAAAAGTTAATCCAGAACAGAGTAGCAATAAACAAAGAAAGTAAATAGTCATACTTAGGACTTAGTTACTTTTACGCGGAAGCATACAGTAAAACAATATATATAGTAATAGATACAGATTGTCACATAGCCTTCCAGTTTTTCACAAATAGATAAGTTTTGGGGTGAACACTCACCTCAACTTGCAAGCAAAAGTCTCCAACGAGCAGTGAGCTTAAGAGTTATCGAACGACGTACAATCTAAATAGAAAATAACTAGTTACTCTCTAGAAGTCGAACAAACGGAGAGAAAAAAGTCGGTAAAGAAGTGGTAAAGGAGGGGTTCGAACTCGGGACCTCTAAGTTAGTCAAGCAACCCTTAACCAACTAAGCTAGAAGGTAAAACTCTACTAAGGTGCCAAAGCAGAAACTAGTTAACTTGAAAACACCCTTTCAATCTCTGGAAATTACTAAAATACCCTCAGTGTTAAATTGCAAAAAGATCCCTTTTGAAAACAGAAAGTTCAAACAAGTCCAGCAGGTTCCTAAACATACATATCAGTCCTCAGAGAATTAAAAGGTTTACAAAACAGTCCCCTGTCAGTGAACTATAGTCAAAGCCTAATTGCAAAAAGGTCCTTTAGGTTTTCAAACTTCCCAAAACAGTCCACAAGGTTCAGATTAATTCACTAAAGTCCAGTTAGTTCTTTTCGAAGTCAACAAAATCAATACTTTCAACATACGAGGTCGAATATCGAATCAATAGTCCAACAACAGGAATAATAATCAAACAATCCTAAGTCCCGGTTCTCAGTTCGATTCAAGGCTAGAAACCACATACAACAGGGGTAAAAAGGTAAAATAGAAAAGAAAGTAAACGAACAAAACGGACTGGATCCGACTAATTACCTCGAACGAATCGGACTAGAGAGCAAGCTGCGAATCAAGAGAGAGAGAAAAGAAGAATTAAATCGAGATTCAGTTCGAGACTTAAATCGATACACAAGAACGGAGCCGGACAGAAAACGGTCAGAAACTTACCGAAGCTTAACCGGAACGGGCGAGCAGAACCGACGGGCAGTGAATCGGAACGGGACCGGAAAACTACTACGAAACAAAGGAACAAGAGATCAAAACCGAGATCTCAACGAGATCCAAAACCAACCAACAAAACGGAGCAGAGCCGTGCGATGCTTACCGGAAGTAAACAAGAACCGATCGGAACTTGGGGCGGCGCTGGAGCGGGCGGATCGGTACAGAGGGCGGCGCGAGCGAATCGGAACACGGCGGAGGCGGCGCGGAACGGTTCAGATCGGATCGGAGCAGAACTGGATCGGAACGGAACGGGCGCGGCTGAACGACGGCGATGAACGGGACCGGAACGGGCACGGCTGAACGGCGGCGACGGTTCGGGTTGAAGATGGGTGGGGTTCTGATGTAGGCGGGTGAGAGAGATAGAGAGCACAGAGGAGAAGTTTTCTTCTTTCTTCTTTTTCAGATGGGGCGTGAATGGATGAGAAACAAGGGAGGTATGGTTAGTTTAGGGTTAGGGTTTAGCTGATGGGCCTCAATAAATGGGACAGACAAGAGATTGGGCCAGCAAAAGAGGCCACGAAAATTGGGTCCAAACGGAGTCAGTTTGCTAGCTAGTCCAATAAGGAACAAACGAAACAATCCTACGCGAACCCACTAAAGTCGAATTTGTTTACGCGGAAAAAGAATTAAATAATTATCGAATAAAATAATTTACTCCAATAATTAATTAATTAAATTAAATAATAAATAAATAATTAAAAAAAAGGGTGTTACACTCTTCTCCCCTTAAAAGAATTTGGTCCCCAAATTCGCACCTGAAAAGTTGAAGAGCTCGGGATACTGTCGGCGCATGTCATCCTCGCTTTACCAGGTTGCCTCCTCGTACTGATGGTTTCGCCACAGAACCTTAACTTGCTTGATTTGCCTATTACGGAGTTGATGCACCTTTTGGTCTAGAATACGAACCGGTTGCTCCACATAAGACAAATCCTCCTCAATATTCACCTCATCGGGTTGAATCACGTGCGACGGGTCAGGATAGTACTTCTTCAGTTGAGATACATGGAAGACATTGTGAATCCCAGTAATAGTAGTGGGTAGTTGCAACCGATAAGCCACAATGCCAACTCTCTCAATGATCTCGTATGGTCCTACATACCGAGGGTTCAGTTTAGCTCTACGGCCCATACGAACAATTCTCTTTCTCGGAGATAGCTTGAGAAAGACAAAATCACCAACTTCGAACTCCAAATCTCGCCTACGATTATCGGCGTAACTCTTTTGTCGACTTTGAGTAGTTCTCAATTGGTCTCGGATAAGCCTAACCTTTTCCAAGGTTTCTTGTATCATCTCATTGAGAGTCCTCTCTCCAGCTACCGGTGTAGAAATTCGGTCCTCCAAATCCCAGTACAGCGGTCATCTACATTTCCGACCATACAGTGCTTCAAACGGTGCCATACCAATCGATGCTTGATAACTATTATTATAAGCATACTCAACCAATGGCAAATGTTGTGCCCAACTTCCTTGGTGATCCAGCACACACAATCTCAGAAGATCCTCTAGAGTTTGAATGGTCCTTTCGGATTGACCATCCGTCTTTGCGGATGTGCTGCAGTGCTAAAGTTCAACTTGGTACCCAAGCCTTCGTGTACTTGCTTCCAAAACCTCGAAACAAACTTCGGATCTCTATCAGACACAATACTCACCGGAGTACCATGTAGCTTAATTATCTCATCGCGATAAACCTCGGCTAACTTCTCGAATGTGTAGGTGGTTTTCATAGGCAGAAAGTGTGCCGATTTTGTCAACCTATCGACAATAACCCAAACACTATCAAAACCACCCCTAGCTACCGGTAGGCCAGTTACAAAATCCATAGTGATCATCTCCCATTTCCACTGTGGAATCTCGAGTGGTTGTAGTAAACCTCCCGGTTTTTGGTGCTCAACCTTCACTTACTGGCAGACCAAACAACTTTGCACAAACTGTGCAATATCTCGCTTCATATGGGTCCACCAGTAAACCTTCTTCAAATCTTCATACATTTTGTTTCCTCCAGGATGCATCGAGTACTTAGATTTATGAGCTTCATCCAAAATTAGACGCCTAAGCTCTTCATCAGAAGGCACGCACAATCTACCTTGAAACCTTAGGGCTCCATTCTCATCAACAGAGAATTTCACATTGCGAGGTTCAGTGATATGTGCTTTGATGTCTTGAAGCTCTTCATCATGCTCTTGAGCCTCAAGAATTCTACCTGCCAGCTCATACCTCAAAGTGATATTGGCGAACATACAAGACAAGTTGGATACTTCGAGATTTGACACGTGTACCCTACGACTTAAGACATCAGCGACTACATTGGCCTTACCAGGGTGATATCGAATGGTACAAGTGTAATCGCCCAGAAATTCCATCCATCGTCGTTGTCTCATGTTCAACTCCTTTTGTGTGAACACATACTTCAAGCTCTTATGATCAGTGAGGATGGTGAATTCAGGACCATAAAGGTAGTGTCTCCACTTTCCCAAGGCAAAGACTATAGCAGCTAGCTCAAGGTCATGGGTTAGGTAATTTCTTTCATATGGCTTCAACTTTCTCGAAGCATATGCGATCACCTTTTCCCGTTGCATCAGTACGCAACCCAAACCTTCTTTTGAAGCATCAGTGTCAACCACAAAGTCGTTGGTCCCCTCGGGAAGAGCTAGTATATGAGCCGTGGTCAGTCTCTTCTTCAGCTCCTCGAAGCTTTCCTCACACTTGTCACTCCATACGAACTTAGGATTTTTCCCTGTTATGTTAAAGAGGACAAGGGTCCAGCTATCTTCGAATAATCCTTCACAAAACGGCGATAGTAACCCGCCAAACCGAGACTTCTCACCTCAGTGACAGATTCGGGTCTCTTCCAGTTAACTATCGACTCAATCTTCGATGGGTCGACCTCCAAACCTTCTCCAGAGATAATGTGCCCTAACAAGGCTACTTTATCTAGCCAAAAGTCACACTTGCTGAATTTGGTATACAACTTGTTGTTCTGAAGAGTTTCCAAGACAATTCGAAGATGTTTCTCATGATCCTCTTGGAATTTCGAGTAAACGAGAATATCGTCGATGAAAACAACAACAAACTGATCCAAATACGGCTGAAAAACTCGGTGCATCAAATCCATGAACACAACTGGGGCATTCGTAAGGCCAAACGGCATCACTACAAACTCATAATGCCCATACCTCGAGTTCAGAGCAGTCTTAGGTATGTCTTCTTCCCTTACCCTAACTTGATAATAGCCTTGACGCAGATCAAACTTCGAGTAAACTTTCGAACCCTCTAATTGATCGAAGAGTTCCTCAATACGGGGTAGGGGGTACTTGTTCTTGATAGTGACTTGGTTCAAGCCTCGGTAATCGATGCACATCCTCATACTACCATCCTTCTTCTTTACAAAAAGAACCGGTGATCCCCAAGGCGAAGAACTAGGTCTCACAAAACCGTTATCCACCAGATCTTGCAGTTGAGTCTTAAGTTCCTTAAGCTCAGCAGGTGCCATCCTATAGGGTGACTTCGAAATGGGTGCGGTGCCAGGTACCAGATCAATACTAAATTCCACTTCTCGTTCAGGGGGTACGGAATCCAACTTCTCAGGGAAAACACCCTTGAATTCCTTAACCACCCTAACCTCCTCGATTTTTGGTTGATCTTTAGGTTTATTGATCAGATACGCCAAAAATCAGGTAGCACCCTTCACGTACAGCCTCCTAGCTTCCATAGCAGACAGCAGAAACTTCTCATTCTTTCTCTTATATACTTTCCACACGACTTGCTCCTCTCCAGGTTTTCCCAGGGATATAGCCTTGGTTCGACAATCCAGTTGTGCGTAGTGCTCGGACAACCAATCCATACCCAGAATAACATCGTAGGTTGAAAGAGGTAGAAAGATAAGGTCAGCAGGGAAAGTTCTTCCTAGTATAGAAATTTCGCAACGCTCGATGAACTTCTTAGTGATTAAACTAGCTCCCAAAGGCGTACATACTTCTAAAGCGTGGGGTAAAACTTTGTAGGGTAAAACGAGTGACTCAGCAAATACTTCGGCAATAAAAGAATGCGTAGCACCAGGATCAAATAAAGCTTTAGAAGAAGTTTGAGCGATCAGTAGCGTACCTTCAACCACATTCGCGGCGTCAGGAACTTCATGACCACCTATGCTGTAAACTCGGGGCTTAGCCATAGTACCCTTTCCGTCATTTCTCAGAGCATAGCCTCCTGGTCTTCCTCCTTTGACAATGGCATGACGGTTCGGACAGTGGCTGATCTTGTGATCCTTGCTCCCACAAGCCAAACACAAGCCTTGTCTCTTCCAGCAGTTGTTCTCATCGTGGTTGACTCCTCCACAGTAGTTGCAGTTTTTCCTTGCTTGGGATGACTGCCTAGACCCTCCAGTGGTGTTGCGGGAGCGGTTGTCCTGCTGATTACGGGGATACTTCGCCGGTGGTGCTTGATATCCAGATTGATACCCACCTCGACTCTCCCACTTGTATCCAGATTGGCTTCCTCCTCCATGGTTCCCAGAAGAACTAGAGTAGCTCCTCTTGCTAGAGTACGGCTTATCAGCCATCTTGATTTCTTTGAGACCACTTTCTACCTCGGAAGCGAGTTCAACGACCTTGAGGTAGGTAGGCATGTTGGTCCCAAACAAACTGTATCGGATCTCAGAGTTCAGACCCTTCACAAAGTGGCGCACTTTCTCCCGTTCATCGTCCTGGAAATGCGGCACATACTTCAATAGTCGGGTAAATTCTGAGTCGTAGTCGGCAACATCCATGTTCCCTTGCACTAAAGCCTGGAACTCATCCCTCCTGTTCTCGCGGACCAGGCGAGGCACGTACTTGTCCATGAAATCCTTGGTGAAGTTCTCCCAGGTGCGAGCAACTCCCTCTTGCCTCCATCTCGCATTCACGGTCCTCCACCAGTTCCTGGCGGCTCCCACGAACTGGAAAGCTGCAAGCTCAATTTTCCTCTCGTCCGGATAGTGCAGAATCGAGAATAAGTTCTCCATACTCTCTAACCAAAGCTCCGCCTTACGGGCATCAGGCGTTCCCTCGAACCTTTCAGGATGGAATCGAGTGAAACGTTCCGCAGCTTGATCGATGGTCTGAATCGGTGGTGGTGGCGGAGGAGCTGGCTGAACAAGTGGTGCCCTAACGTGGCGAATGGTTTCGCTGAAATTTCCCAAAGCGGCGATGATGCGGTCCACTTGGTCTCCATTTTCAGCATGTTGATCATCTCCACTTCCATTGCTGCTGGTACCACAAGTGTTTCTGTGATTCATTCTAACAAAAGGGGTACTACTTAGCAGTTGATTTAACAACCTCGAATTTCTAACTTAGAAAAGAACGGGAAAAAAAAGAACTAAAGCCAGTACTTAATCTTCTACAACAGGTATGTAACTGAGCAGTGAAGAAAACATGCCTTGAACATTAAAACAAAACGCAAAATCAAGAAATTAACGTAGTCTCAAATCAACCAAGCATGCAATTATTCAAAGAAAAACCAGTCTCTACTCGTCTTAGCGAGAAAACAGAAAACCACAGTCATTAAACGGAAAAGCAGAAACAGTCTCAGTCGGGCTGAACTAAAAAAACTTGCTTGGCAAAAAAAGGAAATTTGGTACGAGCTCGAAAAAGCATCTATCCTAATAAACGTCCTCAATATCGTCTTCGAAACGTCGTTCGGACACGTGTGCATCTTCTACTTCTTTCTCAGAGGGGTCCTCCTCGGGTTCTTCTTCGGGTTCTTCCTCATCCTCCACTCTACGCGAAGGTCCGCAACCCTCGGGAAACGTCCTCCGAGCCTTCCTCTTACGAGACAAAGTCGGAGTGCTCCTCTGCGGCGCGTAAAGCCATCTTAAGGAATCTGATTTCCGCATCCTTCGTTGCCATTTCGTCTTGAAGCTTCATGTTTTCCAGCCAGTAGTGGTCTCGTTCACGAACGACCCTGTCCATCACGCTTCCAGGGTAAATGCCAATGACGGGAACGGTGGTATAAGGGTTAAACTCCCCTTCGACTAGGCGGTACAGATGACTTTCTTTTCGGTACTCATACCTATCTGTAAGCACATGCATATTTATCTAGTTAATAACTACGTCAAAATCAAAAGCATCCACGGAAGTTCAATAGTTTCAGAAACGGATCAGAAAGACGTCAGAATCAGAATAAACAAGATGAACAAAACAGTTTAAGGTTAGTACGTAAGACTCGGATCAGAAAAGTAAAAGAAAATGCAAGACCTAACCAGCGACTCGGACCCTCACACACACCCCAAAGGTCAGAAGATCCTATTCTAGCAAGCTCGAGTTTGAACTCAAGCTCTGATACCAACTGTAACGGTATCGGTTTTTAAAAACAAAATAATTTCTTGAAAAGAGTAAATCCGAAATAATTTTAAAAACAACGGTCGACAATAAATGCCATAACAATATTTGGCGCGCACAGCGCTAACGGAATCAAGTAAAAATCCAACAGTAACTTAGAAGTCAAAAGAATAACAACTAGTGAAGAAAGTGAAAAGTTTCATCTTCTTATTTTGAAATAAATCCACTTAGAAGTCAAAAGAATAACAACTAGTGAAGAAAGTGAAAAGCTTCATCTTCTTATTTTGAAATAAATCCCCAAAGACATCCCAGACCCTTCTCTCCGTCGCTGGCATCCTACTCGCGTGCATCCTCAGTAGTATCTGGAAGGAAGGAACGGTTCAGATCGGATCGGAACAGAACTCGATCGGAACGGAACGGGCGCGGCTGAACGACGGTTTGAACGGGATCGGAACGGGCGCGGCTGAACGGCGGCGACGGTTCAGGTTGAAGATGGGTGGGGTTCTGATGTAGGCGGGTGAGAGAGATAGAGAGCAGAGAGGAGAAGTTTTCTTCTTTCTTCTTTTTCAGATGGGGGCGTGAATGGATGAGAAACAAGGGAGGTAGGGTTAGTTTAGGGTTAGAGTTTAGCTGATGGGCCTCAATAAAATGGGCCAGAGCCAGCAAAAGAGGCCACGAAAATTGGGTCCAAACGGAGTCAGATTGCTAGCTAGTCCAATAAGGAACAAACGAAACAATCCTACGCGAACCCACTAAAGTCGAATTTGTTTACGCGGGAAAAGAATTAAATAATTACCGAATAAAATAATTTACTCTGATAATTAATTAATTAAATTAAATAATAAATAAATAATTAAAAAAAAGGGGGTCTTACAACCAACGTCTTGTGGACATGCGGATACACCACCAGGGTTAAGAACTTGAGGGTAGGGCTCGAAATCTCAACTTGTTCAAACCCATAGCAATTGTGGAACGACAACTCCAACTCAGTGAGACTGGGAAACTTGAACTCAAAGTCATGAAAAAACGTATTTTCAAGATGACAGTCGCTGAACAGTATCAACGAGGTTTGGAAACTGAGTGGGCCCTTGATCAAAAAACTCGACAGATAATGAATCAAGATGATCCAGTGCAAAGAATTTAAGGTTATGCATTCTAATGAGATTGATCTTGGAAATACATTGGCATTCACGCATCGCATGTACAAGAACTCAAGCAAAGGGCATTTCTCAAGAAGATTCATGAACAGGCCATTGCCAATAGCACAATCCCAGCTCCTCCTCCTTTTCTCTGACATGTTATCCTCTCCTATGTCAACACACGTCAAATGTAAAGCCACAAGAGGCAAAGTGATTACGCTTTCGCTAATCGGGTATTCGATTCGGCAATACTCTGCAGTTAATTCTGTCAAGGACTTGGATTCAAATACTTGGGGAGGCATAATAAACGGGTACGTCTTATACGTAGGGTGCGAGTATGAGAATTGGATATCTAGTTTCTTGACAGACAGGTTGTTCAAAGCGAATAAGACCAGTTCAGTAGCGAGAGAAGCAGAGCCATAGTCATAGTCGCAATCAGTGATTTTCATCTTTAGTATGAGTTTATAGAGATGTAGGTTTGAATCTTTGTACCTTTGCATGGTTTGTCTGGCGAAATCGGGGAATTCGTTCATGTTAGCAGCGAATTCAGCATCGTCGAGCTTGATAATGGATTCCTGCATACGCGAATCCTCCATCTTGATCATTGATTTGCCTTTTAATAACAGAGCCTCCTCTGATATTAACATGGTTGATGATATGAGTTAGATCTACGAGCTTGGAAGAGAAGAATAATTTTTGTTAGGGTTTTGAGGGTTACGAATCGAAAGAAGTAGCAGCTGACCGATTAAATACATAAGTCTCCTAGAAGCACGGATCCTCCGGAGTCCTATCAGCTAGGAAGCACCGACTATTTCAAGCTAATATTTTCCAATTATTTACGAAAATAATTTTCATAAGATTTACTTCCTTTTTGTAAGAGCCTTAGTATAATTCCTTTGTATCTGTTTTGGAGGTCCACTCGTGACGTGACTGTTCAATTATAAAGTTGGAATGATTTAGTCGGCCTAAGTATTACTTTAGCTGGACTTCACTATTATTGGGCTTACTCAGTTTTCTTTGTAATAGGCCCATACTATTCGATATCGGACCTCAACCCTATATCGTCTTATACTCCCTAGTCCCTACTATTGTTTTACAAGCTTTTTAATTGTAGGGTTGTCACAATTATTAATAAAATGAGTTTTACAGGTATATTTATTTGAGTAAAATTCAGTTCTCTTCGTTTGAACTGAACTTATTTATAATATAAAATACTACTCCCTTCCTTTTTTTATATAGGATGTTTTAACCAAATACATACATATTAAAGAAATGATTGATTTACACTGTTTTTTTCATACAACAATTATTGTCATGCAAAACCTCCATCATACCTAATCTAAACCCCACCTAATCTAAATAAATGATAAAATTATGGCAATCGTGTGGGGGTATTATTATACTAGTAAAAAGAATGAATAAATGAGGATGAGTGTAGTGGTAAAGTTGTAAATATAGTTTGTATGGTGAGGATAACGATTATAATAAATTGTCATTTTTAAAAATGGAAGATCCTAACAAAACGTCCAAAATAAAAATATATGAAGCTTTAAATGGAACGTAAATAGTATATTTCTTTTTAAAACGTTCAAATTCACAATTTACAAATTAAACATATATTTTTACATAACAAATCATTAATCTCCTTATTAAAATCACTTGAATTGTAAACACCCCCTAACCCTCCCTCTCAAATGTTTTGAAACCGGGAACCGAAAGTCGAGCTGGACACTCCCACAAAGAGGTCTGATCGGGGTTGGATCGGATTAGATTGGGACCAGACCGAAATATTGTTGATCCGCTCATTTTTCGGTTCACGGCCGAACCGGTCTAACCGTCCGGTCGAACCCATTTTGAAAACATACTACCTCTGAATCAGAACTTGATATTACAAGAAAGTTACCACAAATTAAAATATTAAGTAGATATTGTACGTGTAATAAGAATTACTTCAGAGATGATAGAAGTGGGACCAAGGTATACTGGGATTTGAGCGGTTATGAATATCACCAAACTACTACACTTTCCTTTTTCCTTCTTCTTTCATTCCTTGCTTTCTCCACTCCTCTTCTTCTTCCTTCTTCCTTCAATCGAGCCGACAAACAAATTCCATCTCTCAAACAAACCCACATGGATACGGCCAACTCTTCCAACGACTTCCAAGACTGGGAGGTGCTCAACTCCGATTCCGATCCCGAGACAGACCCACTCAACCCACCTCACTCGCTCGACGAAATCGACTCCGCCGGTTTGATTCAGCTCGATTATTTCTCCCTAGAGGCTCAGAGTCGACGCACTATCCAGGAAACTGACGATTCTAAGTCGGCCGAGTCTGATAACCCTAGCTGGATCGACCCAGGGTTGGAGGACAACCCGACCCGTTTCCTCAATAAAGAGCCCTGTGAGTTCTGGTCCGATTCCAGCAGCGACAAGTCCCTCGAACGCAAACTGGAAGCCGCTGATGAGGTGGGTTTGTTCAAGAATGGTGGAAGTGAAGTGGGGTTTCAAGGAATTGGAGACAAGAGTGCAAGTTCCGATTTTGTGCAGAATCCTGAGGTGGTTAGTGAGGTGAAGGATGACTCTGAGGTGGAAAAGAACGAAAGTGATGAAATTGGTAACCGGGGTGAGATGGAGAAGAGGGGAGTGGTGTGGTGGAAGATGCCGATTGAGTTTTTAAGGTACTGCGTTTTTAGAATGAGCCCGGTGTGGAGTGTGTCTGTTGCAGCAGCTGTAATGGGGTTCTTTATATTGGGGAGGAGGCTGTATAAGATGAAGAGGAAGGCTAGGGGATTGGAGATCAAGGTTGCTGTTGATGATAAGGTCAGTGGTTTCTATGTTCGTCGAATATTTGATGTTTTGCCAAGAACATTTCTACTCATTTATAGTTGTGTTTTGCTAGTGATGCATGTTCATTTGCTTCTTAGAGTATTAGTAGTATCTTTTATAAGCTGCTGAATTCATCTGTTTTACTTGTCTATGCAAGTTGATAAGGCGGTTTTACAGTACCTAAAGTCATTGTTTTACTTGCCTGTCTAAGTTGTCATGGAGCTTTTTTATTGTTAGTTGTAAGTGAAATACTGAAATGAATAGCTATTTGATGTTCTTTTGAAGTGGAAAGATAGAGCAACTTGAGCTTTGGCCATGTGAACTGGTTGCCTCTCTTTATTCCCGTTAACTTAATAGTATCTCAGGAATAGGCTCTCATTTTTGCTTAATATAGGGTTCTTGAAACTGCATATGACAGATTGATTTTTAACAAATTGGATATTTTGATTTCAAGTACACGCTGCTTGAAGTAGCTTATCTGTAGATTTATGTTTCTTTTCTACCTCCATCTCTCCTTAAATGAAGAAGTTGGTCTAAGAATATCGATCTGGTTAATAGGCTAGCAATTCCATGGAAAGTTAATGCTCATCTTCCTGTTTTATGTTCATCATCATCATCTAATATCTATGATCTACAACTCTTTATGTTTTCGCGCATTACGCCAACTCTATCCGTTCGTTTTCATCTTTGAGCTAAAACCAGCCAGTCCAGCCTGTATACTTATGGGCTTCGCTGCATAGATTGACTTAATGTGTGGACACAATGTGACCATACAGTGTAGGGCCGTAGGCTTTATGATAGAATATATTGTTATACCTTTGTTTTGTTCCCCTCATACACAAGTTCAGTGCAAGAGTAGTGCCCTGAAGGACTGCTAGCCTAAGACTTTAGGAAGTGCAAGGGAACATGTTTTACTAAATATCAGAAACCAGGGTTCTACTGATCGATATGTTTAAATAACCAACTGGAGTTTTCACAAAATTGGTACTTGTGGGAGGTCATTTTCAATTTACTCCTACAAAACATGCAGCCACTTAGGATTTTGCCTGACTTTGTTTGCTCTTAAATGATTGGCTATTGTATTCTTCTGGTGCAATAAATCTGGTGGACAGGAAGTTGCACTTTTAGATAAGCATAACTTTGTGCTTGTGATCTCTCGGGTATTAGGCCTCAAGATTAGAATTCTAGTTGATGCATTTATGAACCTATAAGCTGTAGTAGCATTCAAATATTGATGAAACATGTACTGGAGTTTACTTTTATCTTGCGCAGGGCACTTCAATAATCTCATAAACACAATAAATGCAGTTTAATGCCTTTATTTTCTTTCCTTTATATATGCTTCTATATGACCTGGGGCTATTCTCTTGTCATCTATTAATTTTGTTTTGCAGAAGGCGTCTCAGGTGATGAGCCGTGCAGCTCGCTTAAACGAAGCATTCACAATTGTGAAGAGGGTACCCGTGATTCGTCCCTCTCTTCCTTCCCTTGGCGGCACCACAAACTGGCCTGCGATGACTCTAAGATAGATGCAAGAAGGGTTATATGCGTGTAAAATGAGAGACTGGCTGTTTTCTT
The DNA here is from genome assembly GCA_028274465.1 of Plantago ovata. Taxonomy (NCBI): domain Eukaryota; kingdom Viridiplantae; phylum Streptophyta; class Magnoliopsida; order Lamiales; family Plantaginaceae; genus Plantago; species Plantago ovata. Next base: position 86,690,602 of record CM051458.1, on the reverse strand, counting down.
GCCAAGTTGAATACATGTAAAATGTGCAGCGTATAATAACTCAGATAAGCGTGTGTATTTATTAGGTTCCTTTTGGGTTTTACGTTGAATATGTCTCGTTGTACACTTGTACTCGCAAAATATGTAATCAGAACTCGGTATGTTCCTTGGCAATTGGCATCCTATATTTTGCATTTTGACTTGTACAAAGTAGGTTTTAACTATATTGATTGTGTAGGATGAGTGTCTACTGTAAATCTGTAATTAATAATAATGGTAAAAATGGAAAAACTAAGAGAAGGAGGATTTACTATATTGAGACCAATCACTGAAATTCTAAGTGCAATCAGTCTTAAATCAAAGTAAAAATGTACTGGTAACTTACCTTGTGAAGGTGAATTTTGAAAGAAACAAAGTGTACTGGTAACTTACCTTATGAAGATGAATTTTGAAATTGTATGATGATTGTTCCATCTCTTCTTGCACATATAAATTCAGTCCGTATTCAAGATCTTCCAGTAGATTTTGCATTGGAAAACTGAAGATTTTGAGTATTACTACTATATTCTTGAAATCTTGCAAAGGATCTAAAAGAATATCTTGCTCAAATCCACATATCATGAATAGCACCCGTTGTGCAGCTTGCAAGCATTTGAGACAGAGATGTCCTTCAGATTGCATATTTGCTCCTTACTTTCCTGCTAATAATAGGGAAAGATTCGAGTATGTTCACAAAATCTATGGTGCTAGCAACATTGGGAAGATGCTCAAGGTAACACAATCTATGCAAATATAATTTCCTTCATGTAAAATGCTCTCTACAATTCATATGGCTCAGTATTGTACTTAGTTTACAAAATTTTCCACATATTGCCTATGAACAGGATCTGCCAGTTCAGTTCCGAGCAGAGGCAGCAGAGTCGTTGTGCTACGAGGCTTGGTGCAGGAACAAGGATCCAGTTTACGGGGTAGCTGGAGTAATCAGTCTGCTACAGCAGCAGATATACAATTTGCAGAGCGAGTTGGATCAAATCCAAGCGGCTATAGCAGTAGCAAGAGCTCAAGCTCACACTGATTATTATCAGACCCAGATTCAGCAAACTGATGATTCAACGGCTTCTTATGACCCTAATACTTGGTTCTACTAGAATCTCGGGAAGTTTTTAGGATTTGCTAGTCGATTCATGTCATGTGATTTTTATTTTTTTTTTGCCTTGAAGAAGTAATTCAATAATTTGATAATTTCACTTCTCTTAGCGCTCCTTTCATTTCAGTTCGCTTGTTCTTTAATAATAAAAACATATACTTCACACAGACAGCACAGCACTAAATCGTATCTAAGCACACAAAATTTGCCAAGTTCGATTATCACTTCAACATAATAGGTAATTGCAGGATAAAACAGGATGTTGATCACCACCAAATCCTTTACTTCATCAGCATTAGAGTAGCAGCAAATCAAGTTACACCAGACCAAGAGAATGGCAAACTGGATAAACCTGAACTATCGGTATCAATATTATAAGCTAATTAGATGTGCCAGTGCCACACTATTACTCCTATGAACAAAATGAAAACTAGCTGAACTAAAATTAGCAGCAAGTAACTTGATTTGTCAGATGGCCATGGCTGTTGTAACAGGCATATCACACTAAGGCAATCTCCTTCGACTAAAACATTTTGTATGTTCAGTTCACGAGTTAAATGCACTGCAGTGAGCGCTGCCACAGATTCTGGCATTCTGCGACCTCAGGGCACCAAATATGTGGGACTTTCGTCGTTTCCAGGTCAATGTTTTGCCATTGCTGCCTCTAGGCTCTAGCAACAACACTCAAACCTGCTCCTGTTGTTCCTGGGCGCGGCACATATCAAAATTGATCTTGTAGTAACCTGCTGATGGAGGTGCCCAAGGGACAGAGATTTCTGAAGGCCTGGGGGCTGCATACTGGTTCTCTACCCTACAACTTGCAATATATACCGTCTGACAAAGGAAACTGACTCAGGGGGTTCGTACTCAGTGCCTTCATGGACCACCTTCTTGTGATTACTCCATAAACTCCAACAAGACGGCACAACGAACTCCAAATCATCCTGTTGAGTTTGCTTGTTAAATACCCAACTACCCAAGATCCAATCCCATAAATTTTCAGCAGCTGCATAAATAAGAGAATTATGAAACATCGAGACAGCCCAATAGACTCTAGCAAAATCGCAATCCTTCAGAATACGAAAAAATCGACTCTGCAGAGTTTTGGCACACAGAAACACAGATACAATCTACAACAATTCCCTGATGCTGAAGAGACATAAGCACATGCAACGAAGTTTTCAAGATACGCTACAAAAAAAAAAAAATTGATTTTATTTGGTAGCCTAAGTAGCCAAACCCAGACCCAGTTTCGTGCAGCAGTCTTGGATCACCAGCATATCCAAGAATGGACAAAATAGAAACTTAATGCATTCAACTACTACTCTACTAGCAAGTATTTGGATTGAAAAAAAAAAGGAACATCTATGATCTATCCTCAGCTCATGGGAGGTAAGTAGGTAACAATGGCCAATTAATCTCTACCACCGATGGCTAGAAATGACTTGGTTTTCAACAGTGTGGTTTGGAACCGTTGGCAAGTTTTGGAGAAAGTAAAGTTGATTGGTTGGACTTGGTTGAAAGGAAAAGGGAATCTTAGTTCTTACAAACACTTAGAAGATTGGTTCATGCATCCCGCTTTGTGCCTTGAATCTTAGTTTATTGAGCTTTCGGTTTGAGAGAAAGATGGGGAGAAGCCGAACTAACTTGTTTGTTTTTGTGATGTGTTTTTGTACTCGGTGTAGTTTGTTTTACGCTTTTTTCTTGTACCCGGCATTTCTTATGCTCTTTATTATTATTAATGAAATTATTTGGCCGTTTAAAAAAAGAAAAAAAATTCTCTACCACCGATAACAGTAGACTCGGGAGTGTATTCCTCCTTTAGAGCAAGTAGACCTTCTAATACAAGTTCATATCTCATCAAGGCCAGGAAATTCAACAATAGCCCTTCGAGCAATCACGTTCATCGTACTAAGTAGCTATCCCCAACTGTAAATTAACTAAACGAGTTAAGACACGTAACAGGATGTCCATTGCCATCACCCCGGAGAGCTGCCCCAGAAATAACCTCGCCGACCTGTTCGGTCGGGTCTCGGCCCATTACATTAGTGGTCGGTCGTTACAAGTGGTATCAGAGCGGGACTATCCGGAACTGCAAGAACTAAGTGCCATCCGGGGCAAAGTGCTACACCGTATCGATGGCGGGAGCCACCTCTTGAGCCCGTAGAGGCCACCTATAGAATCCTGCACGGATAGTAGGTTTCGGGACAGGGCGCAACGAGGACGTGGAACAATTTAAGAGGGGGTGATTGTAATGCCTAATATTTCAGAGAGCTTAAAGAGATTGAGAACGATACTCATACCAACAAGGTGCGCTTTTATTTTTGGAAATCTATCCATAAAAACTCCAAAGTTAAGTGTGCTTGGTCCAGAACAATTCTAGGATGGGTGACCCATTGGGAAGTTCTCGGTCCGCGCACGAGTGAGAATAAAGTGCGGATTAGTACCTGTGTTGGTCTATGGAGCCAGCATATCACCCCGGAGAGCGGTCCAGGAGTAACCTCGCCGATCCATTGGGCCCGGTCTCGGCCCATTGTAGCCAGGGAGCTACATGTGGTATCAGAGCGGGACTATCTGGAACTGCAGGCTCGAAGTGCCATTCAGGGAAAAGTGCTACACTGTATCGACGGTGGGAGCCACCTCTAGAATCCTACACGGATGGTTGGTCTGGGGACAAGGTGCGGATGGTTGGTCTGGGGACAAGGTGCGGATGGTTGGTCTGGGGACAAGGTGCGACGAGAACGTTGCACAATTTAAAAGAGTGATTGTAACGCCCCAGATTTCAGAGAGTCTAAAGGTGCACCTTTCTTTTCGGAAACCCACCCAGAAGAACACCAGAGTTAAACATGTTTGCTCTGTAGCAATTATAGTTTGGTGACCTACTTATGAAAATCGAAGTGGACTGAGACTTAGATGACTAAATATTACAAAATCGAAGTGGACTGAGACTTAGAGGACTAAATCTGCAATTGACCCTGTTCAATCGAGATGTGCACAGAGAACGAATGGGTTTGTGATGATACTGTAAATTTATTCCATTGATGATACTCAGTTTTGACTGGTAGAATAGTTTCACTGAAAACAAATATGTGTGTGAAGATTCGTTGCCGACTGTCGTCAAACTTATTTGAGAACTAATATAGGCTGTGTGAAACTATAGGTGTAGCAGATAAAGCAGCGGAGACAACTCTTGAGGAGCATTTGCAGTGTTCCACTTATGAAAATCAAGCTCATACAGGTGTTAAAATCTTCTTTGACTTATCACTGCTTTTGTATTGAAGTTGAAACACATCCAGCAATATGTTTGTGTGGATTTTGTTTACTGAATCGTTTCCTGGTAAAATAATTTGAGAGAACACTAAAATAGGCTGTGTGAAACTACAGATTTAGCTGCTAAGACAACTGCTGAGGAGCATTTGCAAGGCTCCACAACTGGAACTCTCCAAATGGATCCCTCCACAGGTTTTTCTGCACTTCGAGCTCATATACGTGTTAAAATATCCTTTGACTTCACTGCTCTTATATCAAAACACATCCAGCAATATGTTTTTGCTGAATTTTTACCGAATCGTTACCTGGTAAAATGATTTGAGAGAACACTAAAATAGGCTGCATGGAACTACAGGTGTAGCTGATAAGACAACTGTTGAGGAGCATTTGCAAAGTTCGAAAAATGGAACTCTCCAAGTGGATGATACTAATGTTCCAGAAGTCAACAGTGCTCACAATGATGCAGAACTGAATGATGCTCATAATGCTGATGTACTTGATCTGTTTGCTGATGCCCAGGATGATCCTAAACCAGAAGTGAAAAATGAAGGTTTGAATGAGCTCAATCATGGTGCTGCAGACCTTAAGAGGTGCAGTAAGAAGTTTCGTAGAGAGGGGATTACCAGGACAAGGGTACTGTCTCTGTCTTTTCCCTTTCTTTATTTTGTTTTCTTCTCATTGTATGCTGATGTACTTGCTAATCTTGATCTGATGGATGATGCCCAGGATGATCGAAATCCAAAACGGAACAAGGATGCTGTGAATGAGCTAAAGCAATGCATTGCAGACCCTGAGACGTGCAATAATACGAGGGAGCAAGGACGTTTTAGGTGTGGGGGAAAGATTATCAAGACAAAGGTACTGTCTGTCTCTGTGTCTTTTCCCTTTCTTTCTTTTGTTTTATTTAATTCATAGTTACGGAGTAATATATACACTCAATTGTCCTGGTCCAACTGGCGGCTACACGACATTTGTGACATGCTCTAAATGTGGTTCCTGACGAGGCTGATGATGATCCATTTGCTGAGATATAAGGCATTGAGAAGACTACAGCCTTGTGTTCTATGCTTTACTTCTGCTTCATAATCAATATGGTATCGCCTAGGTCTGCGGAAGTTACTCTTACCTCTCTGGTCTTTCTTCCACCACTTATTTTGGGGTAACCACTCATGGCTGAAGCAGGCAGCTTGACCCAATAAACCAAATAGTGCAAAAAGATTGATACAAACTCATTTAAACGAATCCAATCGCTCACTTTCACTTTACTCTAGCAGGCAGCTTTACCAAGGCCGAGCTTCATCCACTTATCATTTATCAAAGGTGAAAAAATGAAGTCGAAAAATTAATTCAACATGTGTACATCATGACTGGTTAAGATAAACCCTACTGAACGAAATTAAACCTCTATTAATGGAAATGAGATATTACATAGTATTAACACAACTGATTCACCAAAATAAAAAGAGTTTCTCCTTCTCTATCTATCATGCTTAATTGCTTACTAAGATTAAGCTAAACCCCCACTGAAAGAAATGGGATATCACCTAGTATCAACACAACTGATTCCAAACAAATTGTTTCTCTTTCTGAATTTATCCCAATGCTACATGAAGGGTACATAGCCAGAAATTATATAGCACTATAAAAACTATCTCATCATTTTTTAAATGAAGCAGAATATTTCATAGAAACGAAGGTAACAGCAAAGTAATAATTAAACTCTAACATAAAAGGGACAAGAAAAACCATATGTAACCAAAATCAACTACTTTTCTCTATTTCAGTAAAAAACAAAAAAAAGTAAGAATGTATACATCTGCTGCTCTGCAAGAGCCTTAAACAGCCATGGAATTTAAACACTACATAGCACAAAGAAACTACTAACTACTAGTAAGTACTAAGAATAATCTCATCGTAACTAACAAAGCCAAATTATAGAGTTTAGCAATGTAGTTCAATGTTACCACTAGGTTCAAGGTGCTGATTCTAGAATCTGTAGTACCTACATGCTTCGCTTTAAAATTTTCTGCTGCAGTGTAAAACCCAGCATCATCACTAGTTGCTCTCCTCTCCAGCCTTCGCTTTAGCTCTCATGTGCTGCAACCTGAAATCATGTAATCTCCTTGCTTTATCCTCCATTTCAGAAATGACCTTCTCCGTCTCAATAATAATTTGCTGCGGCAAAAACACATCCAGAAACTTGAACCATTCACCCATAGTCATTGTATCCAAATCTTTTAACGATTTTCCCTTCACATATCCCACAGCACCTTCCTTAACGCCAGATATCCCAGCCACTTCAAGAACACCTCCCATAACACCAGATGATCCAACCTCTCCAGCAGCAATTTCCTGAACATCACATGTCTCAGCCATTCCACCAGCACCTTCTGTCACAGTTTCTACTCCTTCCACAACAAAACTACTATCATCTACAGCTACCAAAACTGCTTTCCCATCACGAACCTCTTGCTCTAGAACCAATTCACCCTTCGAATCATCCTCAACAGTTGTCTCTCTAGGTGCATTATTCTTTCCTCTACCACCCCTCCTCTTACCTTTACCTTCAATGACACTCAAATCAACCAACACCTCTTCCTTCCTTGAACTCCTCGTTGCTCTCGTGCTCACTCTCCGCTCTCCTACCAATGCACCTACCCCCAGCTCCTTCGAACCTCTAGTATTCCTCCTACCTTTTACTTTATTCCCATCCTCATCCTCAACCTTTTCCCTATCATCAACAACAAGCTCCATTTCTGCAACCTCACTACTAGGCCTAATCACACTCACATTCTGCTCATCTACGCTCAAGCCAACCGAACTCCCTTCCTTCCTAGAACTCCTACCTTTCCCCTTAACTCCACCATCATCTACAGCTTCCGATCTCCCGATCCCCTTTTCCTTCCCTTTCACATCATCAGCAATAACTAATTTATTCACTAACCCTAACTCAGAATCCTCATCAATCGCATCCAGCTCCGCAACCTGATTCCTTGCACCTCGCCTCGGATTTCTCCTCGCCTGTCCACCACCACTCTCCGGCGGCGCCACTTCGCCAACATCATAGCTCAATTTAATCAATGTCATCTCTCCGATTCTGATAATGTCTCCTCCGGAAACAACAGTAGATTCATCTGAATCGAGCAGCCTATCGTTCAAATAGGTTCCGTTCAAAGTACCGAGATCAGTAAGAGTCCATTTACCCGAGCCGGAATCCACTTCGATGGCAAGGTGCTTGGAGGAAATGCCGGGATCTTTAATACACAGCTTGTTACCTCGAACAACACGTCCGATTTGTATCCTTGCACCTGGTCCGTAAACGTTTGAGTGACCGGCTAATGGACCTCTCTCCACCGTGAGCTTAAGCATCGGGCCTTTACTTTCTCCATCACCGGCGGTTGCTCTTCTCTTCGGCGCCATTTGCTTGGGAGGCTTTTTGAATCTCGGAGGGAATATAGTGAGAAACAGGCTACTGTGTTAAAGTGATTTTATGAGAGTGAAAAAGTGATTTAATTTTTTAACAACTTTTGTAGCCTAAATTTTTAAAATTTGGGTCAGTACTTTTAAAACATTCTGATATGAGTTAAATAACCAATTTTTTAAAATTGTACCTAATAGATAATGTATATTTTTTTATTGACTTAGCTCTAATTATATAATTGTTATTGGGTGATTCAAACAGGACCTTAATTTTCTTTTTTCTTTCTTTATTTTTTAAATTACATAATTTCTAAAATTTTATTGGAAAATGAACCCTATAAACTTAATATTAAAATGAAATATCACAAAAATAAAATATATATTAAAAAATAAAAAAATAAAAAAAAATAAAGAAGATCGGAGCTCCGGTCACCGAAGTTCCGACCGGAGCTATCATAACTACATAGCTCTGATTTGGGGCGTGAAGCTCCTCAACCCCAATCGACGTTGTGAAGCTCCAGATCGGAGCTTCACTGTTAACAGTGAAGCTCGATCGAGGAGCTCCGATACGGGACATAATTCCGGTACCGAAAATTGAAGAAGAAGAAGAAGATGAAAAAAGAAAAAGGAAGAAAATAGAAAAGAATAAGGGTGAGAATAAAAAGAAAAAGGAAGAAAAAAAAAGAAAAAAAAGAAAAAAAGGAAAAGAAAAATTATGAAAATTATAAGGCCATGTTTTTTTCACTAAAACTGTTTGGATCATCCAAAATCCAATAATTTAAAAGTGAAAAAGTCAAATCCGGTAACTCGAATGTAATTGTTTATCTAGTGGGTACAATTATCATATAACCATTTGGACCATCTCGCTACAATAAAAAAATAAAAAATAAAAAATAAAGAAAAACAAAAAACAAATATGTATAATAATGGACTTTAAATTTTCAGTGCATTGGGTTTATACATCTATATATAAACGGAGTTTGAATGTAGAAAAGGAGGATCGTCTCATTGTCTTGACTTTTGTATGGAGAAGAATCATGATCCAATTCTAGAGTTTGCATGTTTATCTAAACCTAATGGTGATTATGATTGCAAGTGTACCCATTATTGTTGATTGGTGTGGAGCTTCTATCATATATATGATACACCTCCACCTTTAAGCTCGTTTTAAGTCCAATGAAATTATGGTGAAAAACTTATTACTTCAACAGACTTCCCGTGACATTTAGAATTATTTGACATTTCTCATTAATTAACTTTGTTCATTTCTCATCAATTAACTCTAATTGTTTTAATTCTAATTGTGATGTTAATTTCTGAAACAATAAACATATAGTAGTTATATATGGTAAAAAAAAAAGTATCATTACGATTTGGACGTGTCGCCAAACCTCAAATATATATGTAAGATCCTTACTACAAAATAAAATTTCTTGAATATTGTTGTATCAAAAGATCGAGATAGAAGCTCCACATCGATCAACAATAAAAGGTACACTTGCAATCATATTCACCATTAGGTGCACTATCACACGAAATATTCTGGAGTTGGCCCGAATACTTCTCAGTACACAACGTAATACAATGTTCAGGTCCTCCTCTGCTACAATATCCCACAAATTTATCCATACACGTAGGTCTCTCTTCAAGACTAATTGAGTTTACAACACACTTCTCAACTGCCAAAAAGTAAAACCAAATGAAATCATTAATGTTGGTATGGTATAAAATCCCATTAAAATGAAACTATAACTACTGAAACATTCTATTTTTTTAACTCATCGATATGAAATTAACATGAATATCAAAACAATTTAAACTAATTCTTTCGAGCTTTAATTCTTTCAAAACACAAAAGAAACATAATGGGAAACAAAACTGTAACGTAACAAAAAGTATCTTATTTTGTAAAATTGAAATGTAACTCGATCAAAATCAAGAGTTTAGTTCATGTGTATGTGATTACAAAGAATCAATGATCAAACTAGGAAGTTAAAAATAATTTTACTTGAGGAAGAATTATTTACATGATGTAAGGGAAACAAGGAGAATTAGTGACAAAATTAACCGAATAACCATTTCCATCTGAGAGAATAGAAATTAAAAGGTTATGGTAGAGTATGAGTTCTTGTTGTTGAATCATGACTCTTTATAAGCCAAATCATGAGTGGACTGAGTGTGGAATATTAATTATTATATACTTTAATATATTAGATATTACAGATTACTTATAAGTTACAAAATTTAGACTAAATATACTTTAAATACACCATAAACATTTCATGGTCAATATTTTATTCGTATTTTAATACATTGTCTAATGTGTATTAATTGATATGTAACACTCAGAGCGAAGATTTTATTGATATGTTAATTCATCACATTGAATTGATATGAAAATGACATAATTTGACCAATATGCAAATCTATCATATAATACTTATAGTTTTTGGCTTCTTTTGCTCCGTTTTTTATTTTACCCTTTTCTCAATTGTAGTTCTAAATTGTTAACAAAAAAGATATAATATCACAAATATCATATTTTCCTAAGAGTACGAATTTCTAAAATTTAGGCTACAAAAGTAGTAATTGAGCTAAACACTAATTAAATCACTTTATTTTTTCTATGTTAACAACAACTCATATACAATATATGGATTTATAAAATATAACTGCATACTACATATAAAATAGAAAAAAATTGATTTCAACCGCATACTAATTGTCTAAATTATGTAAGAAATAATGTCCTCATAAAATCTAATAAATGTTATCAAAATTAGTGAGAAAATTGTTTCTCACATAATCTATAGGTCTTCGTTTAATATATGTTGGTAGTTGTCAACAAATTAGTCCGATCCCTATGGAGGCGATATTTGATTTATAAAAATATTACTTGTTACGGTATCATACGCACTTGCCATTTTCTCCATCAAATGGCCACATGTTGCGGAACAAGCTTGGGTTCTATATAGAAGTGGATAGCAAGGAAATTATTCTAGTAGGAAAAAATTACAAAAATTGTTATGGTTCTGTGTTTTATATGCAAAAACCAAAACAGTCTGGACATATAAGTAAGAATTGTTAGAATTGAAGTTTTGCATACCATGAAATGAGAAACGTAAGAAGCTATTTTTATTATTTTATTTTATTTTTTTTGGCTAGTACCTGGCTAGGTGACTATCTTGAATTGACACAACTCGTAGTTGGTCATCATTTGAAATTGAATATAGTTCTTGTGTATCCAAGGATATATTATTGTCCACTCCTCAAAAACTTGACATCTAAATCTAATTATGAAGAGGTTAGTCAGAAGCCATATAATTCAACTTTTTATCTCAGTCGTAGGAATGTGTCACACATCCTGCTTATCAACGACCGTTGTGCAATCTCATTTAATGACCCAGATTGATACTTAAGATACCTTAATCTCCATCCAATTTGTTATAATTCGAACTATAAACTCACGCAAATCGAAATGTTATATGTTTAATTTTTATATATATGTCCAAATATAGATGCCATACGTTCTCTTTCGACATAATATACAGTTAAGTGTAGTACATCAAGATCTAATGTTGAGCTCGGCTCGAAGGTACACCACTTAATTAGTACAAGAGATGAATTATAATTGCATTTCACTGCTTAATTTAGAGGTGTTATCTCAACTCGGGAATATGGTGTTTGCAAGAGATTTCAAATAACTTATGCGGATTTTTTTGTTGGTGGGTTTAGGTCATAACACGAAAAATTCGAATAGTGGAGATATTGTCATCCAACTAAAACTTATTGTATTTGTCTCAAAATATTATGATTTTAGTACAATTCAGATTTATTAAATTCAATTCAAATTTATAATTAGTTGTTTGTTATACTTCATTTCACGAAACTTAACCTTAACACTTATTTTGTTGATTTTGTAGATCTTTTGTTTGACCTCATGAATCTTGATTCAAAATCATAATGGAATAGTAATTAATGTTTTTTTTAAAAAAAAAAGTGTATATAAACATTATAGTTCATAATATAAAGTTTTTAATTAATTTTACAATATAATTTGAGAATAATATGTTGCTATACGGACCTTAAAAAATCAACAAAATAAAGTGATAAACTTAAGTCGAGACATAAGTTACACCTAAATTCATTTCAAATAAGTCTAGATTTATTTAGGAAAAAAACAAAAACAACTTTAGTAATTTTATGGTTAAGTGAGAAAAAAAAAGTAATTTAATTAAACTATCTCACCTAGTAGTTTTTATCCTAATTAAATTTTAGTACTTTTAAGAAAATCTCATATTTGTGATATATATCTTTTTGGGTTAGAAATTAAAACTACCATGGAGAAAAGGAAAAAAAGAAAAAGACAAAAAGGAAAAAAAAAAGTTTAATTAGAAGTGTAAGATATTGACAACAAAGATGTTTATTCAAATTTGAAAGTATACTTAATCTACCTCTATAGGTAATTCATTATTTCTCATATATTGATAGATTATTAAATCATATAATTATAATACACTTTAAAATTAAAACAATTTTCCAAAAACAATAAAAATTTATAATACATTTAAACTTTTCGATATCAATTTACTTATGATTTGGCCTATAAAAAGATCATGATGTTCAACAGTAAAAACTCATACTCTACAAACACACTTTTAATTTCTAACCTCTCAAATGGAAACGGTTATGAGGTTAATCTTGTCACTACTTCTCGTTGTCTTCCTCACATCATGTAAAAAATTCTTCCATTTGCAAAAATTATTTTTAATTTTCTAGTTTGATTATCGATTCTTCTAAATTAATCATATACACATGAATAAAAATCTCAAATTTGGATTAAATTTTCAATTTTACAACAAAAATATTCTTTCGGGAATGTTTCTTGGTGTTTTGAAAGTTGATAAAGTCGGAAAAAATTAATTATTTTAAGGAGTTCCGATTTTCATGTTGATTTCATAATGATGAGTTAACAAAAAAAAAATAAAATGTGTTGGTAGTTATCATTTCGTTTCCATGAGATTTAAATCATATCGACACTAATGATTTCTTTTGATTTTATTTTCTGGCAGCTGATAAGGGTTTTGTGAACTCAACATGTACGGATCACTTTCCCCATGAATGTAACGCAGGAGGAATACAACATTGTGCTACGTTGTGTAAGGAGAAACATGGTGCTCAACTTCTCAATTCTTTCTGTGATACTGCACCTACTGTTGATAATGATTGTTTTTGCGTCTATTATTGTTAATTAATCGAAGTGGAGAGTCTATCATCTTCTGATACAGTTGGACTGAATAAAATTTATTTCTAGATCTTAATAAATCATGTAAGGGTCTTATATGTGATCTTTGGCGACATTCCAAAACAATTATAATACTTTTTTTTTTTTTTTTTACCATTTATTACTACATGTTGATTGCCTTGGAAATTAATGTGACAATAGGTAGGCCTGACAATTGGATTGTATCATTTCAATCCGGGCCGGTCCACCATTGAATCGGATTCATGGTGGATCCGTTTCATTTTTTTGAACCGGATCGAATTTGGGTCTGATTTGAAAAAATTGTAATTCACAAACAATAGAAATTTTGGTGTTAGATCATGTTTGGATCTGAATCTACCTGAACACTGCCATGATCGGATCAGACCCAAATAATTAGAAAAGTTGGACTGAACTCATCATCCGAATCGGGTCAAAATTTATTGATTGGTCGTAAATTTTCAAACCTACAAATAGAATTAAAACAATTAATGTAAATTGTGAATGATAAATATCTAACCGAATTCTAAAGGTCACAGGAGGTAAGTTCTAAATAATATTCTTTCCACTCCATCTGGCTTGAAAGTAGCTTAAAATTGAGTGGTTTACAATTACTTCCTCAACATTGGTAATACAGTAATACTGTATATTTGATCCTAAAAAGCAAAAACATAAACGAAAGTGAAAATGGATAAGGTGAAATGAAAAAAATACAAAAAAGTAGAAAATGAAAATGTATAGGAAATTAATCTTTTATATATTGAAATATATAGTTAATATGTAATTAATATTTATAAATTAATTTTTAATAAACACATGAACATTAATTAACAACCAAATAAGATAGATATTTTAATAGATAAGTTAATCCAATTAAACTACAAACAACACAATAAATTGAAATTGTATGATGTACGTATAAGGTGAAATATGAGTAACTAACTAAATTCATGTCCGATCCTCACATGTATCACATGTATTAGACAATGTATACTATATTATGAACTGTTGGTACGGGGTGAATAGTATTTACAACTTTTTCGTGTCTAAAAACTTTCTCAACAAGTACTTATTACTTTTCAATAATGAGGTTGCTGGTACTTAACTTTCTCAACAAAGACTTATTACTTTTCAGTAATGAGTTTGCGAGTTTGCTGATACTTAAAAATTCAGAGTGTGACAAAATAACTTGCTGAAAGTAAAATGCAGTAAGGTAAATCACACAAACACTTTTATACTGGTATCTGAGGGTGGTGTAATCCCTCAACTAATCCACTTTGTACTTTCTAGGACTGAATTCACTATGTCAGATGATGATTTTCCTTACAACACCTAAACACTAGAATTCCCAGAAACTAAAGCACCCTCTTGCTTTGTTTCCAACCTAACTAGAGAACTGTAACCTTATTCTCAAACTTGGGATACTTAATCATCAAAACTATGCTTGATTAGTTCCCCCTGACAAACACGCCTATAAGGTGGTTTTTATCAGTTAGAGAGGTTTTGGGAAGAGATTACTGAGATTAACTTTTCAGTTAACACAAGTAATTTGAGAAACTCAACTTAGCAATACTTTGCAGTAAGTAAGTATGTTGTTTCTTGGTGTCAAGACTTGTTCTTGTTCAGAGGAAAGAACACTTAACTAATTTCTTAGCTTTGTATTCTACTTCTTCACAAGTAGCTTTGGTTTCAAGCTTTAAGTCTTGGAACGGATCAATATGCAGTTTAAGAGTAGAGAAGGTTTGAGTGTTTAAGCACAAGTGAGAGTTTGATCACGTTGTTGACACACCCTTCTACTCAGTCTAAGGCCTTGTATTTATAGTGTCTTAATGGTACCGTTTGAATTTGAATTCTAGGACTTAGCCATGAGATGTCACTATCTTGTTGTATTATCACTATCAGCAGCGTCTTCCTTTGTCTTCAAGTCTTCAAGTCTTCAGAACGACATGTTTAACATTTAATGCTCTTCAAATTCAAATTTGAACGTTGGAGCCAAAATGCAAAGTGATTTAGCAAGGCAGGTCACATGTATTGGCAGTCAGCATTCAAACCCAGTTCAGCAAGCTCAACCTACTATGTCATATAGATTTTCACTTAAACTAACTGGTTGATGAGTTCTATTGCTTTCTGACCAATTTGTGCCTTTGTAGATACCTTTCTCATAAATCTTCTAAGTCTTCAACTTTCTGAGCGGTTCTAGGTCTTCAATAGATTGTTTTTGCAAACAAAGTACATCATCAACAAGCTTAAGAACCTAACTAGTACCTACGTACACTAAGTCTTTCAGCAAACGTTCCTATTTTGCAATGTCCTTTAAATTCTAAATCCCTATGGACCTTAATAATACTAGTTACTGGACTTAATTTAATTTAGCATGGTTAATTGCTCATCAAAATTACAAGTTTCCTAACATGAACAAAAATAATTAAATAAAAAAAATTCTAAACAACCAAAAAAACGGTCCTTAAGTTCCATTGCGTTTCTACATTGTTGGAACATTTGAAGTTTCTGTACTACCTAGATTTTTCCTTTTAAAGTTGAATGAATACTAGGAAATATTCCAAAATGACAATGGTAGGAAACTTGTGTAATTTGATGAACAATTAATCGAACTAAATTAAGTCTAGACCAGAAATTAGTACTCTTAATGTCCATAGGAAGTTAGATTTTAAAGGACATTGTAAAAGAGGAATGTTTGCTGAAGACTTTAGTGTAGGTACTAGTTTAGTTTCTTAAACTTGATGATGATGTATTTTGTGAACAACAATTTATTGAAGACCTAGAACCTTCAGAAAGCAGAAGAAGACTACAAGAGTTGAAGATTTAAAATATTCTGCATTGGTATCTACAAAGGCACATTTTATTCAGAAAGCAATGTAACTCAGCAAACAGTTTGCTTAAATGAAAATCTATATGACATAGTAGGTTAAGCTTGTTGATCTGAGACTACTTGATGACATACAATACATGTGACCTAGCTTGCTGATTCACAAGCATTTGCGCTCCAAGTTTTCAAGTTTGAAGTTCAAGAGCATTAAATGCTCAACATGCCGTTCTGAAGACTAAAGAAAGAAGACAAGGCTGCTGATGCTGATAACACAGCAAGATAGTGACATCTCTCATGCTCCAATTAAGTCCGAGAATTGAAATTCAAACGAAACTATTGAGACACTATAAAAAGAAGACCTTAGGCTCTGGAGAAAAGGTGTGTCAACAACGTGATCAAACCTTCACTTGTGCTTTCAAACATCCAAATCCTTCTCCATACTTACGAGCTTACCGATCCATTCCAAGAGTAAAGCTTGAAAGAAAAGCTACTTGTGAAGAAGTAGAATACTAGCCTTAGAAATTTGGCCAAGTGTTCTTTCCTCTAAACAAGGATTAGTCTTGACACCAGAAACAACATACTTACTTACTGAGAAGTATTGTCAAGTTGAGTTTCTCAGATTACTTGACTTAATAACTTAAAAGTTAATATCAGTAATTTCATCCCCAAACCTCTCTAACTGATAACCCCCCCCCCCCCTCCAGGCGTGTTTGTAAAGGGGAACTACTTAACAAGTTGTGTTAAGATAGTGTCCCAAGTTTGGTTGAGAACAAAGTTACCGTTCTCTGGTTTAGTTGGAAACAAAGTTTGGTGCTTTGGTTTATGAAATTCTAATTGTTAGGAGTCGTAATGAATCTCATCTCTTATTATAGTGAATTCATTCCACGATTGGACAAAGTGGATTAGTTTTGAAGGATTACGCCACCTTCAGATTCCACTATAATAGTGTGTGTGTGGTTTTACTTACTGCATTTACTTTCAGCAAGCTACTTGTTTTTAACTTGTGTTTTTCAATCTGTTTACTGTTTACTGATAGACTATTTTTGCTACGCACTTAATCGTAAAAGTCTTCCGCACTCTGACTTATAAGTACCAGTAAACACTCATTGCTGAAATGTTTGGACTGCTTGCTGAGAAATCTATTTTAGACACAAAAACTTTTAAAATACTATTCACATCCCCTCTAGTAATTTTACTTGTTGTCTAAGGGACCAACAAATGTACTTTCATAAGCATAAGGACTCATTACATTTGGACGACCCTCTGTTAGATTTCACAATTACACATACGTGATCATCTATTTTCTAATTATAAATAAGTACATGTGAGATACTTCCATGAATTTGACTTTTGACGAATTGAAATATGGAAAGTACACTTTCGTCAATGTTCCAAAATTGGATTTTTATTTCACCCAAACAACTTTATTGGACACGTGCAAGCCATAGTATGGGAGCTAGATTTTTTTTTTTTTAAACGACAAATTCTAACTACCCTACTCTTATACTAATTAGGACATGGACGTTGCAAATCAATCAATAGCCATTGGGATTTAAATTTTGATCTATTTATACCCATTTCAACTCCATTTTTGGTACTTTTTCTATCACCCATCCACTACACTTTCATATTTGTTCTTATATACTTAGAAAATGAGTTATTTTGGTGTTCTTCATCTAGTTTGCAAGATGTAGAAAGCATACGGTGCTATATGTGTCAAGTGGATGGAGGTTTTGTTAGAATTATCTATCAAGTGGCTAACTATCACTGCTTCGTTTGCCTCCGCCGCTTCCAAAAATCTCACCACCAGTTCAGATTTGGAATCCGTGGCTATCAAACTCAAAGAGAAAAAATAAAAGAAGAGAGAGAAAGAAGAAACAAAGAGATTGAAAGAAGAACATAATAGAGAAAAGAAGAAAAGTTGGTAATATAGCGAGATCATAAATTATTAATGTTAGAGCAATTTAATATTCTTTTAGACCTTTAACTTAAATAGATAAAGTTTATTTAGATGGAGTATTTTACAATTTAAAAAAGACCAACGAAGTGGAAAAGTGAAAAACTTATTTACATGAATGAACCTGAGTGGGGTAGAAATAAAATTGCGTATAAGTACTGTACCAAATTAGAATAAGGTGAGAATTCGCTTGAGAGGTTTTAATCGGCAAAGCACAATTACTCTATCTATCGTAGTATTTCACTCCACCGCCTTTAGCTGAAACTCACGGCATTCTTCTCACTTCTCCGATAACATTTTTCTGTGTTTGGTCACAATCATTCCCCATTGATCTGGTTCTGAAGAAACACGAAGATGTTCAAGAAGGCGATTGAGGCAAAATCTCAGCAGCGTCTTTCTGGAGCAGACCGGAAGAAGCTCAAGCGATCAATCAAACAGCGATTTCCGAATGCTTCTGATGATGACATCGATGCGTTACTTCCGCCAAAGGTTTATTCGTTTATTCAGAACCTTTAGATTTTTATCAGAATTCAATTTTTAGTTTCCAGATTCTGTGTGGTTGTCTGTTTGTTAATGGTTTTCCTAAAACAATTATTCTTTAGTTTTTTCGTGTTTGAGCTGGTGCTGATCAGCTGATGTAATTGTTTCTTCTTACTGATGACACGTTTGATACCGTTGCTGAATATTAGAGAGTTAAGCTGACATGACTAACACGAATTAGTGTTATTTCAAGCTGCATAAGAATTTTCCTTTGCCTTGCTATCAGCATTGCCTTAATTAGCCCATGAGTTCAATATGCGCGAGTTAGGTTTTCTAAATAAGCATGTAGAGATTAGTTTACGACCTGTTGTGTACTAATATTGTACTAATAGATGTAGTCGATAGCTCGCTTGCATCTTTCGAGGCTTGTTGGAGTTAGAAATGTTGAGTTGTTGAGGTTTATATCACTGCTGTCTGTTCGCATTTGTTACACAGTTGACATTTTTTGCTGACTTTTATGATCAGTTGCTGTGCACTTTTCTCAATCTTAAGATAGTAGCATAATATTCCATCAATTTGTTGGCAAGTATAAGTCGAATAGTGATGGAAAAGAATGATTTAAAAATTATTACCCGATCGTTACTTTTGTCTCTTGTAGATGTTGGGAGTTGGCCTAGTTTGTGTTTTAACGTCTATTTTGTTTTCCCTTTTTCTTAGGTAGAACTAACTGTATCCAAGTACCCGAACCGTGTTCTTGTATATGGTCTCGAAGGTGACTGTCCAATGTTCTATGACAGTGATGGAAGGGGTGCAGAAATTTTCCCTACAGGTAGTACTACTAATACGCTAGCTTGCTGTTTTGTCTTGTATTCTTATCTTTTATATACCTTTTTTAGATTTGAAGGTTGTAAATTACCTGGATTTCGATATATTGTTGTATTAAAAGTAGCATGGCGAGATGATGTGGAATACTTGCAACATGGAATAACAATAATTAATCCAGATGCACTAGAAATAACCTAAATGATGCTTCTAGGGCCATGAAGAATATATTTAGAAATAATAGCCGTGTATGTGGCATCGTCCATGATAAGAAAGGAAAGTTAACTTCATTTGAAGCAGATTTCTGTGATGCCCCTACATATTCGTCTTTTCTTAGAATAATCATTACAATCATGGATGCGAAATATCTCCTTTCTTGGAAGTAGGAACCCTTTTAAAACGGAACTTCTTCATTCATTATAGAAATTTTTGAAAGTTTGAAATGTGCGCAGAGCAATTATGTCCAAGTACTTTGGTTGAAGGTGTTGAGGTTATCACTGAACTCCGGAAAGCTCACTGACCTTCCAGAAGTTCCCCTTCAAATGTAAACCCAGATACTTGTTTTTTATTAACCATAGATAGGAAGAGAATCGAGCATCACAATTCCCAAAGAATTCATAGTTACTTGGACCCCTATTACTTGTTGACTTTTGAGTACTTATGAGTATCCTGGTCATGTCCTTAAGTATTATTACAAAAACAGAAAATCAAAGCTAGAAAATTACGTATATCAGATTTTATCTCCTGAAATGGATTTCTATTTTATTCTACCCGTACTTATGTATGATGAATTGATCAACGAAGCAGAAAGGAGTCCTTTCTAAAATAGAGCAATCAAGCATATCTGCACCTAGAAGACCAATAAACCAGTGTGTGGGACTGGAAACAACATTTTGTTTTTACTTATCAGGGATATAGTTCTTCAAAAATACTAATAATGCTGTTCGTATGGAACCAGGAAACATTTAATTTCTACCAGGCAGTAGAAGTGCTCAACAAAACTAAGTAGAGAGTGATAAAAATGTACATCTAAGTATTTGCGAGTAGCAAGAAAAACCCAATCCTGCATACAATGACTTCTTTTGACTACAGAAATGCTAAAAAAGGTGCCTGTAGTGTACATTACTAAAACCTGCATTGCGTATTTGCGTAGAGTGGAAGCCGCAGAAACTGTGCAGAAGCAGAGTTCTAGCGCGGTATGAATGCTATTAATATGATGTTTCTATCATTGACTACGAATCTATGATGTGATAAGATTGCTTCATGCTGCATATGACTAATGATTCTTGGTTTGTAAGAGAGTTCATTGTGCTCGGCAAAATAGTCTAGTGGATTTGGGATAGTTATGATTCAACTTATTACTAACCTAACTTATGACGTGCACTGTATGAAAAGTCACTTGGCAGTTGACTACTTATCAAGTATTGCATATTCTGCAACTGCATAATTCGGAGAAGGGAAGAAATAATTATGTTGCAAAAAAGGAAACCAAAAAAAAAAAAAGAAAAATCCCTGTTTAATATTTTGTGACGATGCTCCGTTTGACTTCATTATTAGTTCAACAATACAGAAAGCAATAGCCGTTTTGTTTTGGGCCACATGCTGGCCTGGCACTCGGTAAATTTGTTTACGATTGCACTATTTGAAAAGCAGCTGACTTATCAACCAAAATCTAACCGGTAAACTACACAGTAAATAATTACTGTATGATTCCCTACTTTAATAAACCGTGAAGATGCTTTAGTTAACTGCATTAGTTCAATATTGCAGTTATTGTATTTGGATTACATATGATTATGCCCTGGTATTTAGTGGAGAAATTCACAAAGTGCTTTTACTGAGACTTGTCTCTTCCATTTGGTGGTAGTTTATGCTTTATGGAAAGTTCCAGATCTCTTGCCTGCTTTCATGCTGAAAGGGGGTGAGGTCTCTCGATTTATGCTCGGCGGGGCAGATTTGATGTTTCCCGGAATTCAAATTCCTCCAGAAGGTCTTCCATCATTTGCTGCTGGTGAGCCATGGTCTGTGAAAGTCCCTGGCAATCCAGCTCCGATAGCTGTAAGTTATAAAGATATAGTTGTTGCCTGATTCTATTAATTGAAAATGAGCTTAGTAGGCATGTGAAATGTCTTTACTCAGGTAGGCACTACCACCATGAGTAGCACCGAAGCCTCGAACGCAGGCTTACGTGGAAAAGCACTGAGAATTGGCCATTACTATCGAGATACACTTTGGTAAGAGTAGCCTGTAAATTTCACGGTGGAAACCTTATTTGAAATTGTAAAGGGCTGGATTTCTTTTATTTAATTTTTAATATATCTCTTTACCAATCCTTTTTCTTTTGTTCCCATTGTTTTTCTCTCAGGGAATCTGCTGAAAATTGTTATGTTCCAAATGCTGGATTCTATGCCGATGCTGTTTTTGAGGACCCTGCTTTTGTTTCTGCTGCTCAGGCTTCTGGTTCATTTGAAGATGACTCATTACTTGGTGAAGAGAAGATGATTAACAGTGAAGATACTGGCGCTTCGAGTGATGCTAATATTGGTCCCTCTGTCACAAATGAAGAAGAACCTGCAGTGGTGAATGATGTTGATGAACAAGTCACCACAACTATGTCTGATCTACAGCTTACCAACAATGTGCCAGGCACCGAGTCCTATGTTGATGAGCAGCAATCATTTTCTGTCGAAGATATAGATATCCTATTAGACAAAAGCCTTTTGCAAGCATTGCATACAACTATTCAAGACAAAGATTTGCCCATGCCAGGAAGTACATTATGGTATAAAGACATTGGAGATATTCTTCTCACTGTTGATGTTTTACGTTGCTTTGCATGAGTCGATATCTTTATATGTATAATTTTAGCTCTTGCTGCTTGATGATTTACGTTGTTTGGCATGAGTTGATATGTTATGTGTAATGTAGCTTCTAAGTTTCAGTTTAATCCAGTAATATTTTTATATGATTATGTATTCTCTTTCTAGTTCTAGTGGTTATGGTGCACATGTGTACTGTGACAGCAAAACTTTATTTATTTTTGTGAATCACAGTAGAACTACCACCTACTGAATTGTTATATGATTTTATTGTTACTGATTTTGAATGTTTAAATGTAGCACCACATTTAGGTTTAGAATAAGGTTAATATAGAAGATATACTCGAGACTGGTCTTTTTGCCTTGCTAAAGATTTTTTGTTTTTGTCCGTTCTGCCCAAAATACTGAAGCTCACATGTTTGAATGGTAACACTTGCTATGAAAAAGATCCCGTTCTTGTGTCTTGTTATTTATTGTTTATATTTCTTACCTTTTCTAAATCTTATTGGTCCTTGATGCTGTCTGAGTGCTTTAGGTTTTCATCGCAATGCTTACGATATCCATGTCCATTTCTGTGTCCCATTAGTTATTTGTTTGCAAATGTATAACATAATAACTATTTGCTTTTTCTTTTTGATGTTACAGGTCTGGTCATGTATTGCCTTGTAGGCCTTCAGGTGTTACGCTAGATATTAAGAAGTCTTCTTACAAGAAACTGTCAAAGTGGCTACAGTCTAGAGCCACTACTAAGTTGGTGAGTGCTCAATCTGATTGTCTTCATTTAATAATTCTTAAATGCTTATCCCCGCACAAACTAACACATGTACTTCATCCCAGCTTTTGGAATTGGAAAAAAAAAAAAAAAGAAAAAAAGAAACCAACTGATGGATGAGATGCAATTAGCAACAAACTGATAAATAGTTTGCATTGCATAAGCCTTTGACCATCTCAAAGAACCTTTCATGGTTTTACTAGGTAAATGAAGTTTTTTCCAATTGTAAACTTACTCCATTGTGCTTGAATCGCATAACCGATGGAGTTATTCTTTTATGGTCCCTCTCCAAGTTTCGCGGAACTCATTATTGCATTTTGTTTCCAAATTTTAGATAAAATTTATAGTACTCCTGCTTGTAGAATTCGTGTGTAGCTGAAGTTTTTTATGGGGATCACTGCAAATGGCCACCTTTTAATCGTGCATAAAACACATATTCTTCTCTTCTCTGCAAATGCTGAAAATATTTGTTTGGCTATTTATCTTCAAGAGCTTATAGATATCTTATTTTAGTTTATAATATGACTAGACTAAGTTATAACATTTTTCTAGTAATATATATATTCCGCAAGTTCATTTTATAACTGGGGAAGGGAAATGACTCACCATTCAATAAATTGCTTTTGAATCCATCTATATGGAATGATCCTTTCTACTTCTTTGTATGTATTTGTTCTCCCGATCTGAGCGTCTTTTTTTTTTAGATCTCAGTTAAAGAAGATAAGCACAAAAAGGAGGTGATATTGTCCTCTGTTAACCGTAAACACCCGGACTATACTTCCTTCAAGCCAGAGAAGAAGAAAGTGGAAAAGAATGAGCAATCCACAAAAACAGCCTCAAATGAAGGACAGTCTCATAAAATACTTGAAGTTTCTGAGATTTATAAGTCAAGTACACATGTCAACCCTATATTTGCTGCTGTTGGGGCTGACACAAGCAAGTTATATACTGCTTCAGAAGTTTCTCAAATTGTCTTTGAGTATATTGAAAAGGAAAAGCTTGTCAAGCAAATGGACAAGACCAAGGTAGTTTTGGATGCAGCTTTATGTGATGCTCTATTTAAGGGGGCTATTAAAAAAGGTACGATGTACCCCACTGAAATCCATAAAAGGACGTGGGACAAACCTTTGTCAGTCGCATGCATGCTCATCATGTAGTGACAAGAGGAAGTGATTCTGTTATCCGGAAAGGTGCACTAAAGCCAATCCAAATATTGACTGAACGGAGGCAAGGGAATAAAAAGGTTACGAAACTTTCTGGTCTGGAGTCATTTTTAATAGACGGAGAGGCGTTGGCTTCAGAGCTGCAGAAGAAGTTTGCTTGTAGTACAACAACAGCTGAACTTCCTGGTATGGCCTTTAGCCTTTATATTAGTTTCACTGTCACACTGCCTTCTACCCCAATATACCCCTCCGGTCAACGCCAAATATCACTCAATCCAGCTTTCAGAATTAATGTGCAGCCATAATTCTTATTCGATTTGTCGGCTATTTATTGAGAATTTTATCCAGTTACATCACAAAACATAAATAGATAGCTATGTATATTCTGTCCCAAACATCTTTAGAACGTCAACCTTGGGTATCATACATTTCTTTTCTAGATTAGAGTTATCAGCCAGAAAAGGTTCACAAGGCTGTGGAAAGCTTCAAAATGTGTTGCAGTGATTATAAATATCAAAGATGGACTGAATCATCTGCTTGAAAATTCTGATTTGATAACTTCTGCATGGGGTTGTCTAGCCCAGCACAGTGAAAACAAGAATGTTTTACGTGCTTACTGACCATAGTTTGTTCGACTCCTTTGTCCTTTCAAGTAGTCTGCTAAAAGATTCCATTTCTTGGTCCTGTGAAAAATATGTTTAGTTGATAGCATAGCATTTTGGTGCTTAATTATTACCATCATTTATTGATTGTTGTGTGTGCTTGTTACTTCACTCAACGCTGAATACTTTTGTTTTCCAATGTTAAATTCTTACAGGAAAGAAGGGGCTCGAAGTCTTGGTCCAGGGCGGCGTCATTGATGATCTTGCAAGACATCTTATTGAGCAGTATGGGATCCACAAGAGATTCATTGAAGTTTATGACAAGACTAGCAGAAAGTAGGATTGTGGATACTTTTTGGCTTCCTTTTGTGCGGTCCATAACTCCATATAGAAATTTCAGCCTGATATATTTTTCTGTAATGTAAAATGGCTTTGGCCTCACTGGGTTTGATCAGAACTTAATAACTTGAACCTGTGATAATTAACTTATGCATCTGCTCCTATACCTTTTTTTCTTGGTTCATATGACATTTAACATTTGTAACCTCTATTGCGTGGCATGATAAAGGTGGATTAGGTAGTCTGTAAATTCTAGCATAACCCCAAGTAAGAATTTACATAAGCATGGGGTTATGCCATCTGCGGGTTCTGAATTGGGACATTGGGGCCCATCTTTTCTCCCCCCTACTCTGGGATATATCACATGTTACCTGGTACGTAACAGGCGTGCTATTTGGATAAACAGCATGAACTTGACAGTGTATTCCAGGCATATTTATCAATATATCACAAGAACATGAATTATCTAAGGACAGAATCTCTTCCTGTGCTTCAGTTTGAAGTCAAATCTTTTCGAGAGCTAAAACAGTTGGCTGTTTATGCAAATCAGTCCACTGCCAGAGCAAACAGATGGAAAACAAAGAAAAAGGAAACCGGGAAAAGAAGTCTACTCAAACCCCGCAAACAAGAATTATGTATTTATATTCAACTCCACTCAAATCCTCACAGTATAACTAGCTTGAGAGGGGTCTGTGATGCTCCAAAATCCAAACAGTGAGTTATGTTTTGCTAGTCTGCATTATCTCTTCGAAAATTTCTCCACTTTTGTGCCCTGAGTTTCAATCGCTGTCCCCCAGCTTAATAAGGTATTCCTCACCGCAAGGGCAATTAACAGTCTGCATAATTTCCTTGAAGAAGAAGAAAACAGGAACATAAATTAAATTGCAGAAAATCAAATACTTAGCCAGAGTATATCTTTTCCAGCAATAGACTAGTGTTTTGCTAGAGTTAAATAACAGCATAGAGTGAGAGTAAGCCGTGCAGCTTACCTTCAATTTCATGATCTGGAGTTGAAGAGATTGGACATATTCAGTTTCTCCAGCTTTGTCTGATGAGAGATCCTGAAGCTCTACTTCCAAGCTTTTATCATCCATTGCTCTAAGTTCAGGCTGCAAAAACAGCCACTATTAATACATATTTGTGAGGATTGGTCTAATCCTTCCTGAAGTACTGATAATGGCTCTGACCCCTGCATACATTGATCCTAGCAAGCACACATGATATCCAGAAAATGGATACATGAGCCAAATACAATTAATAAATTGAATACAAATATATATGAAGGGTCATATACCACACCTTAAAGTTGTTGATTCTTGCTTTCACTTGTTCAACAGACTGCCTCAGCTGTAATGCCAAAATATTAACGAAAAAAATTAATAACATGGTTCTGAGTTCTGACACATGGTTCAACAAGGTACAGCTACTTTATTTGCATCATTTGCATCACTTGCATCACCTCAGAATAGATACATTATGCTAATGTTTGTCTGTAAACTAGAAGATTTTTCAGCTATGTCCTAAACAAAAAGTTTAGTTGGGGGATAGGACATAGGAGAAGATCAATATCTATGCATACTGATATAACATTCTTTTTTAACTGAATTCCTGTCAATGAAATGGGTACAAAACTACTCAACTATGTGATAAACACAGTAAAGTAATAAAGTGATGTTTTTTTGTTCCCAATTGGCCATATCTCTCGACTGTAAGATAGTATGAACATTTATATGCATTTTCACAACCGTACCTTTTCATTCTCAAGAATAAGATTTGATTTTGACTGCACTATCTGATCTAGTTTTGTTTTAGCAGCATTAACTTGCATCGTCAATATTTCACTCTGGTTGTCCTGTAAGTCTGTGAATCAGGAAAGCACTGTAATTTCAGAAGAAATTAACATCGGCAAAGTGATCTCCAACCGTTAGCTCAGATATAATCTCAGGCAAGGTTTTCATTGTTAATGTTGCCAATACATTGTAGTTTGTTCATATGATTTCCACATGTAATATATAACTTAACCGTTATAATCTTTTCAACGTCGTGATGGGAAGAGATTGGAAGGTAGATGACATTCCTATCATATAGTACTAAGAAATACTATGATTTGTTACCTTCTGTTCCACTTGGATTGTCACATATCTGCAGTATTTGTAAATGGTAATTAGTGAAAGATATAAAGTACAGTAATAAGTAAGAAAACGGACACAGTTTGACAGTTGGATTTCCTCCAAATAACTTTTTGCCAAGGTAATACCAGAAGGAAGCAAAAGTTTAAAATCACAATTTTTATTTTTTTTGGTAAACACAGAAACTAATATTTATTAAATCAATTACCATGCATTCTTCAGTTCTTGAGCTAGTTTTCTGAGAATTCACACATTCCTGCAATTTAGGCACTAGTTTAGTACTAATAATGATGTGCATGATTTTGAAGCCTCACAGCAAGATAATACCAGCTGTTCTTCTAGTTGTCTAATGAGGTCTTCCCCAACCATCTTGTAATATGCACTGTGATCAGAATCAGACATGGAGTTAGTAATAGTCTCACCATTTTCTGTGGCATATGATTTTGCTTGTTACCTTTTCTCTTCTAGTTTTAAAGAGAAGCTTAGTTTCTCCTGTTGCATAAGCTTTAATGTCTGAATGCCAGTCAAGACGAAAGAATAATCAGCTCATTTTGTTCACATGTGAAAAGGATTATCATATGTAAATTAGCAGACCAAGAAATCCATGTACATCATTAAGAGTGGAAGAATCTGATTCCATAGAAACAAGTTTCCTCTGCTTTTCCAGAATCTGAGAACAGATATCCCTCTTTTGCTTGGCCATGTTATCTACTTCCTCCTTGACCTGTCTAGTTTCACTTCTCACTGCAATTTATTCGACAATAAACAATAAGATACAGAGATCCGAGGCAGTGTCATGTATTAGTAATCATGTCCACAGAAAAAGAAGGGAAAAGAGAAGTCACAGAAGCAGGAATCATAGAATTCTTCAATTATATGAGCATAAGCATGAAGAGCAGTATATATACACAATCGTCGAGAACTCGAGATTATGAAAAGGATGGGATACACAAGCAGAGAAAACCGAAGCAAATGACAAAATATAGAGGAGAAATAGACAAAAAATGACTGATTGGCTTGTGTTTCAATATAGAAGCAGTGTTAAATTAACAATACTGGAGCGTATAAAAACCTGAATCGAGATCCGCTTGGAGAGTTTCAATAGTGGAACACTGCAAATGCTCCTCAAGAGTTGTCTCCGCTGCGTTATCTGCTACATCTGTAGTTTCACACAGCCTATTTTAGTGTTCTCTCAAATCAATCAGGACAGTCAGCAACAAATCTTCACGTATTCGTTTTCTGTGCAACTATTCTACCAGTCAAAACTCAAATATCATCGATTCAATAATTTTCACAGTAGACTAATGTGAAGTTCTAACAAATCATTTCAGCAACTAATAGTTCAGCATCAATCCTATCAAACAAATCCGTTTTCTAAACAAATCTACTATCGTTGGAACAATTTTGACATGGACTAATTCCGAGTTCAATCAAATCATTTTAGCAACTAACAATACAGCATCAGATCCTCACGACCACATTCGTTTTCGATGCCAATGTACTATCAGTCGAGCTATCTATCAAGTCATCAAACAATTTACACAGTAGAACAATTTCAAGTTCTATCAATGCTTTAACATGTAACAGTAATTCAGTTCCAAATCCTGTCAAGCACATTCGTCATCAATGCAAATCTACTATCAATTGAACTTCATAACATCAATCGAAGAGCTCATCGGTTTCCATTTGACCTAAATGATTACAAGCAGAGAGAGTAGAGAGAGAGATACCATTCACTTGTGAGCGGAAAGTCTTCATGTACTGAAACAGCTCCTCCATTTTCGCTGCTAGTACTACCTACAGATGAATCCAGTCAGATCGTGTAAGTGCAATTTCAGAAGAAAACTCAATTGATCGACAATAGTTTAACACTCACTCAGAAATACGAATTGATCAGCTGAGTGAATTATCGGAGAGAGATTTGAAATATCAAAATATGAGTAGTAGAAGTGAGCTGGGAGCACTCGGCAAATATTTATATCATTTGGAGGGAAAGAGCTCTATTCTAGTGTGGTTACGTGCAGCGTAAGTGCAATGGGATGAGATCAAGGGTAGTTTTGTAAATTAACACTGTAAAGAAGAAATGAAATCAGATGGATGGATATTGGATACTGACTGAGCTGAAATCAAAATACCTAGTGAGAGAGAAGAAAGCAAGCTTTTGAGCTATGGTTAGATTGATCTCGCGATGGGATCGGCAACGAAAGCAGCTTCGTGTTCAAAGACAAGTCGGATTCAGTTTTACCAGGAGGAAATTGTTCCGATTTCTCCTCTTTTCACTCGCTGTCTTTGCGATTGTTCCGCCACTTTACTTCCATTTCTATCTTCGCAGCTTTCAAGAGGTCTATATTTTTACACCTTGATCGATTGTTATGTGTGTTTCTAAGTATTTTTCCGCGTGATTGTTTGCTGCTGTTTGTTATTGTGATATGTTGAATTTTTAATTTTTTTTAAATTTCTTTTTATTAGTAGCTCTATTGGTACTTAGCTGTTGATATTGAGTAGTACTCGAATTGTCATAGGTACTGTGAAATTAGTTGCTTCGATCTTCGAACGGTGCTGGTTTCTGCAAGTTATGTTGTATTGGTACGTACATGATCATGTTTTACTGATTGTGGCCTTTTGAGACTATATAGCTGTCTGGGCAAGTAGGCATGAATGTATGCATAATTGATCATTCTATTAACAGCTTGACGATGTCCTGTGTTACTTGCTAACTCGATTCTTCTTGGACCTTTTACCATGATGTATGTACATGATACACATAACTCCGAATGAACCTGGGTCTAGTCTTTAGTCAGTCTCTTTGATGAGGAACGTTTTCTATGTTTTTTTTTATTATGTTTTTTAAAATTTTATTTGGAGAAAGTGACTGAGCTAGTTTGAGATGCCAAATGAACCATGTTTCCGTTGTTCACTTATGTTTTGCAAATGATGTACAGACACAATATCAGAAGTGCAATTGGATAAGAAGTCCTCCTTTAGTGTGCGCTCATGGGGGTGATTCATTGAAGGCCTTTCCCAACACTGTAGGCATCTCATATTCCCTTAAGACTGGTTTCTTTACAATCTCTTGGTCTGCAGTGTATATGGAAAGTAAAGTAGAATTTAATATTAATGTGTTTATTGGTTTTTTTTTTAATTATTTTTTTTGGCCGTGGCAGATGGATGCGTATCATTTAGCTCTAGACTCTCAAGTAGATTGCATTGAAATTGACGTATCACGCTCATCAGATGGTGTACTCTTTGCCCTTCATGACAGGTATTGTTGGACATGTGTGTGGTAATAGCTTTCTTTTGCAAAATCCATATGATCTGCTCTCAAGCCACATGAACTTGTCCAGTCAATAACATTGCAAAGGGAATTCCAGGATTAGGACTTTGTGCATTAGTTAGTTGAGTGTATACTCTTAAATAAAGCTGTTTTGTATCTTGTGAAATGAAGATAATGGTGGAAATTTGTTTGTATATGGACAGACAAATAAAGTCGGTAGTTGTGAAACAGCTTTTTAAAGAGTCAAAGAAGGTAAAATTTAACTTATGAAACAAGATATAGAAAGAAGCACTAATGAATAAGCTGTACAGGAACTCAGGAAGTGGTTTATGAGTTTTATTAATAACATTGTCAGAAGTGATACTAATCTCATTCCTGTTGGAAATTTATATGATTGTTCTGGTAGAGTTTTTACAAATAAATGAAATGAATAGATTGATGGAGTTGCGTCTTCAATACTTTATGTAAGTGTCTCTCTATTAAAATAGAACATCAACAGCAATGCTTTAAATTTAGAACAAAAAAAGAAGGTAAGTTTTGGCACAGTTTCCCTTCTTTTCTTTTTGTGACTGCACTGCTTTAGTTCTTGAGTGAAATTATAAACTAGAGCTGTCCGGAGTGTTGATTCTCACATGCTACAGGCAGGGATCTGCAGAGATTATCTGGAAATCATACTTCTAGAGTTGGTTACATGAGCAAAAAAGAGGTGAAAGGCTTGATAATTATTTATTACATAATCGGCAGGTGTGAATTTTGATTAAAATCTCAGATTGTTTCACTCTCTTAAAGATTGCAGGTCTGTGTTCCAGTCAGCATTCTATGGAGTTCCATAATGTTAGTATTCCAACCATTGAGGATGCACTGAAGGTACTGCAATAAAAACATGACAATGTATTAGATTTAATTGTACATGAAAGAATATTTATACCACCTTACGAATAGTTTAGGGCTTTAGGCTGCTCACATGCGAAATGTTAAAATGAGAGCATGGTTATACCATTTTAATCTATTTTCCTAGGTTATAGTCTTATAGGTGAGTTATTATATTTAAGACTGATTTTCTTTTGTGTGTTAGTTGATATCAGGATCTGTTAGGCAGGTGATCTTAGATGCAAAAGTTGGTCCTCCATTACAGGAGAAAGGTCTTGCCAAGGATATCATATCTGTGGTAAGTTCAATCTGTTTACATAGGAGATTTACTTTTTTTTTTCGTTTAATGAAAACATTATATTTAAGCAGATCCTGCAGTGTCATTCTCTCCTGAGCTTGATCTAGTAGTTTATATAACACGATTAACATTCCTGCAAAGTGACCTGTGAGCTTATTCACATACTTTTGCAGATTCAAAAACCAGTTGTAAGAACTGCATTGTATGGGCCAAAAGTGATTCTCTAGCAAGGGATGTAATTAAGTTATCAAATGACATTACGGTAAGTTGGTTACACTATGTATCCCTTGAGCATCTCTAATCCACAAGGATTATATCTTTAGAAAACTCTTGTTTGAATGCTACTTATGCCAAATGCAATACCCTTTCTGTTACATGGTATCCGACTTGTTTTGAGATTTGAGTAACTTTGTAATAAAGCCCCAGACTGTTCTGAATATATAATGAAACGGGTGATGTTGCAGAGTTGACCAAAATATGAGTTTTTTCACAATGAAACTATATAAGGGGATGTAGCCAAGTTAGAATAGAATAGTAAATGTAGTTGACATCCATTATCTTTTTCATGCTTCTGTAGGTAGGATACATTGTAATGATTGATCAGTCCACCAAAACAAGGACACAACCACTGAGGATGAGAGGAGCTGGAGTTGTCGGTGTTTATCACCCTTTAATTGATGAAAAACTAGTGAAAATCCTCCACGGGTATGGATTTTAAGCACATACTATATTCTAATAATATAGTACTCTATATGTCTGCAACACATTTGATGTCTGCTATTCATAACAGGAGGAAGAAGAAAGTTTATTCATGGACTGTGGATGAAGAGGCGTCCATGCACAGAATGTTGTTGGAGGGTGTGGATGCTGTAGTCACTAGTAATCCTACCCTACTACAGCGTGTTATGCAAGATGTGAGAACACAATGCCTTGAAGAAGGATATTCATATACATCTTGAGAATGTTTTCGTTGATTGTATGAATCATTATTCTTTCATTGAGAAAAAGAGTCATTCCCACGTGGTGGAGTTACTCAACTGAGAAAACGTATGTTACCCCGATTACATGCTCTTTTGCATATGCAAAACTGCAAAAGTAACTTTCTTAATGTAGACATCCATTGTAAAAATAAAGTTCCTCTGAAGATTTGGAGTTGCTTTATACTTTCCAAGTCAAGTGTGTATGGCAACAAAATACAGCTTGAAATAACTTCAAGTTGGCAGCCAAGAATTTACCCCGTGTGCCTTCATTTTGATCTACGTTTCGGTCAGCTTTGAACTAGAAATGACAGATCATTTCCTGTTGTGTATATCCGGAAAATAGAACAATTATGTAATGCGATCATCAGTGAAATGATACAAATCGTCTCATGTATTATATTTGACTTGATAATTACTTTTTTTTTTCTTTGGTTTCACATCCATATCCAAATTAAAAATTTGAGTGTTTTGATCATATTTTCACAAGAATTCACAGTATGCAGTGTAACACACTGAATACCACATTTTCTAAGTAGAAGGTATCACGGTAATTATTAGCCTAAATGTATTTTTCATTTATAACTCTGCAACAGTAAATTTTAACATAGGAAAACTTATATGTCACCAACAAAACCAACTAGTTTATCTCATAAATTATCCGTAGGAATTGATACTAAGGTTAAAGTCCAGTTGGACCATGTGAACAAATATAGAGTAGAAACTATCAAGCTAAGATGTGTCTTCATGTTAAAGCAAACCGAATTTGGCAATTACGTAACAACAATCCAATCCTTCCTGCTGCAGTGCTGCTTTAAAGTGTTGGTATCTCATTGATCGGTGGAATAGACTTGGAATAAAACTGTTATTAGAGTTGTTCTCTCGTTAGCCGTAAAAATGGTGAGACGCAGCTTCAGATTTGGAAATGTCACCTCTTGGTTCCGCAGTAAGATCGACAACCATCTTTTCCATATCATCCGTAGGTTCGTACTTTTCTTTCGTGAATTGTATATTGAGTACATACTTTTAGCTTTTAGACGAGATGAAAATGTATGTTAAAACATCTTTAACGTTCACTTTTAGATGGCAAAGTCTTCATGTTTGCCGCAAGCTAAAAGCGTACATCAATTTACGAATTCAGTCAGATCGTAGTCTAAATAAATTTCAGAAACGAAGTTCAATGGATCATTTAATTTCTCAGAAATTTGAGTTGATTTAGCTACTTGATCAGAGAGAGGTTATTTTGGAGGGAAATGAGCTTAATAATCTGTTGTATATGTGGTGCAGCGTAAGTGCATGGGGATGAGTACAAGGGTAATTTTGTCATTTAATGCAAGAAGAACTGAAATTTTGGAAATCACAGTTCGTTCTAGTGAGCTGAAATCACAGTTTAATTAATAGTTTATATTCATCTCGAGTAAATGGCTTTCGCGTCTAAAGGCTCTAGTAATGGGATTCGATTTTGTTATCCAGGAGGACATTGTACCGATCTGTGCTATTTGTGCTCGCCGTCGTAGCAATTCTCCCGTCGCTCTACTTCCTCCGTCGCTTCCAACAGGTTCGTAACTTCGTATAGTTTTTAATAATCTGATTATGATTGTGTGTGTGTGTGTTTCTGAGTGTATTATGTTGGTGATTGTATGTTGATTTCTGTCTGACCTATCTAGCTAATTTTATTTTTGTAAATGATACTGAATTGCTGAGCTGCAAATTCTGTAGATTTGGTGGAGTTATTTTGCGTAATTGAGATCTCAGCAACTTAGCATAATTGGGTAGTTAGATGCTGGTGCTGTTCTCGGCACCTAATTTATGCTGAATTAGCCTTTGTTCGTAACTTAGTCACATACAGTAGTAATAGTTGAAATAGCATTATTGCTCAAGTATGCAATATGCATCACAGTATATGAAGCTTTTCTATGTTACCGGAGCCTATTTGGAGCTTTTATATATAGCTGGTGAAATTTGAACTATTGCCTACAGATGGCCTTATTGTTTGTTCGGCTGACAAATCGATTTCTTAGCTTAGTTAAGAAGGGGCTTTATAATTGAACCACATAAATTCTCTATTCTACTAGTTATTAGCTGAAGTTTTAAAATGTATGTACAGATACAATTATTGGACTGCAATTGGATGCGGAATCCTCCTTTAGTGTGTGCTCATGGGGGTGACTCGTTGAAGGCCTTTCCAAACACTGTAGTCATCTCATCTTCCCTTTTTAATTGCATAGTTTGGTTGGACTTAAGGTTGATGTGTTCATTGTTGATTTCGTTGACCTTGTCTGTGATAGATGGATGCATTTAACTTAGCTCTGAATTCTCAAGTAGATTGCATTGAAATTGACGTCTCACGTTCATCAGATGGAGTGCTGTTTGCTATTCACGACAGGTATTATTGGACATCCTCCCTCCCTCCCTCATTTATGAATGTTCCTCTTTGCAATATCATCGAATCATTGTGATTTTCTCTCGAGCCA
This sequence comes from Plantago ovata, assembly GCA_028274465.1. NCBI lineage: Eukaryota > Viridiplantae > Streptophyta > Magnoliopsida > Lamiales > Plantaginaceae > Plantago > Plantago ovata. The sequence goes on along the minus strand of CM051458.1, from coordinate 86,655,720 downwards.
AATGAACTTGTCTAGATAATAGAATATACCAGGCTCTCAAAGAGTAGTACTTTTTGGATAAATTAGTTGAGAGTATAATATTGAATTAAGCTGATTAGTGTACCACATCTGTTTAGTCCGTGGCCGCAGTGCAATATACGAGTTTTGGTTCTACCTGTAAGCAGGCGGAGAGAAATATTGTCTGCAGTTGTGTGACTACTGACTAGTCAAGGAAGGGGCAAAGAAGCAAAAGTTCAGTTGAAATTGTACATAGAAATATGGGCTAAAGAATGAGCAATATGGGAAGAGGTTCATATTCTCACCAACAAGCAACAGCATCGTATGAGATTACTTTCAAGGCATATATTGCTCATAATATTATGTGAAGTGGTAATAATTACTAATAACCTGTTTGTTTAAGAAATACAAAAATATATTAAAGACACTGGATCTGTAATATTTTATATGAGTGTTTTTATCAAGTGAAGTTGTCCAGAATTTTGATTGTCACATGCTAAAGGCAGGGATCTGCAGAGATTATCTGGGAATCATACTTCTAGAGTTGGTTTCTTAAGCAAGAAAGAGGTGAAAAGACTTGATAAATAGTTGCATAATCCATGTTTGAATGTTTATTTAGATCTGAGATTATTTAACTCTTAGATTGTAGATCTACCTTCCAGTCAGCAGTCTAAGGAGTTTCTTAATGTGAAAATTTCAACCATTGAAGATGTACTGAAGGTACTTCAGTAGTATCTCTTTCGTATAAAAAAAAATCCTTGATGAGGTTTTTGATTGACTTTGACATGAAAAAGTGTTACCATCTCTGAAATACATTTGTAAAACTTCTCTGAGTTGCTACTTCTAAGACTGGTTATTTTGGCATGGCAGTTGATATCAAGGTCTGTTAGGCAGGTGATTCTGGACGCTAAAGTTGGTCCTCCACTGCATGAGAAAGGACTTGCCAATGATATAGTATCTGTGGTAAGTTCACAGTATTATGTAGGAGAACTATTTGTAGTCTTTTTTCATGCGTACTGATTTGGTTGGCTTTCGTACAGTCTCATAGTAGAAAAATGGCTTAAATATTGCCATCTCTGAAGTCATATGGATCTGTTTTTGTTTTCGGCTTCATACCATAGGAGTGTTTACAAACATACTGTACAAGAACATCCTTCAATACCTTTCCTAAGCTTTATCTAGTTGATTGCATGATTAACAATCATGTAAAGTGACTTAATGAGATTATTCACAATTTCACATACTTTTGCAGGTTAAAAGAACCAAGTGTAAGAACTGCCTCGTATGGACTAAAAGTGACACTCTAGCAAGGGATGTCATTAAACTATCACCGGATATTAAGGTAAGAAGTTTGTTGCACTATTGTACATTTGTACTCCCATGTTTGCATGCAACATATGCCAAAACTGTGTTCTCAATTCTGTTTGTTGTACGGAATGCACCTTTATTTCAGAACTCTGTACCAAAGCCGTAGACCTTTCTGATATAGAAAGAAATGGGTTATTATGGAATAAAACTGACACAAGGTAATTTGGTACAAGTTACACATAAAACATGGTGTAATGCATATTTTACCCTGATCCATCATTAAGGAATAGGGACTAAAAGAATCCTGTTCTTTGACTGGATTTCATTACTGGTATTCCAGTGTTGTAGTAGTGCAGCTGCTATACATAATACATTGTCTATTTCATGTTTCTGTAGGTAGGGTACATTGTCATGATAGATCCCTCTACCAGAACTAGGACAGAACCATTAAGGATGAGAGGAGCTGGAGCTGTTGCTGTTTATCACCCTTTAATTGAGGAAAAGCTAGTGACGATCCTCCACCGGTATGAATTATCAGTTTATATGTCTTATATGTGTGCAACACATGCTGATAACCGGTGTTGATAACAGAAATAACAAGAAGGTTTACACATGGACGGTGGATGACGAGGAGTCCATGCGCAGAATGTTGTTGGAGGGTGTTGATGCTGTTATCACTAATAATCCTACTCTGCTACAGCATGTTATGCGCAATGTGAGAACAAAATGCCTTGAAGAAGGATTCACAGTCTCATTTTGACATTTTTTGTTTCTTATGAATTGTTATTAGAGCTTTATGCTACTTTGCATCTGCAGAAATGTACACATGCATATGTTATTAATGTTCATACTTAGCATGTGTTCATCAGTCCGAGATAACAGCTGGAAAACAAAAGTATAATCGGTGCAGGTGGGACGACGGGAGTATATAAATACGTACACAAAAAATGAAGACCAAATATTTACAACATCCTCTCCCATAGAGGCCAATAACTAACCAACACGTGGTAATTATAAGCCACGTGTCAATTTTTTATTGGCCTAGTGGAGGATATGTTGGACAAATTGTTGGAGGAGATATGATCTCCAAAATATAGTGTGATACGTACTAGTTCAGAGTGTAACACATATCGGTTTAGAGCAAATACAATATATGATATTTTAAAGTTATATGCGACAAAGATCGATTCTACTTAAAACTTATTTATTCAATTTCTATACATGTATCATTGTTTTGAAATAGATAAAAACACAAATTTTCTCCCGATTCATGTAGTAATACTATTATTCTCTAAAATCTTTTTTATTATGATTGTATCGTTCTGTAACTATATAAATGTTCAACGTAGATACTAAATATATACACACATACATAAAACTGATTTGAGTATGTCGGTGTATCTTTAAAAGGTAATTTATTAGAATTACAACGCAAAAGAAATAATATCAATGTTTGACCGGCTTTAATTCAGATGTATGACTCAGGTTGAGGTTTTTTGTGAGCATACTTTGTAAGCCGGAACTTGTTTCGTGTATTTCAGTTGTAATTAATTTTTAAAGCATTTCTTATACTCTCGTAATAATAAAAGTTCTTTGCCGTTTAAAAAAAAAAATCAATGATTGACAACCACATAAGTTAAAATTGTTGAATCTCTCTCGATTACTTAAGTTTTGCAAAAAACAATTTTACTACTTTCAAAATTACTTTTTTTCTTATGACGTTGGTTGGAAATCCAACGCCGCTATCATTTAAGTGCACACTGGATAAACCCCACATGTTAACAATAACTTAACATAATGGTTTTTTTTTTTTAAACGGCAAATATTACCACTACTCCTACACTAAACTAATAACGCTATACAAACTTTCTAAACCACCTTATTTCTCCACACCTAAACCAACCTTATAACTCCGCTACTGCCGGGATCGAACCCAGCATCACTCCCACATAATAGCTTTGATACCATTTAGGTGTACACGGGCAAGTCCTACAATGTTTTGTCCCCCATTTTAACCAAGTGATCCACTCTTATGAGTAAATATATTTGAATCGTTACAGCTTCATGATATTTGCTCATCCATATAAAACCAATTTCTTAATTAAGATGAGTTGAACTAGTAGAAGAGTTGGACTAGTAGAAACTACCCAAATTGAAGTCTAAATTGATCCATGTGAAATAATACTAAAAAAAAATCATTTCGTCACGTCAAAGCGATCACGAAAAGGATTTTAATTACGTACCCAAATCACCAATCTAAGTAAAGAATACGACACAGTTTCATATCATCTCTGCCACCATGATTAATGCTCAAAAGCTCCATCACCATCATTCACCATTTCCCAGCCTCACAGACACAGACTCACAGTAACTCACCAACCGACAGTATAGAAACTCGTGCAGATTAAATTATTCCCAATCCTTGTGCAGAATCAAACTTGTTATTTGCACTGTACTATTAGATCCATTGAATTGATCCATGGGATAACGTTAAAGCCAAACCCTAATCAATCAGAGTTTATAAGGGCTTAAACTGAAGTGATTGTAAAGATGCTGGCCCGCAGCTTCAGATTCGGAATGATCACCTCATGGTTCCGTACTAAAGTCGTCGATCCCCTTCTCCTAATCCTCCAGAGGTATATCATTTGAGCTTATGAGATGAAAATATGGCGTTTCAATATGTAAATTGTATGTTAGGGTTATTAGGATTGGTTGCTGATGCATTTGTTGTTGTTAACTAGGGGAACAGAACCGAAGCAATTGGCATTTTCGGCAGCTTTGGGAATCACCTTAGGAGTGTTTCCAATCTGTGGTAAGTTTCCGATTTGGTCGAGCTGCTAATCTTTTGGTTTAATATTTGTGGTAACTAGATTTGTTAGCTTAATTGTGGAGTTAACTTATATTCCCATTTGTTTTGTTGGAGTGAAGTTTATTGAGCTATGGATTTTTTTTTTCTTTTTTCTTTTTTTGGATAATGTAATAGTAATGGGGTTTATTGTCTGTACTAGGGGTTACTGTTTTCCTCTGTGGAATGGCCATTGCAGTGCTTGGATCTCTTTGTCATGCTCCAACTGTGATGCTTGCTAATGTTATTGCTACTCCGGTTGAATTGAGGTAATCTTTTGTTATTCTTGACATGCTTTCTGAATTGAATTTGATCCGAACATCGTTACATGTGTTATTTGGGTTTGGAATGGTTAAGCTTGCACAACCAGACACACTATAGGTTCACATCATACAAGTTTTATTCGTACATGTCGTAATGCAAACTGGTGATATTTATTAAGATTATTAATGGATATTGTTATTTGGATAACAGTGGCACAGAAATACTTGATTCCTTAGTCTAAGGCAATCTACAACACTGATAAGGTTATGAACCCCTCACCTCCTGCACCAAACCCATTTCCCCACTTGGCCTAAGATGTCTTAAGATAGCTGTGAACGTTGTAAAAGGCCACTAAACATATCGTAGATTTGTAAATTGTGATCAGCTCCCTTACTTCCTGCTTATATAGCATGCCAGATACTTGAGCAAGCCTGCACGAGTCCCAGTATTTATCTAGCAAGTTTGTGGATTTGCTTTAATCGTGCATCTAAAGATGATTGATAAGGCCTGTTCTTCTCAGCTACTGTGTTTGCTACTGCATTCTTTTCAGCACATCTGTTCTCACTTTGTTGAACTCAAGTCTGCTTGAGTGAAAATATCAAAATCCTGATCACACATTGTGCTCTGTAGCTTGGTGATTCCATTTCTACGCTTTGGTGAATACGTTACTGGTGGGCCTCATTTTCCCTTAACCTCTGATGCTTTTAAGAAAGTTTTGACTGGAAAAGCTTCGCATGATGTCTTGCAGAGCATTCTGCACGCGGTAATGTGACTATTCCCCCCCCCCCCTCCAGCTTTCTCTGCATTCATTTTGCAAATGACATTAAGCTTGTTACATTACATAGGCAATTTTACAGTGCATCTAAACAATTTCTTGGATGATTAAACTTCAGAGAATTGTGTGCGTCAAGGACTCAAGGTCTTCATTTTCTTCTTCCTTTGAAATTAGCAAAGCTGTGTATTAGGCTAGTGATTAGTGAACTTACAATTAGTATTAAACTTGAGGTAAAGAGACCACATGGTCAGGTGATTGAGAAAATCATATGTGCTACACACAATGAGAATTATTGGCAATACCTAGCTAGAAAACAATGTGTCTTATTTACTTGAATGCCAGTGTCTGATCGGAGTTGAATTTTCCATTTGCTGAATATACACTTGTTCAATTTTAATGGTTCACCATAGTAAGCTTGCATGTAATCCAACACAAGGAATAAGTGAAACAATTAGCTTTATGTAGTAAGCATCTTGCACTGATAAGATTTCAGGTCTTTCCATTTACTTGGGTGGTTACTCAATTCTGTTAAAATATCTGCAGTTGTTGGGATGGCTTGTTGCTGCACCATTCATCTTCGGAGCCCTGTATTTTCTGTCTCTGCCATGCTTCAAGATCTTGGTTCGTAAATTCACCAATGTTCCTTTAAGCCCAAAAAGGCTGCCAACTTCGGTTTCTGATGTCAAGCTAAAAGAGTAAAAGTGAGGGATATTTATAACTGTAATAAACGATTATCGTTCCTTGCAAACCAAGAAGCTATGCTGCTGTCTCTTTCTCCAAACAGTGTACATAAATATTGAGCAGTCATTGCTATATATATGTAAATATGCAGTGTTAGCAAACTGTTGTTTCTGTTACATCTCTGAGAACCACATGCCTAAACATCCGGGGATTTGTGTAATTGGATGGGTGCATTCTGTATTATCTGAAAAATTATTGCTATACAATCGCTAAGTATATTCAGCATTCATGCGATGGTCATCTAATTTCTCTCTAATTACATTTATTAAAAAAAAAAAAGAGAAAAGTAGAAAGGGAAAAACGATGTAGATGCGTACGAGTTGCAAATCAGTTGAGCAAATATTGACTTGAGGTCTCATACTCTCAGCGTTATGATGGTATTGGTTATAAGAGTGGTGATATTAAAATATGTCTAGTTTGTAGCTTCACATCCTAACACGAACTAAGATGACTTATCCATCCGTGTTATTAAACCTTCAGCGTCTTGAATACTTGGCATCAAAATAGTTGGTAAAACTATACCTCGCCACGGACACCACTGAAGGTGTCACTTAGAATGAGTTATTGTGATCCAAGATACTAAACATCATACCCCAAGGCCCAATCCTATGTTAGGACCACGAGGTTCTCACCTCCACGAGTCGTGACCCAGGAAATAAAGTGGCCCTAGAACCAACCTCCCTTGTACAAATTTAGGTCCAGGAAAAGGAACATGGTGAGGCCCGGAGCTTGACCACTAAAAGTGGTACATGGCACGTTCTCGAATGTACATGAGGTTACACCTAGTTGGACATGGGCCAAGCCCATTAGTGTCAACATTGGGCCGACTAGTACTACATGGCACACTCTGGAGTTTACACCTGTCACGATTGGACCGACTTAAGAAGTGTCAATTGTTATAAAAGGGTTCAATCCCCAAATTAAGGTATAGCATTAACTGTTCTATGTTACTACTAAACTTAGACAAAAAAAGGCTTACAACCTCCTTTGAGTAAAGTCTATTAATTCCAGTTTGACCATATGGAAAATCGATAATATTGCACTAACCACCCCGGTGGTTTCAGGTACTTAAGGAGGAAGCAATCATCATTACTGATAAAGGACAATTAAGAGCTACTTAACTAGAACATTGGTAACTACTAACTAGTGGACTTATTTATATTTGTTTATATATGTAAATGTGGAAGGAACTTAAAGTGAATGTTTGATGAAGTACGCCTTAGGAAGACTTAGCGTATTTTCGTGATCTACTTAAAACGCTTTTTCTACCTATTTAAAAAAGACCCTACCATTTTGGCGTCGTCCGTGTGGAAAAAGCTACTAAATGGTGTCCCATGTCCTACTGAGCAAGAATGGTTGGTCCACATTATGCAACTAGGAATAGAGGCAACGCGCAAAGTTGTATGCTCCTAGGGGTAGAGGTAGAGGTAGAGGTAGAGTTAGAAATGGATAAAGTTTTGTGAGATGAATGGAGTATTTAGTGTATATTTGACTTTTGGTGTTAATCAAATAGACATACTATAGAGTATAAACGACTAAACTTATTTCAATTAAATAACATAAATGATAATATGACTAATCAGATCATATAAATCATACCCCGGGGAAAGTAATGAAAGTAGTAATGAAATGTGTCGTGTTTTTTATAAAAACAATTTAGTATATCAATGTCGTACTCTTTTCTAATATGAATTTCGTGCAGATTTCCCATCACTTTTTTTCCTCTTCTAGCATTGCCTTTTCTTTAACAGATCGCAAATTTAACAAAAATTGGTAGAAGATGAAACCAACTATTATGTCCGTTTGGTCAGAATTAAATGGATTAGTGATTCTCCTTATTTTATCCATTAATAATTGATTACGTTAAGAAATTAATTGACCATTATACAAAATTTTGAAAATAGATCGTTACTTTTACTTTACTTTACGTCTCATAGAGTTTCCGGCCGTATCTGTATCGGAAATATATTTTTTGGGAAGCTTTGGGCCTGTGCACGTTTCCGTGCTTCATATCTCAGAGTCTAGATTCTAGATGCTGTTGAATAGTTGACTGGGTAAGAGACCAAGAATCGACAAATTGTGGACACGTGAACATGGCTAAAACTTGGAACAATAAAAAATGGACAACGATTGAAGGAGAGACTTCAAAATATTTCTCCATTATTATGTAATACATAGATTATCATTTAATTGGTCCATCATTTATCTTAATATTATGCAACCTATGTCAAAACTTTAATTAAATGGACTATAAACTATATATTTACCATAAAAAAATAATACAGTGAACTTAACATGTAAATTTCGTGCAAATTTCTAGTTGGAAATTTTACATCCACTATCCCTACTAGACAATCTAATTATGTCTAACCCCCTCTTAGTCAATCTATTACATATGAGTCCAAAATCAGCTTCTTCCGTTGACCAAACTAAATGGATATTTAGACCAAACATGGCCTTAGCATTTTTATTACAACTAGGCCCTTTGTTTCTCCTTTTTAATTTCATTCCTCTTCCTTCCTTGTTCTTTCTTCTTCCTTCCTTTTTTTCTCTTTCCTCTTCCCTTCTTCAGAACAGTGGCCAGAGCTCCGGTCAGTCGGAGCTGTACAGCTCCGATTGATCGGAGCTGTGACTTGCTCCGATCAATCGGAGCAGTGTTGCTCCGATTTGATAGTAGCTTTACAGCTCCGATCGAGCTGTAAAGCTCCTATCAAATCGGAGCTGTGACTAGCTCCGATCGATCGGAGCTGTGACTAGCTCCGATCAGATCGGAGTTGCACAACTCAGATCTGATCGGTGCTGTTACCTGCTCCGATCACATCGGAGCTGCACAGGTCCACAACTCCGATTTGTTGTTTTTTCTTTTTTTTCTTTATATATTTTTGAGTGATATTTAAAATTTAAAAATAAAAAATTTATTTGGGACAAATTTGGAATTTAAAGAAGCTATATGCTTTACGTTGAATATTAAGTGTCAAATTGATAAAATTAAAACAATTTGACGGTAATGTGTAATTAATGAAAATTGGAGTTGTTTGGTCAAAGTCAGAATTCAATATTTGACCAAGGGTAAAAATGTATTTACATTGATTTAATTCGCCAAAAGTCAAATTCGTGGGTTTAGGTGTAATTAAATCTATGTAACAAGGGTGTTTGATGTAATTGTTTGGCTAACGAGAGTCTATCTGTAATAAAACGAATTAACAAGGGTAGTATATGAACCATTTCTCGATTTGTGCGTGTCATCCTTGCGAGGGCCATGCTAATCTTCTCTGTATCGTTCCAATTTTATCGGATGTCCCCAAAGGGACTAAGGGTAGTATATGTAAGAAGCCCTTTCTAGTTTAATATTCGAACTCTTTTCTAATACAAAATTTCATGCAAATTGCTAATTTCTAATTTAGTGCTAACTTCGATTTTTGATGTCAAGCTAAAAGAGTAAAATTGAGGGATGTTTATAAGTGTAATAAACAATTATCGTTCCTCGCAACCAAGAAGCTATGATGATGTCTCTTTCTCCAAACAATGTGCATAATCATTGAGAAGTCATTTAGTAATTTAGTAAATTGATATTACCACGTTTAAGATTTTCCAAAATAAATAGACAAAAACCATACACAAATTAGTTGAGTTGTGGAGTGTCAATTTACGGTTTGAAAACAATGTTAGGTAAAAGAATAAAAACTCGAATATACACGACAACATGCTACTAAGAGAACGAAAAACGTGTAAGAATTAAAGACGGTCTTGTTACGTGTATAATGTATTTTTACAAAGAATTGCTACGTATATGTAAATATGCAGTGTTAACAAAATGTTGTTTCTGTAACATGTATGAGAACCACATGCTGATACGTCCAGGATTTTGTGTGTAATTGGATGGTGACTTCTGTATTATCTGAAATGATATTGGATCAATATGAGAATGTGGAAAATATGACTAATCGGGTCATATCAATCATACACATGAAGAAGTAATGAGAAAAGTATTTCGCCCATAATAAAATTTTCAGCTTGACCTGCTAATTTGCTAAGGTCATTTTGACCAGGACTTTTAAACCATACTATCTCCTAAGATTACGAAAATTGTATTATTAGATGCATAATTTTAAGGCTAAAATATATGGCATAGAATTTCAAAACAATCTAATTCCATTGACTATTTTATACAAGTAGTTGAGAGTAGAATTTCAAAACAATCTAATTATGTTGCCTATTTTGAATTAGTTGAGATGTTCAATGATAATCATGTGTTGCACGGTGTAATACTTGGATAGAATGCAGTATAATTTTAAGAGGACTACTAGGTAACATTGATATTCATCATAATATAATAATCCAATAAAAGGAAAAGACTCCAGATATTAATAAAATTATTTAGTAAAAGAAAAACTAAAAAGAAAAGAATCCTACCAAGAAAAAGAAAAAGAAGGAAATTTTGGATGGAAATGATTGCTTTACAGCTCAAATAAAATTGTTTTACTAGTAAAAGAAATAGAAAAAAATCTTTGGTTTGCTGTTTTGTCCATGGTGATTGGGCAATTGGTTGTTCTAAATTTACTCAACAAGAAAGAAAGAAGAAAGAAGAAAGAAAGAGTCAAGAAGCTTGGGTTTGCCTCAGTCAACTTCCAAGAATCATTCTCTTCTCCAAATCACATCACGACCTCGCCACTCCTCCTCCCTCTTCCCAATTCCCATCATCACTAACCCACCCCTTTTCTTCTCTAACAAACTCTCTCTCTCTATCTTGCCTTTTCATTTCCCATTTGCATTTCTCTGCCCAACAAGAAAGAAGCAGATAAACCCTCGCTCGCTTCAACCGGAGGTAACTTAACAATCTTTACTTCCCAACTCCCTTATCAGGATATTATGATATATTCTCTCTCTGTGTTGTTGTTTCTTATCCCAGATTTTCGGGATTTGGGTCTCTAGTTAGCTTGGCTTTGGCTCTATTCTTTCATTAGATATCAAGATTCAGGGTTGTAGGCTAGACGATATGGCATCATTGTTTGATTGGTTTTTCGGAGAGTAGTATAGATCTCTTTCATTGATTTGAGTTGTGCCTTGTACCTGTTTGATATTTTGCCTAAGTGAAAAAAAAAAATGGATTCGGTTAAGAATTCGGTTTTGTATTGCTGTGTTTCGAAAGGGGGGCGTGTGTTGTATAGCTATAATAACAATGGGGATGCTGAGATTGAGAAGTTGGCTGTTTTGTGCTTGGAGAAGGCTCCTCCTTACCATCAATGGTACTTTGAGACTATGGCCAAGAAGACTTTTGGGTTCTTGATGGATGATGGGTGTGTGTACTTTGCTATTGTGAATGAGAGCGTTGATAATTCGAGGGTTCTTCGGTTTCTTCAGAAGTTGAGGGATGAGTTTAGGAAGATTGCTAAGAAGGGTAGTAAGAACTTTTCGAGCCTCGACTCGGTCTGCTTGCAAGAACAGCTGTTACCTGTTGTGAATCACTTGGTTGCCTCTTTGGAGCATGTCTCGGAAACTGGAGAAAGATGGAATAAAAGAGAACTCACTCCTTCGCCCGGTGATAGTGCCAATGGGCACTTTGGCCGTGTGGGTTCTACGAAAGCGCCTTTGCTGGGGAAGGCTAGTAAACATGATAAGAAGAGTGTGAAGGATCATGTAATTTCTGTCAGGGGTGTTGAAATGGAGGAGCATAGGAGATCAACGGATAGAGGAATAAAGATTGATTTGGGTGGTGATGATTCTAACAACCAAGAAACATTAGCTTCTCCATTGCGAAAGGAACATAACTCGAGAGGAGTTAAATCTAGTTCCCACAGTCTTCGGAAAAGATGGTGTCGCCAAGTTAGAATTGTTCTAGTCATTGATGCTGTGGTGTGTGTTATTTTGTTCGGGGTTTGGTTGGTTATATGCCGTGGCATACAGTGCACCCGCTGAAAACTTATTTTCCATCTCAAGAAGCAGCCTGAAATTTCATTCTCCAGTCTTTTTGGACTCCATGGAATTGCGAGCACGTGCATCAGACTCGTCCGGTTTATTTGATATTTGAAGGTATGGCCGTAGTTCAGGTTATGGCGTCACTATACAAAGTCTTCTGTACAGAAATTACTTTTCGATGTAACATTCTGTTAATTTGATGCTGCAGTTACATGTATCGCTTTTCACCCTTCAACATTTTGCAACCTCTTGAGCACATTTTGACATTTTTGCTTCAAACTTACATGTATTCCTTGTTAACAGCATGAAGTATGTTTTTTTTGGACACCTAAATTGCATCTACTCTCTCTTATGTGATTGTTAGTATGTTCGCGGAGTTTGTTGTGTTCTTGTATGCCAATTTGTGCAAAATACAGTTGGAGTTCTCTTCGTTAGATTCATGGGATGAGGATTAATTGAACAGGAAAGGTGAATTTGGCGGATAAGGGCAATTTTTATCCCTTCCCAAAATCATCCTAGGTAGGCTAATATGAGGATCTAACTCTTCAAGGGAGGGAGAAAACCTATATCTGTTATCCTCCTCAGGGCTCAGATAGATCTATGAACAATTTTTTTGGGCTTCTACCCACAGTTTTCCGCAAACTTGTCATGGTGGGTACGCTGGAAAATTGTGGAGGCTGGGTTAGCGTAGAATCAGAGTATGCGAATCATTCTCTCTTTTAAAAGCTGTAGATTATACGTTTTAGTTCAAGATGTGTGATAAGTAGTGATAACTGTTGCTAGGGTGAAGCCAATTGTCAAGTAATCTGCTAACAGATGAGAGCTGCCAATAGAGCTGATACACTGCTGAACAATGCTGTGACTTCTTTGTTATACCAGGCTGCATAAAGAAAGTTTCTGTGGGTCAGTGTTGAAGATAGAATTTGTTTTTAGTATCCTCAATACCTCAATAATGCACTAGCTTATATAATTATTTAGGAGCTTTCAAAGCTATTGTAGTCGTTTTTTATTAAGACACATAATTTCAATGGATATTAGAGGACGAACTGGACTGTTCCTTTATCCTTATTATTGACTCAGAACATGTTACGTTTGCATTTATCCAGTATTCCAATCAAGATGTGTTATGTTTTGTTACTTTTAAAAGAGAAATGTATACTTTCTGTCGTGTACACGCACCTTCTAGTGAAATTATACAGTAATGACTAAATTCTTGAACACATCTTTCATTTCATTAATACGTTGTCACCAGATTGAGACTATATGTTTATGTGGACCTGTAATTTGAACATGTCTAACTCGCTTTGGCAGAGAACAAGTTTTTTTTAGAATAAAGTTTGTTAACTGGAAAAATAGGACTCGAGTTGCTCACTGAAAGAAGCCAGCTGAATGTAATACTGCTTACTTATGTGTTTCAGCCTTCCATTTGCTAGAAAATTTTCCGTATTCTATTTTTTCACCAGTGATAACCAATGTGGTAGGCATCGAGCACTGTTATATTCGTCTAATCTATGTGTTTTACTGTTACACCCACAAGTCTCGAACCTGCTTACATGAACTCAAATTCCTGATCACTAGAGAATTGCCATTGATCGAATCAAGTACATGAACACTATAATACTGTAAATCACATAAGGTATCAATTATAACAAGTAATAAAAATATTTTCATGATATGTAAAAATGAAAATCTTTCACATTAATTGGTTAGAACATGTCGAAAGTACATTTCCATTGCAACTTTAAGATTAGGTTCTGCGTAATTGCATAGTAGTAGCAATTTTTTTCTCTTAACAAGACATGAATACCGCAATAATGAAGATCCGATAATTATTTCAAAAATAAAATTAGACATCATATTACATGATCCAGTAGTAAGACATCAGTTGAAGTCTTGAAGATAGATAAAGCAGTCTTTGAAATGCATAAAACATTCAGGAGACTTGTTATATTACAAACCATAGACTTAATAAGAAGTGCATCAAAGTCCAGCTTCAGCGTAAAGTTTCCAGGACAGAGAGAGAGGGCAGAGAGAAGGAGATGAAGGTGACCTGAGTCCTAACCATGGTTGGTGTATTAGTGAAGGAGAGAACCCAAAGAGACCAAAAATATCTTGGGGTAACTTCAATGCATTGGATACTCCTTTCCATTTGGAGTTTCCTTGAAGTAAACTAAGCTAAAGTTCTAAAGACTATTACAGGGCTTTAACTCCAAAAGTTTAGCCCACAATTGCTGCTATACTACATACATACAGAGAGAGATTGAGACAGAGAGAGGAAAGAGAGAGAGAGAGTTGGATCATCACACTTTTCCTAAGATGTGATTGATTGTTTCTTGAATTGAAAAAGATTTTGGGGAGCAGTTAAAAGAAGATTAACAGACAGGAAATTAACATTATACTACTAGTCAGAGTTTTAAAAGCCTAAGACTAGGGTTGTTTTGAAAAAAAAAAAAGAAAAAAAAAGGAGCGTCCATGCCCCGATTTTCTAAGCTACTGCCTCTACATTGCGAAAACTTCATGTTTGAAGGATTAGCCATATTTAAGATGGATATTTTGAAAATTTAGAGAACAGATACTTATGGTGTACTTGACAAACATGAATAAAAAGACTGTTTGCCTGACATTGGCAAAATTTCAAGATATTTTGTCATTGCATTGCCTTTCCACGGCTGCACCGACAAATTCTTGGTTGGATGGAGATGAGATGCACATGCATGATTGATGATTCTTTTGCAGGGAACCTTTTCCCACGAAAAGAACTGATGAAAAGATGGAAAAAAGTGCATTTTACTTTGGATAGAACCCCTATGGGGGGCTTCTGATCCATTTCAAGAGGCCGAATGCCACAGGCATCGGCCTCAAGAGAGAAGTAGAAAGATAACCATGGTTAGGCCAGAGGTACTTCAGAACCGAACTGAAATTATGATCTCTCTTGATCATTGGCACGAGTCTCTCAACGATGAGGTATTTGTGCATGCAGAGCCATGGTCACGCCTGTGGCACAGCAAAGCAAACTGTCGAAGTATTAGTACCTACTTCAACAATATAGTAGTCAAAGAAACCCCCTGTATGATGTATATCTTATGCCATAAACCCCCTATGTAATTTCTATTGCACAGCAACCCTAGTTATCTAAGAAAATCTGAAAACACGGGGAGTTTTTGTGATGAAAATAGCATAGGGGATAGGTACAAGTTAGACTGAATACAGGGGACAGTGCATTGATGCATTTTTGCAGCAGAAAACATTGGAAGATCTAGTAATGAACAAACCTGATTGAAGTGGAGTTTGAGGAGCAAGAGAGACAGGGGTGCCATAATGCTGGGGGTAAAGACCAGTCGAGTTTATGGCAGAGTACTGGAAGAGGTGGTGAGGATACTGAAAACCATAGCCACCTTGGGTGGGGGAGTAGCCAGTTGCTCCTCCAGTTCCCTCACCAAAGTTCAGGTAAGGATAATACGCGGCTGCTGCAGCTGCACCTGTGACCATTCCATTGTTCCCAGATCCGTACATTGGGTACTGAGCGCCGGCTCCATACAAACCGTAGTAGCTCTATAAACAATAACAGTCATGATTTTGGTAAATTTTCTAACTCAATAGGTAATGCATGAAATGATGAAATGCTATGTCAGTTTCATTCCTATATAATGTGCTTCTAGTTTTTGCTTATATTTTTCAAAATATGGGTCAGTGACCAGTCAGTCACTTACATGACTGAGATAAACAATTTGGTATGCAGAAGAGTTTGATTGAACAACATATTTCTTATGTGAAACTTAGTTCATACTTAAAGAGATGTGAACCTGTTTCACCAAGAACCCTTGGGTTTGAAAAGTTACAACAGTGCCTCTCCAACATATTATAGTTCAGCTTAAAGGTTATTTTTGAAAATTTTGTCTCGCGCGAATGAGCATCATGCTACTTGGCCGTAGAAGAAATAGTTGTTTGAACAGAGAGTTCAGTCGCAACACTATTCACAATTAACAAGAACGAACACCTTAATTTATCTTATTTCATCTTATCCGCTAGTTTATTGCCAAACAGTAGATTTTACTCCATCTGTCCTGAGTTATTTTGTCCAATAAATTTATGATTTTTTGTTTGGTTGCTGTAATTTGTCTATCAATCTCGAGAAAAATTGGACTTTTATTGCTCAGAAGTTAAATAGAAATATAGGTGGATAAACAGAAGTCGTCGATCTACTTGCCCAGCTCCAGGTGACCTTACTAATTTAATTATAACAAGAAATAAAATTTCAACCAATAGAAAATTAACGTTAACAAAAACTACGAAAGATTCAATGTTGACAATTGCACAATCAACTGATTTTTTATCCCTGAAAAAATTTAATTTCAAAACGTTTCACAAGTTATCTTTTATTATTGTATATACTGAACTTATCTACGGATCGTGTATTTTCAACGAGACAGAAGACAACTTGATTATGATGTGACAACCAATGAACTAACGGCAGGTGACATTTTACCCAGGAAATCAGAAAAGTAAGTAAGATGAGTCCTTCAGGTGAAAAGAAGGGAAAATCACACTTGGCCCACATAGTTTTTGCAATTTTCATTCTCCCTTAGATTAGGCACTGTAAAATTGAAGTTAGTAACTTGTAATCGGGTTGGGTGTTTCTTTGTTATCCAATTCCACTCACTTGTCCCCTCGTCAGCTGAGTCGGGTTTTTACGGTTTTACCTACTGGTAAATACTCAGGCATGTTTGCCATTGATTTATCGATTTATAGTTGAGTTTTCAGGTAAATAATAACTGAACTACAGTTTAGTTTTTGTGCAGAGACATGCTCCACTATAAATCAATGCCGAAGCAAATGCTCCACTACTCTTGATACCTAAGCAAACTGAGTTAAAGTGGAGGAGACATGCTCAACTGCTCATGTATAAACCAATGCCAAACATACGACCAAAAGGTGAGGGTAGAGTGTAATTTCCCTTTAAAAAGATACTCTTAGTAGTATTCCTTTTTATTTTT
This sequence comes from Plantago ovata, assembly GCA_028274465.1. Lineage (NCBI taxonomy): Eukaryota > Viridiplantae > Streptophyta > Magnoliopsida > Lamiales > Plantaginaceae > Plantago > Plantago ovata. The sequence goes on along the minus strand of CM051458.1, from coordinate 86,638,880 downwards.
CGAAGCACTTGTAACAGTTTCATGTCCAAGTTTCAAAAGTTGCAGAATGGTGGTAATGTTTAACAGGCAGCACAAATTGAGTTTTAGAAAAATAAATAAAAGTTCTGAATAAATTTATAAAGGTTATAAACTTGAAACTTCAAATCATTATGCACATAAAATCACAAATACCAATTTCTTCTTAAAGTCTTCTCATTTTTACTTATTTTTCTAAAAACTATACTGCAACATGAAACTCGTAAGAGAACGGATGAATGGAGTACGTACCCATTTGCAACTTTAAAATTAGATCTTGAAAATTGTAGTTATATTATACTCCAGTTTAAGGTTTTGGAAATGCGATTAATTAATCCATAAAGAACATAAAGGTAAGTTTGGTACAAACCGTAGGGTAAGCATATTCTGCCGAGTATGGTGTGTACCTGAGTTTTTGTCAAAAAGAACACAGAATCAGAATCATCATATCACTATTAGTAATATACATAACAACAGCATTCTTTGAGTTCATCTAATCAATCTAATTCTTTGACTACTTCCAAAACTGTACAAAAATGGAACATACTAGTATTAATTTAAAGCTTTAAACATCTTTATTTAAACAGAAAGTATAAGAACTCATAAACATTGTTATCAGATCATCAAAAGAAATGATGCACTAGTGGTATTAATCATTTCAGGTTCAGAAACAAAAGAATGTGGTACATGACTAGATGTTTGTTACTCACTGCTACATAGTACTGAAATGTCGCACGCACAATTATGTTAAAAACAGGCGTATTTGATAAGAAAGTTTCACAAACGGACCAGTAATAAGTTATTATTACCAGTATTGGGTATCATCATGTGCTTTGCTTGTGGGGAAAAATAGTATAGTGAAGCATGCATGCTTGTGTGTGGACAGGCAAAAAAGCATGCGTGAACAGATGCCCCAGATACCTCAATTATTTGCAATTTACCCCTCTGACAGTACCAACTTGTAAGATAGATCCTTTTCTTGTACTAGTACTGGAGTAGTATTTTATTTACTAATGACATCAAATTTTACTTTTGGAATAAGCAAAAGAGACAATGAACTTTGTTTGTCCCAGAGTTTGGTCATAGACTTACATCACATGAGTGAATAGTCAAAGTTGTAAAGTTCACATGGGCCATATTGCAAAATGATCCCTATGTTCTTGTTCTGTTTCATAATTTTCCCCCCTTTGCATGAGTTGTCAATGCACGTGGATCCCTCTCTCCCCAACATTGCATGCTCCCAAAACACCCATTGTACATTTAATGACCATAGATAGATTGTTAGTTTTCAACCAGAAAAATGTTAATGGTACCACCAAATTGTAGTCTACTTAATCTAGATTCTAGTCATGAAAAATTATCCCAAAAACTAGATTGAAATTTTATTTTGGGAAACACAAGCCGGAGAATGGAGATATTTCCAGTGTATCGAAACTGTTGTTGGAGTCAGTCAAGATTATAGATCGAAAATTAGAAGAGAATAGCTTGTGTTATACGGTGTAAATGTCACTATATACGGATAAGTTATTGTCAACTTATAAACACATACCCTAGACTATTTGCACATGCAATGTAGATGTATATGTACATGTGTAGATAAGAAACATACCCATAGAGGTTGGTGTAAGGAATGCCTTGTTGAATAGAGTACTGAGGAAAAGTTGCAGCTGAAGCAAAAGGTGTTCCAACTCCACCAGCCACCGCCTGAAAACCACCACCACCACCACCCTGATGGAAACCCCCTACCACCCTTATATTCCTCCCACCTGCACCTGCAACCACCGCCAACTTAAAAAAACACATTAATATCATTCAATAACAACCACCCTAACTGATTCCATTTAATTTAGTGTATGTTACAGAACAGTTAGATTTAGTTAGAGGAATAATCTTTTTTCTAAGCATAGTAGTATGAGTCTTTATTAGATAGGAGTACAGGCTGGATATACAGTGCTAAAACAATAATATCCCAAAGGAAAGAAAGGTGAAGAATGTACCAGTTCCACACAAAAGCAAAAGTAGAGTGTGTCTCTCTATGACAGCACAAATGAGCTGTCTTCCTTTTTTCCTAAAACAACATATCTTCTTCTAATTATAAGTGGTCTCACACTAACACTACCACTCTTCATCTTCACCATTAAAATTTCTCCATACTCACTAATCATTAAACCAAAATTTAAACCCCTTTAATTTATCATCAATGCCTAACCATATGATACTGTGTGATCCTACTTAGTTAGGCAAATGTTGATGATACTTGATAAATGTTGAGATATTTATAACATGTATTATTAATTTATTTAGTGGTAGGACCAATAAAGAGGTGAAAATAAGTTTGCTAAATGAAGAATGGAAACCGAATACGTATAAAATTGATTGAAACGAACTGAATACAACTACTACTAGTCTGAGTAAATATTGATGAGACTATGAGAGATTGATCTGAGTTCCTTAAAGAAATTCTAGAATGATGAAACAAACACTGCACCTTAATCTAATTTTGTTCCCAGCAATACTAGAATCGGAATACTAAAGCTGAATCAAAGAGAAAAAAGGATATGAAGCTTGATCTAGAAGAGCAAAAACAAAAGGACATGAAATAACAAATTTGAATAAGCTTAAGAAACACAAAAGGAGAGAAACAAAAACAGTACCATGCTTGGGAGTAGAAGGCTTAGATCTCTGAACACCCAATGAGGCAAGGTTACAATTAGCCCTCCTTCCATCAATCACTGGAGCTGCATCAACGCAAGCTCTCATGGCCGCATCTGGTTCCTTAAAAGTCACCTATATATTCACAAAACCATAATTGTACGAAAAAAAACTCTCAACACCTTATAGTTAATAACAAACAAAATCACAAAAACAGTAGCAATAATAATAATAGGAGGAGTAATTAAAGTGGTGACATACAAATCCATAGCCCTTGGATCTTCCAGTGGTCTTATCAGTGATGACAACAGCTTCCAAAATGTCACCAAACTGTTCGAAATACTTCTTCATGGTGTCCTTTTGGGTCTCCCATGCCAGACCACCAACAAATACCTTGGTGTAGGTTGTGTCCCCAAATTGTCCGGCTAAGTTTGCTGGAGTCATGACGATGATGGTGATGATCTAAAACTGAAAGTGATTAGTTTAATTCTGTAGATCTAGAGGAGGTGGCGGCGGTGGCGGGCGGTGGTGGCGGTTGTTTTGTGTTAGGATGAGTGAAGAGAGAATTAGGTCAGATAGTAGAGAGAGAAAGAGAGATTAATTGGAGGGAATGGAGATTATAGAGAGGGGTTAGAGAGAGAGAGAAATGGAGAAGATGGGGATTGGAGATGGAGGGAAGAAGGAGAAGAAGGGAAAAAGGCAGGTAAAGGAGGTCAATTATATACATTTACTGGTCCCCACAGCCACACCCTCTCTCTCTACCCTCTTTATCTTTTCCGGTTTTACATACTAAATACAATAATAATAAATCATCGTTACCTCACGCGCCTTTTCTTTCAATTTTCCCTCCTTTACTTGTTCAATTTTAACTAACATTCACACATTCAAATTACTTTGGGAGCATATAATTACATAACATTGACCAACTTTTATGTGTAATTTGTACCGATATAATATTTGGATTGAGTGGATGGTATTGTTGCTTGTATTATTTATTTTTATGCTTTTGTAAATTGTAATTCAAAATCATTTTACTTTTATAATGGTTTCCAAAATATTTTCTATTATTTCAATAATAACGTTGCAGGTAAAATATAATTTGAACTGGATAACTAATATGTATTTGGAGAGGAGATTTATGAAATGTGTTTCTAACCAACTTAACTTTTCCTTTTTTTTTTTCTCTTGCATGTAGAAATATTAATGGGTTTTAATTCAATTTTACCAAATATTTATGGATTTTAATGTCCAAGGATTTCTAATTTTTTTTTTGGGAGTTTTAATTTGATGGATATTGCATTTTAGGTGAAATTGTGAAATTATGAGTATAACATAGTGATACATCATTATTATTTCAAGCGAATTACTAAAGTCTTGATTCTGAGGAAAATGGATAGAGGGTTCCATTAAGTGAACCTAGTAGTAAACTCTTTTTTTTCTTTTTTGATCATCAAAATTTTATTTATAACTAAACAATTACACCCAAAATTACGGTGTAAAAGGATTAATTTCACCGAATAGGCTAACATTTTTATTTTATTTTTTTAAACGGCAAATTTAACTATACTACTCTTACTCCTACATTACTCTTTTACTCTTTTACGTACCACCTTATAACTCAAAATACACCAATATCAACCTTACAACTTTATAAATTATGACTCATTTTTATTTATTTTTTTAAACGACAAATTTAACTATCATACTCTTACTCCTACATTGTTCTTTTACGTACCACCTTATAACTCAAAATACACCAATATCAACCTTACAACTTTATAAATTATGACTCCTTCTGGCCCTCTGCTAATCCTGTCCCTTGGGCCTCTCTTATTTGGAACGAGTTTGCCTATCCCCGTGATAATTTATGCACCTGGCTCGCCTGTTTAAACCGTTTACCGACAAAGAAAAGATTGTTTAAATGGAAGTTGCTTGAGGATGATTTGTGTCCTCTATGTAAATGCGAGCCGGGGTCTAGAGACCATATCCTTTGCTCCTGTCCTATTGTCCAACGAATTTTACAAAAAATGTTGCATTGTGTGAATTTATATGATGGTTCTCTGACTTTTATGGGTTATATGGATTTGTTTTCACAGGCTACAAGTAAAAAAGGTTGTGTTTTTCAACTTAGAGCAGGTTTATTTTGTTGTACCATTGTTGCAGTTTGGAAGCTCCGTAATGAAGTTTTCTCTGCGTGATCAGTCGATATTTCACAAATATGCTCTACAATTTCCCAAAAATTTCTCAGTAGGTTGCTAATGCATGGTAAGAAAGATAATAGAGCTATTAGAATGATAAAGCTAGATCTGTCCAGAATCTAGTTTGCTTTCTTACTCTTATGATCTTCTTGTAAACCTGTTCTGTTTAGTTTCTTGCTCAGGATTTGTACAGTCGCTCTTACCTGTTCTTTGAGTGTACATATTACATATTTAAGGGTGTGAATATGTTGTTGATGCAATTGCCTGCCCATGACTTTTTTGGCAAATTCAGGTATGATTTCCTTGCCATTTGTAACCTGTTTTTCGACCATTAATAGCCCGGAATGTTTTGGAGATTACTAGGAAAGCAAATTGGTTGAAGCTATATCCTTTACTGCTGCATGATTGGTTGTGGCCCTGGGTCATCGCAAGGGAGCTAGTAGAGTTGATGGCCTTCTCGGTATATGAATCACACCTTTGTTGGAGTTCATGGACATGTTGAGATTAGATAGCTTGCTTTTGTTTTGAGGGCTGTTTTAGATCATAGCTATAAGCTAGAGTTTAAAACACTCGTGCTTGTATCTCTTTCCTCTAGTCGATTGGCTAGGTAGAGACTTTCATGATCTGTTTGAGGTTTGCTAGAAATTGTAGCATGAATATTGGGGTATACCCCTTTTACTCATGTACAAACTTTGGGTTTTAATAGATTTAACATTTCAAAAAAAAAAAGTAATACTGTAGTACCTAAACCACCAAATAGGCTAACAGTATGACTCGTTGGACATAATGAACTAGAACTTTTTTTTTAAACGACAAATCTAACTATCTTACTCCTACTTCTACACTACTCATTTACCACTTTATAACTCAAAAATTATGCTTACATAACCTTGGACATAATGTATCAAAGTGGAACTTATCCATCTTATTGTAATTTGTTATCATTGATAATATTCTAATTTGAAATTACTTGCACATTGTTATCAATAAATACCTTAAATTGCAAGTTGTATATTTATTTATTTAGAACAAGTATACTTTTTATATATCGAGTGAAATAGTGAATCATACAATACCCAATACCAAATACGATTGTAACTTGTAAATGTGCATCGCTATTTTTTTCTCAATCATCTCACAAGCAAATGATGTATATCTATATACCTTTAACACTATTATTATTATAAATCCAACAATTTGGTCCATGGCTTAATTTTATAGTATTAATTTTCTATTCCACACTAATAATGGGTAGAAGAAGAAGTTCCATTAAGAAAAAATACTACACAAGATTGAACAATCTCATCATTATGTTTACGTTTCCTGGTTTCCAATTTTCTCCCATTTCACTTTCACGCAGAGTTTGTACGGTTTAGTCCGGTTAAAATATTGAGACAATATCATGTGTCGTCTTTAAACTAGCAAGTGTCCTTTTCTTTCCCGTTGTCAAGGATTGATTATCAGATGGTTAACAGCTTAACCATGATGAGGTGAGCAGAGTTAATTCGATCAAATGATCTATGAAAGTCATTGTCTGTCACGCGATAGCTAATGAGAGTGGGTGTAATTTGGTGGCTACACATTATTGTGTTTGCCATGGCTCATAGTTTTGAGAAGTAAATTATTCCATCCTTTCTTTATTTTATCTTTCAAAATTATTATTAGTCGGTTCATTTATTTTGTTGATCTTTTTAGTCTCGGTTAATCTCAAATTAATTTTAAATTATATTAAAAAATAATTTTAAAATTTATATTATGAATATATAAATTTTTTAGTTTCATAATATAAATTTATAAATTATATTTCCAACACGATTTATAATTAATTATATATTGAACATTTATACGATAAAAAAAGTCAATAAAATAAAAAGAAATTTAATTCAGTCCAGCACCGGAGTAATTACTAATTTGCTTGTATTTTGAATACGCATGATGGGACTGTTTCTAGAGTTAGTCTATGATCTGTCGCTATAGAACATTGAATTAATGCGCGCAGTTTTATCACAGTTTCCCGATCTGCATAGTATCGCGCAAGTATAAGAGTTTATACGCTATGCATGAGAATTAATGTCATCCAAAATGATACTCTTTATCTTTTTGAAGACATCACTCACTTCATATGACGATTTAAAGAAGTAAATCACCAAATCCAACCAGTGTGACTAAATGAAACTCAGGAGATGTTTCCAAGGCTGTTGAACGGCATCCCTAAACTTTTGAATTTTTTTATACGATATGTCTATTTTTTTTTAATTTATATTTTGTCACCTCTAAATGTTTTTATTATTGTATTTTATATTTAGTCAAATTTCTTAACTTTTGTGTAAGGATCGTGTTATACTCGTCACTCCATTTTTCAATCATTTCGCCCCTGGGTGTTTGTGCGCTTGCAATTTAATTTAAGAAAAAGTTGAAATAACTTATAAGTTGAAGTTTAAGTTGGGTTAATTTACATACTTCCAGTATTAACTAGTTCTTTATATTTTAGTAGTTATTTTACCAAAAGTGTTTACGGAATCACTCGGTTTTTCAATAATTCAAAAAAAAAAAAAAAAAAAAAAAAACTAACATGAAGTCGAAGCGTTTAAATCATTGAATTTCTCATGTTATAAACTTTTACTTTGAAACATGCACTATAAAAAAAAAAACTTTAAACTATAAAAACGATTAAGTGAGTGTTTGCAAATGCTTTTAGGAAGTACTTTTAACCTAGTTTTGCTAGAAGTTAAAAAAAAAATTGATTTTAATCAAAAGTGGTGGGTGTTTGATATTTCAGTCTAAAATCTGTTTAAAATCACAAAAGTAGAAATTATAGTGTTTGGTAAATTCAATTAAATCACTTATTTTTAGTTTAAAAAGAATTACAAATTGCTAAAAGCAAGTAGAAACATCAATTTACATGTTTCTCATCTTCTGGCGGTTACCTGTTTTTTTCAGGAGAAGTTGCAGCAGAAGTGGTAAAATAAAACATCGAAAAAACTACTTTACTACTCCAAAAGCACAAAAATGATTTTTTAAGCATTTGCAAACACTCACTAATTCTTTCTTTTTTCTAAGAATTTGAAATGTATCTCAAAATTGAGATTCATCTATGATTTTTCCCTTGCATGATCTATAGTTCGTACTATCTTATGACTGGTTCGTATATCTGATTTAAGAACAGTTCAGGTGGAGTATCCCTCTACTAATGAATTTCTTTCCACTTACAAAATGGAGAAAGGAATTGACAAAGAAGTAAAGTGAGAAGGAAATAGGAATATACTTGAACATATATATTGTAGTTAGGTTGAAATTGGGTGGCCAGTTTTTCTAGCCGACAAATCACAATTGAGAAGATCATTTAATGACTTTACAATAATATATGCTTTCTTCGTCCCTAATAATCTTAATTCTTAAAAGAAAGATCCAGTTCAACTTTCAATTTTTAAAATTATTGCAATTAAATAATATTATATTATGAAACAAATAAAACAGAAGTATTATACTATTATTTTAAAAAAATCAAAACGTAATGTATGAATAATTTATTGCTAAAATGAATAATTAAGGTCGAAGTGGGTCTTTAAATTTTGAAATTGAGAGAGCAATATAGTATAATAAAATTCGAACGAACGGGTTGGGCGAAAAAGAACTGGACTAGCTCGTCATCGTATTTTGGTTTGGCCCTAAGATGTACGGACAAATTGGATATAGTCATATACTAGTATTTCTAATTTTGTATATCTGGGTTTGTTTGTAACGGAGGAATAGCAAACGACACAGGTCATCTTCAACCCAAAATCAAATGCACTATACTGATTTTAACAGTGTTTGACTGTTTGTCGGTATTAACGTTGGAATAATATATTTTAGTTAACCCAAACAAAATTCAAACTTTCATTAACAATTTGCGTTATAATATTTGTTTCGTCTTTTGTTTCACCCTCATCTCTTTTTTGTTGGTTTAGCCCCCGTATTCTTACCCATAAGGACTCGATTGGTTCATGTAGTAGTACTTCAACCACCCCCGTCCGGAGTTTACGCTTTGATGATGATGAATAATAAGGTTTGAGTGTAACCTCAAAAACATAAAAAAAAAAATAGGAAAATGTATTTTTTTTTTCGAAAACTACACACCCATGATTGTTTTCTCAATTAGTAAAGGACTTGGAATTTCACTTAATCAAGTTTTCATATTCATTTTTAAATCTAATTTACCTAGCCCTTTCAGAATGGCAAAAGTATTAAATTGGCTTGCTCCAATAACTCCACTGTCAGTTAAGTTTAAGGCCCAAACGCATGTGCATGCATTTGATGATGTGGTCATGTATTGATATCATGAAAACTACAAAATGTCAACATGAATAGACTTCCATTTGCTTGAGACATACACCTGTACTAACTAACTAGGAGACCAATAATCATTTACAAACTTACCAACACACACGTAATCCCATACCAACTCACCAACACACACGTAATCCCGTACCAACTCACTAGGACAGAGATCGAATATTGTTGACGTGATTTTTGCTGATTTTATAATTTGTTCAGCGAAATTCAAATCCTATTAGCGTTATTTTCTCTATTTTATGAGGATTTTTTTTTCACTTATGTATTTTGTAATTATATATTAAATAAATATTTAATAAGCATAGTCAGTGATCTCCGCAAATACCATTTTTATCCCTTACCATCTCCAAATTTCATGTCACTTCCCTGTCAAGCATCTTCTTCCTCTCCATCAAATGCATCCCTTCTACTCTTTTTTTTTTTTTTCCCTCCTCACAACTCTCACTTTCATTTTCTTTGCATCACAATTCATATTTCGGCTCTCTTTGAATGGCCCAAAAACCTATGAAGTCTGAACTAAATTGAACTTGTTGAATCTGAACTAAAATTAACTGAATTGAACTGAAGATGTAACAACGACGACAACAACAACAATTAATAGTAAATATTATTGCATTAATTCAAACTCGATAAAATAAAGCTCGACGCTTGCCACCACATCAATTCATACAAAATGATTGAAATCACTTCAATCAGATCGCCAAGGAGGGTCAAATCTATAAGGGTCACTTGTTTCAAAGACCCCAAATACCTGTTTTGGGTCAATTCTGGCATACTCTCTAAATTTTGGATTACGTAAAAATCAGTATCCCCTTTTCAGGCCCAAGGACAAAGGGTCTATTCCATGTCCACCGACAACCAAATGTAAACATTCTTAATCACTTGGGTTTACATACTAATCATGTGGATATCTTTATCAGAAACTCATGGGATATCAAGATTATGGATATGTTCACCAGAAATATTATGTTTCCCGTAGATAGTCTGGAAACAGAATAATATATTTAGTGATTAAGGGTCTATGAAAATTTATTTATATAATATATATGTACTCAATTGCTAAAATCATAAAAATAATTTCAATAAACATAGTACGGTGAAAAAAAGATTGCATTCATATCACGATGAAATAATTACACAAATTGATGATAAATCTATAACATTCAACAATAACATACAACGATGGTTATCCCAATAGCATAACATCCGCAGTTTACTCCTCTCTTATCATTCCTCAATAAGAAAAGAGTTAAATATTAACCATGTTAATTAACATAAAATGGTTATCTCAATGTTGTTCTCTTATCGGATCTTCATTGTCTTTTATATTACCAAGAACCAGATCAGATCTCACTAATATTCGACTTTTGACAGAAAATTTCCTACACCCAGAAAAAAGAGAAAAGAAAAAATAAATAAAAGAAAAAATTTACGATGAAAAACTTTTCAATTACAACTCATGCAACTACATCTATGATTCAATTATGAAATGGGCTAGTATAGATCCTGTTGCGGTCTGCCGCTTGGAAGATTTCTTTACACTGATGAAAGTCAAGTCCCCCAAAGCTCGATTTCTCAAAGTTTTGGTAACATAATTTGTTTATGCTTTTTGGTTAGAAATAAACTACATAATTTTTCAGGAGGTTATTAGGCCGATAAATACCATTCTAAGGGAAATTGTTCATTGTACTCTTGTTAGGTGTCAGTTTTCCTATAGGATGGTACAATTCCAGTTCATTCTATATCCTGTGGTAGTAGCGGGTTGAATCTAGTTTTGTGTGATTAGGTGGTCTCTGGATTTGTTTCCAATTTTTACATACTTTGTGAATTGAGTTGAGCGATATTGTCGAATTGGAATGAATAAAATCTAAGTTTGTTCCAAAAAAAAAAAAAAAACTACATCTATGAGAGATATTAATACATATAAAACTAATCAATTAAAATTATTCTGGGTAGTTTAATTTATGTCAAATGCCATATGCTAATCTATGAAAAAAAAATATGATAGAAAAAGTGTTAAAGAAATGAATAATGCGCATTGTTTACTTGGACCCGGAAACATCAGGATGTCATAGATGGATTTTATTTGGTATTAAGTGTTAAAAAATGAATGGTCATGATTATGATTTATCATGAACCAAAGGTATTGCTAAAGTCTATGGGGAGGCCAGCCTTTGGGAACTACCTTGTAGTTAGAGACGTAAATTACCATATTGGATCAAATCTAGAGTTAAGTCTAAGGTAATCCACTGGTATCACTACACGTTAAGTAGTGACAGTTTACCATAAAAAAAAAGTAGTGACAGTTTGACGTCGTAGAATTATTATCATTATTATTTTTAGTAAAAAAATGTGGTTTTTAGTGAACCAAGAAAAGAAGCTCAAAGCTAAGCAATATCACAATACAACCAAGAAAAATAAAAAAGAACATAATCACAAAATCGAAGCACAGAAAGACTAAATATGTTCAGAAAATCAAAAGGTAACATATCACGTAGAATTTGTAGTGAACTCATGACATAAGTTGTGAGCTAGTTGATTCGCTTCTCTCTAGCTACATGTGCACCACCTGATAAATAACAAATGAAGAGAGTAGCTGACGGATTGACCCATACAAATTGTTAGCAACTAGTGTGTCTTGTTCATGTTTGATGTTCACCCAAAGCATATCCCTATAGAATAGTATATATACTTGCAGGTTGGCAACCTAGATAAATGTCCAACTATGAACCCTAACATCCACTAATTATGAGTGATTCTACATGCAAGTATTAGGCCTTTGTCGTCTTTTATGACTACTTACCTCCTAACCTACCTTGATGTGGTACTGCATAAATTGTGGCCCCTTATGAATTATGAATTGTTTGTCAATTGTCATATTTTCTCTTCGTGCCCCCAAAGAAAAGCATTATAGACTTACAATAGATGCAATCCTCTCTTAAACGTTAAAACTCAATACCAAAATACTACTCTGACGTTAAACGTAAAGGATATGCCATTATACATTACACATTTACACTAATAATAAGGTAAAAAAATACCTAACAACATAGGAAGCAAAATGTGATCGATGCGTTTCAATTGAGTCTTGATTGCTAGGTGAGATGGAAGACAACATTACAGACTGTTGTTCTTTTTTTGTTTCCTTTCAACCTCAAGTAGTTGTCTGGGCAAACGACATGCATGGTAGTGTGAGAGTATGTGACTCATCACTACTACCTGATAAGACGACTGATACGCACATAATAAAATTATACATAATTAACTTATGAGTCACTTTATTTCCCAAAATGATAGTTTAAGCAACTCTTTAATGTCAATGATATTTACAAAACATATTATGAAAACCGTATGATTTTGATTATCATAGACTTTCAACTCTACTAAAAGCACATGTAAACTTCCAACCATGCGTGCTAAAGTGCAAGAAGGTAAAAAAAAGGCAGGGAAAAACATGTATAGAAATGTAGATGAAGAACATAGAGACTATGAATTTTGATTTCCAGAAACAGGAGACGATAAGAATGGGCGGTGCCAGTACAACGCGATATAGTTGAATCCATTTCCATAATTAACCACACACATGTGAAGTAATCCAAGACCAAATTATTTTGCACATACTAGAACAAGCAAAACTCTATCGGGCTAAAATAAACGGCAAGACAAATTAGACCTGTACCACCAAGAATAGGTAAGAAAATTCATAGTATTCATTAAAAGCATTGTCTCAAAAACGATTGACCACACACATCAAGTTAGTTGGTTTTATGATCATCATCCTGCCAACCATATGGTACCGTAAGAGGGGAATATATATGTACAACTTCACAATGAAGTAAATAAGGGTAATAGAGCAGCAGCTGCAAATTGCAACATATGTATATATGTACTGGCCAGCAGCAATGATATCAGTTGATACTCCACTCTCTCTTATTTTTACACTTAAAAAATGGATTTATCTATGAATAATCGACCACATTGTTTCTTAATTTAATGTCACACTTAAGTGGCCAATGTTGAATAAAATGAATATATTCAGAATGCTACCATAACTAGGCATTGTTGGAATGTAGTTGGCCCCGTAAGGTTTATTTAAGTAGCCTATATAGCAAAGGGGGCGGATGATCCGTTTAGGAATGGAGAGAAACACATCACATTTTCTTTTCATGTGCGTTTATGTTTTCTCCGTGAAAGAATGACGAATAGTGGAGAAAGTCAAATGTTGATTGAAAATTACTAGTGCTGAATGAGTATGTCATATAATCTTTACGTGCAGAGTGAATAGATATTCCTGAGTTTATGAATGAATTGATCTGGTTTAAAAAAAAAAAAAAGTTGAATAGTAGAGTAGTCCCTTAGTGCGTATTTGATGCAACTTTATCATCTATATTCACTCGGTCACCTTACTAGAAGCTATCTCATATTCTCATGCGTCTAAAATAAGACATATTTTATTAAATATAATAAGTCTAGCTTAATGAATGTGAATAAGTTTACTGATTAGCTAACTACTACTTTGCAAATATATCCAATTTTATTTATTTATTTATTTATTTATTTATTTTTGTTGACACGAATAAGGTAGTAACTAGTAAGATCTTACTTGGACCCATATATACCTTAAAAAGATCCTAAATTTAAGACACGGGTCCGAAGACTCTAGACCCGATTTTAAACCTCAATCAGAAATAGAAATCAGGTCTAGACATGATTGGACCTATTCCATTTAAGATCTGTTATTTTTAATGGGTCTACGATGGGTTTAAAATCGAATATGTATTAGACTAGTTTAGAACCTGAACCCACTTTGAACCGGTAAAATTCACATTAATATAGGATCCAGACTCGAATCTTAAAGAGTAGTACATTGGATTCATACTCATCGATTAAAATAGAGTATGAGTAGGGTCGCATCTAGACCCATTGATACCACTAAGTGAGTGTTTGCAATAGTTTAATTTATTCAGCTTATCACTTATTTTAAGCAGAATAAGCGTTTTGAGTGTTGCAACAACTTATAAGCTGCTTAATTCTCTTAAATTAAGTTGGATAAGTTGAAGTTGGAGAAGTTGGGTTATACCTCCTTCAACAACTTCTCCTTAAATTAAGCTGGATTGGATTTTGGTTGTTTTTGTCCAAGAATTTAGGTTTGCAAACACTACTCCTACAACTTATCTAAATTTTAAGTAGTTTTTTGCAAACACGCATCAAATTCTCTAATAAGCCAACGTTACCAACTTCTCCTTAAATTAAACCACTTATTTTAAGTTGAAATTATTGCAAACACCCCTAGGCTACCATCTTTATCAAGTTGGTTCTACAAACATGCATTGAAATGGAGTTTCTAATAAGAAATGGTTGGTTTTTCGTAAGTTTAGTTTTAAGTAGACATAATGCTACTTCCGCAGTCTTACAAAACATTACCCACTAGAGTTAGCGCGCAGTTTAAGAAGAAACAATAAAGTAGTGCTAGAGCTCGAGTACATAAGATGGTGATAACTGAGTTCTTGTATGCAATTTGGATTGAGCGTAATATGCAGCAACTGGTTCCACGAGTCATTTTTGCGGTAGTCTGTAGAGGACTAAATCTCTCTAAGTTAGCTACTTTTTGTCATTCTCTGAATCTTTGTACTTGATAGGTTGAGTTTTTACTCCTGGGAGATTTTCTTACATCTCGCCTCTTTTTGTATTGTGACGATGGTCTTTCCTTACCTACTTGGAATAAAATTATCGTTGTTCCAAAAATAAAGTAGTATAAATTTAATGGGGTATGTTAATATTTTAATTGAAATGGAGTTGTTAAAATATAAAGTAGTGACAAAGTTGTAATATAGTGTATAAAATAATATTTTTAATGTGTGGGGTAGCTCCCATTTTAGGAAATGAATAAAATTTTATGGAATAACTATAAATAAAAATTGGGTAAAATTTTGCGAGTACTACATGACAACATACAATTAGGAATAAATGAATATCATTATAGTACAAAAATATACTATTGGGATTGGGAGTACAAAATAACCTTAATAAAACTGAGTAAAGAGAAGTATGAGGCAAAGCTGTCTCCAACTATCTTTTGACCAGAAAGTGATCTATTCTCCAGCTAATGTTTGTCAGTCTGAAAACTCATGTTCATCCACACACTCAATATGTGAGCATGTGTGTGTTTTCTTTTTCTGTTTCAGCCTTTGATCTGTATGTCTGTGTTTCCTACCACCCCACTTGTGTTCATCATGTGGAGTGGGCACTACTCCAACTTACACACTAATGACTTGCTGCAAACTGGTGCTATGCTAAAATGACCTTCAACTTCACTACTAGCATAATCCATACAAAATGACATTGAAAGTCTATTGAAGACCCTATTCAGACCAAATTTCAGTTGGGATTTCTTTTTTCATATAAATCCTAGTACATTAATAGTCAAAATCAAGAGAATTGTTCCAAACATAATTGTTAAGCAACAGCAGGATATACACAATTAATAGGCCAGACTGCAATGTGAAAAGCAAACGACAACCGTTACTGGTATGCATCTGGTCCTTCAAACTAAGATTCAGCCAGGTAATCAACTACAGCAAAGTTGAACCCAGTTGCACAGAAATAGAATCTGAAGCCCATCAGTGGGCACAAAATTGACATAGAGCCACCTCTCATTTGCACTACTCCAAGTCTTCATGATACAAATGAAGTCCCAACCCAAAGCGAGCACAAGCTCGGCGAAATGCCATTGCTTCTGCCTTCTGGACAGGGTCCCCATAGCCTGGATCAGTCATTGGAGCAGTACCAGTAGATTCCCGAAAGATCTAGTATGCATGGGGAAATTCGGAAGAAAGTTAGTCGTACATTCCATGGAATCAGACGAGAAAGGTAAGGTTGAAATTTAAGTTAGAATCATAGTAAAAAATCTTTAAACCAGCTAATAACCTGGATTTTGGACAAGTGTAGTTATCAGGTTTGTGGATACAGAAGGCATATCATAATACAAATACAGTTGTTGAACTTATTGACATATCTTACAACAGGATGTGATAAGAAAACAGCAATAAACACAGCACTAAAGAAACAAAAAGCTAGGTGACACTCAAGATACACACTAATGTTTTTCAAATAAGATTGCTTCCCTGGCACCAAGATGAAGTTAATTTCAGTCGCCAAACTGCCAGTTCAAGGTACCGAAGATGTGAGGTGGTTCTAGTTGATATAATAACTACTATCAAAGTCTATATATTGAAGAAAGAACAACCAATAATCCAACCACATAAACGCGCGAGAAAACAATTTGGTAATTTAAGAACTCAGCTGTATAGTGAGTTAACTTATAGCTAAGCATTTACGGTGCATCCAAAACCAGAATAATAATGAGGAACAGTGAACTTTCTCTAATGCTAATTTAGTCTAGTTCTTCTTTAACAGAGATTCTAATACTTACTTATATTCTAACACTCTCCCATACTGTTGACAACGATAACATTTGAATTTTGAACCATTAAAACAACAAATACAGCATCTAAACTAATTTCAAAAGCTAAGAAAGTTGAGTGACGGTACCTCAGCATCAGTCCCATAAAGTGTTACACGGTAGACAACAGATACAGATTTTCCATCAGCTGAGTAAGTGATGCTGCGACACTCACCAGACCATTCTACAAGAAATAAGCCAATGAATCAATTACCACTAAGTCCCATCACAAAACAAATGATAAAATGAAAGCCCATGTAAGCTCTAGCATACCTGGTGCATGCAAGTTCATAATCCGATTCACAATGTGCCTGCAAGGAGTATATAGCATCAATCTACATCTTAAATCAAATAACTGCTCATAAACACAGCTCAAGAAATGAAATAAAAAGTATACTTCATCCCGAGTTTTACAAGCACGACATAACATAGATGTACGCCAACACATTGAATGATAGCAGAAACCTCTTTGACCGAACAGTAAGGGCATGTACATGTGAACTTGCATTTAGATGCACACAGTGTTAAGAACAACACAACTTATAAAAGGCAAGTGACCATCAAACCATCTGGCCAATACTATCAAAAAGATTGCTTGTCACTTGAAAACAACAGAATGGAGCACGAAAAAGCCAATAGTACGTCCATTTAAAAAATGCAATTCTACTTATGTCAGACTGTAACAGAACAACCTACTTACTTTAACCACATAGACTTATATCGTCACGCAACCAAGTTGGTTTGACTCTCACAGGTGGTTATCTATGCGGCTATAGTACTCGATGGAATGGCTATGCAATGAATTCAAACCAAATAGCAGCAAGAAACACTCGGTAAATTCTGATATAGACTCACCTACAATAATGCACAATGAGCACATGATAAATAATAATCTAAGTATCTAACCCCACACGAAAAATAAAAATAAAAATCGATACAAGGTCTCGGCTGCTCTATCAGTATTGCTAAACATCAAATAAACTGGATTAACTAGGTTAAACAAAAACCTGGAACGTTTTAGGGCAATATTACACACATCATCAATTCCACCTCTAACATGTACCATAACAAGTTCAAATGAACAGCCAAGCACCATATCAGTGAACAGAGAGCTAATTCCCAATTAAACAAAAAAAGAAGATGAAGAGCAAATTTACATAAATTAGTAAGTGTAACGAGAAATGACGGAGGAATAAACCATGGGATGTATTTGACGGAGAAGCCTCCCGGCTCAGTACGGTTCCTGATGAGAGAATCTGGCACCTTCTTGTTGAGCTCCTTCAGAATCTCCGAAAGCGGCCTGCTGATTCCGGAAGTAGGAACGGCGTCGTTTTCAGCTGCGAAAGCGTTTGCTTCATCACGCAGTTTAGCAGCGGGAGAGGAGAAGTTGGAGGAGAAAGAGTATAGGTAGCTAGGGTTTGGTGCTAAACGACGCCGTAGTAGTTTTGAAGTCAAGGTCACTCTTGCCGCCATTTCTGTTGCGAATGAAGGTTACAGTGAGCTCCAGTCCAGTGAGTGGTTCACTTCCGCTAATCACGCTTAGTTTTAAGCTCGTGGTTTTCGAATTTGTGTGAGTTCGTTTGGAGAAGCCCACTGGATTTGGGCTGCGAGTGCTCAGCCGTCAGCCCAGTCCAAATATAACAACCACAACTTCAATAAAATTTCGAGGTAAGTTACGCATTGTTTGCAGACTTGAGGGGCTATGGTGAAATTTACCAAGAGTGGAACACCTAAAAAGAAACAAACTGGTTATCTCCTCCGGCAAAGCTAACGCCGACCAGAACAGTAAAATTATTTACACACAGAAAAGACAAGCAGACACATCTCAAGTAACGCAAGAAATCCAGTTCTGAGGCGCCAATATTAACCAGGTTTGCCTCATGCGACCAATTTAATTTCTGTTTTCTCATAACAAAGCTGATTATTGTTCGTATATAGGAGGAGGCACTCTGCTTCTTCCTGTTCTATGTTTACTTCCTCAATTGTTTGCTGATGGTGGTAAATTTGATTCCTGTATTCTAGTCGTTTTGCTGGTTTCTTATTTTCAGTTATCCATGCCAAAACAGAACGATTTTGTTTCACCTAATTATTTAATACTACTAGAAGAGAGACCGTGGAACCGCAGATGGGTGCAAATTAGGGAATATCATGTTTGTTCCGAATATCTAATGCGTGTGTGCAAATTAGGGGAATGCATAAGGTCTAACACTAAGTTTTTGTCTTAGTAGGTTAATTGGTCCAGCTAAGAGGAGGATAATTGATTGCCTGAGTACTCAGGCAGGTATCGTTAAGACTTACATTAGGGAATAGTTATATCATGGCGGAGCGTATGGACTGTGATAGTTCGATTCCGGAAGAGGCCTCTGAATTTGAAGCTATTGAACATGATGTGGAGTTAGAACACGAAGAAGAGCATGAAGAGGCATTGGTAGAAGAAGGAGAAGGTAATGATGACAGTAGTGATGAGGCATCTGAAGAGGAGGGAGAGTATAGATTCCAATTTCAGGGGGAAATGGACCCTCTTGCGTTTGCTGAAGAAGAGGATGAGTCAGGGATGCAACCTTATCAGCGATTCGAGAAAATGCAGCAGCATCACTATGAACTGTTGGCTGCCAAAAAGCGCCAGGCCACTTCTACAAGTGGTATGCCGGATGCAAAGAGGACGAGGAGGGAAGAAGAGGATCTTGAAGCAAATTTTGACGAAATAATGGAGAGCATGGGTTATGGTAGAAGGAGAAGATCAAAGAAGGTATTGTTGGCTTCGCCCTGTCTTTTGTTGTTTAAGATTAATCATTTTCTGGGGGATAATATTTCTGCTCAGGAGTGATTATTTTAATCTACATATCAGGTAGGTGGAAAGATCATATTTGAATTATTTCATATACTCATATTAACGTAAATTAGTATTCGTTGGCATTAGAATCGACAAAAACATAGTGGAAGAAGAAGGGGATCTAGAAATAAAGCCAATCCTGAAGCGACTCGAAAACTTGGTGAAGCTACACTTTGTTGTGCAGCTGGCCAAAATGAAGAGGTATACTTCTTGCCAATTATGTCTCTTATACTTCCATATCAAATTAACAAAGTCTCACATAGTTTCCATCGCCCTATATTTATAACTTACTTTGTATCCCCCAAGTATCTACTCCAAGTGAGACAAACGAAAGATGGCAATTATGTTTTATGCCTTTCTAGTCTGTTAGTCTTTTTTCACAGCACATTTGAATAACATCTATATGTTAGTTGCACTCATACTCAGTTGCTTTCGTATGCATATTTGATGATGCTCAATTTCTCTATTTCTTTTTGTCTGATTGCTTGTGTTCTGGGTTGTAGGCCATCCGTTTGTTGAAAGAAGTGATTCTTCTTTCCCCGAATCTTTCTGATCCATACAGTACACTTGGTCTAATTTATGACTCAATGGGTGATCAGAAGAGATCCTTAAATTTCTACTTGATTGCAGCACATTTGTCTCCAAAGGATGTTTCTTTATGGGAGCTTCTTGTTGCTCGTTCAGTGTAAGATTTCGCCATTTCCATTCATCCGCCATACTTCCACATTCTTATCAAGCATAGCTGTAGGTAGTTGGCAGCTTCTTAGACTGCACCCACTCTGTTTATTTGGTTGTATGTCAAATATATATCTTTTACCTGATTGTGTCTACTAAACTTGGATATTCTGTCCCTTGAAACTAGGTTGGTCACACATTTACAAGTCAGTTACTTTTCATTACTTTATCTGAATTAACCAAACATACATAACTGTAAGGCTCATCAATCATCATAATAAGTAGAAATCCCATGCTAAAAGTAGCTAGTAAATGAAACAGATACTGTTGAGAAAGATATTGCTTTGTTGTTAAACTCAATACTCTTTGTAATTCTGTATCTATTTGCTATTTACTATAGTAGAAACTAGAGAGTCATATCTGCTTTCAAATCTGAATACGAGTAGTTCATTCAGTACTACCAGAGTATATTTTCAAATTAATAAGCAATGAGGACTTGGACATTAGCTGTTGGAAAATGAGAAGAAAATCCCTGCAAAAAGGAGAACACGAGCACTGATGTACAGATAGTGGAGTCTATATTTCTGTGTCAGCTGTCAAAAAATAACAAAGTCTATCTACAGAGATGTGAAAGTTATATTACTCAATACCCAAATGTTTCAGATCATTTGATCAAATAGGACACTGCTGTTAGTCAATATTTGGCTCTATGATACCATTGTTTGTGTTTGGATCTTGACATGTCCTTGTAAGATAAGATGCTGATGAGTTGGTGACGGCAGCACAGATTTCAAATCTCTTTTTCACATTGGAGTATAGTATGATTATTCTTTCTTAAGATATTAAGAACTTGTGGCTTTTTTCTGTTCATTATGATGGTCATTTTAGCAAATTCCGTTTACTCTTCACTGAAACATGTACCATTGATATTTAGCTGGTGTAGTGTAATCTCGGTCCTGGTTTGTTTGGACATATCATGTGTGTTCTTTTTACTAGTCCATTGTTCAAAAACATAATATTGAAGGTTAGATAACTTTGGCTTGACATCTCTTATCACATGCAGAGAGCAAGGAGACAAAAATCTTGCACGTTACTGCCTTGGTAAAGCAATAACAGCAGACCCAGAAAATATTGATCTTCGGCTTCATCGTGCTGGGCTCTTCCTTGAGCTTGGTGAATATTACAAAGCAGCTGATACTTATGATCAAATCTCACGCCTGGCTCCTGATAACGTAGAAGTGCTGAGACTAGCTACTGAGGTTCAAGTCTCCTCCTTTGTGCCATATCTAGTTTTTATTTCTATATCCTTGATTCAATTGGTTACTGTAATTTTAAGTTTTTTGTTTGCAGCTATATAAAAGATCTGGGATTCGTGAGCGAGCTGTTTGCGTTCTTGAGGCCTATCTCAGGAATCATGTAAATAATGCTGATTCAAGTGTAGTGGTTCTCTTGGTTTCTCTTCTCATGGAAACCAATGAAAATGCCAAAGCTCTTGAGCATATTGAGCGTGCACAGCAAGCTTTCTGTGACAGAGAACAGATTCCACTGGATTTAACAGTAAAAGCTGGAATATGTCATCTGCACCTTGGGCACTTGGAGAAAGCAGAGGTTTGCATCTAGCTAATGTCTTTGTTCCTTTTCAATTATGAAATATCATGTATGCCTAGTTTGAATTTGTAAATAAATTAGCTAAATGGGAAACATTTCATAATTTAATGAATTTTATACAGTTGAAGTATGATCTACAGTAACTTCATGGATACACATTGACATACTGAAGGGATATGTGTCACATGATGAGACCTATTTGTGCATCATTATTTCAAAAAAAAAAAAAAAAAAAAAGAAATCTCTAAAGGGTTAGATATCAATCCCCAGGTGAAATCCAGTATGGATATGGATGAGAAAAGAATTTTATTCCTCAATATAAATAACTCGGAGATAGAAAAGTGAAAGTATAGCTGCAGACCTGCAGTGCTCTAAATTTACCTTCCCACACTGGGTTCTTTTTTTTTTTTTTTTTTTTCCTCTCTTTACTTTTTAGTAGTAGATTCATGTTATTTGTGTGGCTATTACTGTCGGTGTCAAGTCATTAAGATGCATCCAATGTCAATATATTGTGATTTCATCTGTAACTAAGGGTTGAGTTTAATGTTATCCTGTGACTTGTTTCCTTAATAACATATTTATCACGGTGGTTTGCATTATACTGATGGCCTGTAAACTGTATCACAGGCTTCCTTCAATGTCTTACAACTAACGAATGCGGCAACTCATCCTGAATTGATCATTGAAATTGCTGATGCTCTCATGACTGCTGAACAGTATGAATCAGCTTTGAAATACTATAAAATGTTGGAACAAGGCGGGAATAAATCTACTGTAAGTAAATTTGAGTAGGATGATGTCATTTTCTTCATGTTGGACTGAAAGTGCTTTTTTGTTTCATCTTGCTCTATTTTGCTTAGAATTGAAAATGAGGAGATGGGTGATAGATTAGTTCTTTTATTATGGATTGTCCATTGATCATGTTCTTCACTTTTGTAACTTCAATCTTCTACATTCATACTTCTTTTATGCTACTTGCTCCTACTTTTATCTTTCGACAGGGCCTACAATTTTCCTTTAGTTAAAGACTTGTTCTTTGAATTATTTATGGATTGTCTATTGAGCATGTTCTTGAACCTTGTAGTTTCAATCTTCTACAAACAGAGTTCTGTTATGCTACTTTTTCCTGATACTTTATGTTTTGACAAGGCATACAATTTTCCTTCAATTAAAGACATCTGAGCGATGAAAACTTCTGATGACATTTTATCTTGTGTGATGTGCCTTTAGGGATATCTATATTTGAAAATTGCCAGGTGTTATACCTCCCTGACAAAAAGGTCCGAAGCAATTACATATTTCTATAAAGGTACGTAAAGAAATGCAGTAGCATATGTCTACTCTTCTCTGTAATTTATACAATTCTTGCAATTTGATTGTTATTTTGAGCTTAAACCAGAAACCTTTTGCACTTTACTTTTAATTCTTCTCTCTTACTATGCATGAACTCTCTGAATGTTGTGTGTCACTTTATTGCAGCTATCCAAGAGCTTGATAATAATAATGTTGATGCTAGGTTGACATTATCATCTCTTCTTCTCGAAGAAGGTAGAGATGATGAAGCTATCTCTGTCCTATCTCCACCAGCAGGTTCAGGTCTCCTTTGTCCTACTTGTCTATTTATTTAAGCAGTCTTTGTAGTCTGTCTTACTTTTCATGCTGTTTCATATCCTCAGAATCAGCTAGTGACGCACAATCAGATATGCATGACTTGTGGTGGCGCAGCGGGAAGATAAAGCTGAAGCTTGCTCAGATTTATAAATCCAAAGGCTTGACTGAACAGTTTGTAGATGTAATCTTTCCTGTGATACGTGAGGCATTATTTGTTGAAACCGTACGACAGAAGGTAACATGTACTTACTTTAATACTGGAAGATAGAATGCCTGACCAGAGTTTTTTATTTTATTTTATTTTTTCCCCTTCTCGTTGAATCTTGGTTGAAACCCGGGCAGTTTTATTGAAAAGTATAAACGCAATGGCTCTAGGCTTCTCGTTTCATTCAGTTTCTAGTTTTATCTCTTAGCGAATGAATCTAGCTTCAGTTTGAATGCTGGATCATTATTCCAGCTTCTATGGCTTTTACTTTTCTTGAAGAAGATATAAATGTAAACATACAAATAAGTCATATATAATGCTACTGTTAATTATCGTTCATGTTGAACTTCACTTGTACCTGTATCCTCATTACACAATGAAATACCTCATTCTGGATTTCCTACTTGCATTTGCATGTAGTCACCGATTTGCTTAACTTTTCCTAATCTATTGCTTGTAAAATCAGGTTAAAGGTCGGAAAAAACGGCTTTCTAGGTGTGTACTTTCACAGAGAGTGAAGGTTATAGATCAGCATCAGACTGATACTGTGTTTCAAGGAATTAAGCCCTTAGCTTCGTCAGCGGATCTGTGAGTATTTTCTGCATAGTGCAGCTTAGACATTACATTTTTAATCTTTAATTACTGATGTCCCTCAGATGGTCCTTGCTCATGTGATAGTGTACACAGCAGTCCCCATGTATGGTGGGTCAAGATACATACACAAGAAACCTATAGTTTCTAAATCTGAAACTTTATTTCGAATTAAAATTATATTTAAGTAAAACCTCTGGGAAGAATCTTTCAACCCCACTACTTAAGTTGTAGTAGGAGATATCAATCTTTAAGTGAGCCCTCTCCTCTCTAATGAGTCTTGGAACTCATAGTGAAGGTTCTTTGTTTTTTTTTTTTTTTTTTTTAATTGTTTCCAGCGTAAGCATTATTGAACCCCCCCCCCCCTCCTATTTCTTGTTTTTCGTATGATTTTTGCATCTCTTTTGATCGACAGTTAGAGTTTCCTCTTCGAGAATGAACCATACTTTAACTGCATGTTGCCAAACTCACTAATCAGCATCAAGTGTTTTAAATTTGAGATGTTTTGTTTAATCGGGTTATATAAACATGTCATATCCACATGCCATATAATGAGGTTTTACCTGGTAACTTTTGGGCAAGTGGATCACATGTATTTATGGTTATGTCTAAAGAGTGTCGGCCTTCGTTATCATAGGAAAATTTCATGTGGGTATTGCCTTTGCTGTCTTGTCAAGTATATAGGCTGTGTTACGTATGTACAAATCCTTTTCTTTTCATATCAGAAAAATTATTATCTGTTCTCACAATGTCCAAAAGTTGTTTCATTAAACTGTATCCTGCCTTTGAATTCTAAAGGGCCTGATCTGATTTCATCTTATTTCATATTTCAATAGCATGTGTGGTTTATTTTCACACAATGAATAAGGGAACTAGAAAGTAAACTTTCATGCTGGAATTGTTCTCTCATAGATTGTGTCACTCAATCATTTTGTGTTGAACATGTTTATGGAATAACAACATGCATCTCTTACTTATAGTATTTATTCATCTTTCAATCTCTTGTAACAGGTCTAAAGCTTCCAGAGCAAGGCGTTTGCTCCAGAAAAAGGATGCTCTCAAGGAGGCAAAAAGAGCTGCAGCACTTGCCGCTGGATATGACTGGAAGAGTGATGATGACGATGATGGTGATTCAGAAGATGAATCTCCAGTAAGAATCATTAGTTGGGCCTGATATGAATGAATGAATGAATGAATATTGTATTAGTGAATTACGCTACTCCTTTGAATTAGTTGGATATTAGTTTAATTCTTATGATGGCAATTCATGTTTGCAGCAAGTGCTTCGGGAGTCTCCTTTGCCAGACCTTCTAAAAGATGAGTTGCATCTTCATCTGATATTAGATGTAAGTCTGCCCATTGGCCTTCTGAGCCTCCCTCTATGTCCACAGCATAGCATCATATGCACAAAGTATCTCACGCATGTTTTGACTAGACAACCAGCAAGTATAACATATATAAAATGAAAACCGTTGATGCTATTAAGAAATCTTCCAGAAGAAATTAATATGCTTCATTCTCACATATTGGCCACAGAACAGCATCACATGCACGAGTATTTCACAACCGAAAAATGTTAGTTCAGGGTGGACCAAAGTCTATCGTGTTTCTTAAACCAGTGTAGTGGATATGTAATGCTTTCATTTTATGACTTTTGGAAGCATTGAAACCATTGTCTTAACCATGTCGACTGAATTGGGTGCAAATTTTACCTTCTTTGTTTCTTTTCCTTTATCTTCCATATTTCATGTTTCCTCTGACTGAAGATATTTCATGCTACATTTTTAGTTATGCAAGTCATTGTCATCCCTAGAGAGGTACTGGGATGTATTAGAGATCATCAATCTCAGTCTGAAACTGGCAAGCACCACACTGCCTGTTGAGATTAAGGAGGAACTTCAAACTTTTGGAGCCCGTAAGTGTTATTTCACAACAAAAACTTTTATGCCACTATCTTTTCCCCTGAATATTTGCCTTAATTTATGTGCATTCATAAGCATTTCTTATTGGTTTTGACCTGTAGAGATAGCATATCATATTGACGATCCTGCGCGTGGTTGGGATTACGTGCGTCACATTATTATGAGGCATCCTCACAGCATTTCTGCTTGGAATTGCTGCTATAAAGTAATAATGAGGTAGTGATACCTCTTTCTGCAAGCAATGCTTCTCTTAATCTCTTCTCATAAGTTATAACAATGCAGTTCATGTCATCAAAATTTTCTTGATAAATTTAATTTTAGAATAAAATAGAAAGTTAAATACACACCTAGTTTATTTTATGAATTCCTACCCTCGTATAAAAGTTAGTGCTGTACATGGATCTCATGTTCAATAACAATTTTGTCAGAAACTTTTTGATTTACCTTGTAAGTTTGTGTCCCAGTGAAGCATGCTTTAATATGGCTTTTGATCAATGAGTGGTCCATTTTCTTCTGGTTTGCTTTCTTATCTATTTGCTTCTATGTTGCAGAAATAGTCGAGAAGTGAGGGGCAGAGATTCTATACACAGAAAGTTCCTCCATCACTTGAAAGCAAAGTACAAAGACAATGTACCGCCTATTGTTATATCCGGGAACCTGTTCACTGTGATCAGTCAATACCAAGCAGCTATTAGAGAATATTTGGAAGCTTATAGACTGATGCCTGACAATCCGCTGATCAATCTTTGTGTGGGTAAGTATCTTTGTCACATAAAATATGAGAACAGGAGGTAAAATGGTGAATTTAGGGATAATGACCGATGCCACTGTGGCACCGCAGACGTTTGGACCATTCGTGGTTTCCTTTGAAGTTCGGATATTACTGATATACCCACTGATGCTTGCATACGTTCATGATTCTCCTTACCGTTGCAAACAAACACAGTTTTGTGCTTCCCTGACAATTTTGAAAGTGGCATCAGTAATTTTTTAAACTTCATGGGAATTCAGGAATTGTTCGTCAAATATATGGGTCGCACTGCAAAATCATCTTATTTTTTTGCTTCATTAATGCTGGGAAAGTAAGCCCATTGCTTAACCACTTTCCTCCTTTTCTGTCTGTTTTAGGAACTTCCTTGATAAACTTGGCCCTTGACTTCAGACTTCAAAACAAGCACCAAACTATATTACAAGGACTTGCTTTTCTCTTCAACAATTCCAGACTTTGCAAAGACAGCCAGGTTAGGTTCTCTACAGCTTCTCTGATAAATTATCTTGCAAACTCTGTTTCTCATAGAAATCAGGTTGTGCGAGTCATTTTCGTATAGTTTCAGTTACGTCCGAGAAGTTGTGTAAGATGGAGTTTAATGATATTAGAGACACTCGGTTTTGTTAAAAAGTATAGTTCCCCTAAGTTTTTGAATGTTGCATTTTGAAGGCAAATTTTGTGGCGGTGTGTGTACGTGGTGTCATATAGCTGCAACTACTAGTCAACTTTAGAGGGCTATAACCTATACGGAGCTATATGCAACATAACTTCGATATTCAGGAAATTGAAATAACACAGAATTGAAACCTGTGCAGATTTATGGAACTACAAACATCCTCACGCTTTTTTTTTTCTCAAAAACTTGATGTGTTTAATGTGTTACACCTCCGGCCCCTACCTAAGTAATGTATTGACAGGTAATATGTCATGTTCTGTCACTTACACTGCCCAGATTACAGGGCTTTGGTTCATATATAGCTCTGTAACATTCTAATATTATCACCCTCGAGCTTGCATAGTACTGTCTTCTTATGTTTATCATAGAACTTGATCTATACATGAATCAGTATTTCACATTGCTTTTATCATAAAATCTTAATATTTGCAGGAATCGTTATACAACATTGCTCGGGCATACCATCACATTGGTATGTTTTCTTTGGCTGTTACATATTACGAAAAGGTGTTAGAAATGCGCGAGAAGGATCATCCAATTCCATCACTTCCCAATGAAAATCTAGGTGGTACACGCAGTAAGAGTCCAGGCTACTGTGATCTTCGCCGAGAGGCGGCTTTCAATCTGCACTTGATTTACAAGAAATCTGGATCACATGATCTTGCCAGGCAAGTCTTGAAAGATCATCTTACTATTTGAGATAGCTTCCACCTCACCCTTTAATTTGGGTTTCAGACTTTTAGTAGTTTATGGCTGATTTAGGTGAAACAGCAGATTTGTACTGATGATACAGTCTGCTGTTTTCTCCCTTGCAGTTTGATATCTATCGACTGCAATGGTGGAGTTTTATACAGTCAAATTTCCGACAGTTGCGTTTTCATTTTTAGCATGGAGCTGTATTTATACCTTACGAATACCGGCTCTCGTACATATCACAGAGTTTGTATGATCATACATTATTGATGCACTATAGCAGTTTTTTAATGATGAAGCGATTTTGTTATTTATGTACTTGAAATGCTGAGGTTGGCTTGGCTGATGCTGCAATGCCATGGCTAATGTTGTTTAGTTCTCACATGTGAATCATGCTGGGCATCCTACTCCATTGGAATAGAATGCAACCCTCCTTAAGTAATGTAAAATAGTAGAAGTAGGGGTAGGGTTCTTAGATTTAGCCTTTTTTTTAAAACCCTCGTTAAGTAATTAAATTAACCTGCAGCAGAATTACTTATAAATGGTAAACAAAATCTATTGGAACTTATAAGTGGCCAGTAAACAAAATTTAATACAACTTGTAAGATGATGTGTTGCAGAAATCAACAATATTCACTATCATGAATTCATTCTCGCCTGAAGCATATGTATATCAGATCAGATGAATGTTGCTAACTGGCTAAGCAATCAATACCTCAATCTTTTCCTTTTGGGCACTGGTTCTTGAATTGCATCGAGGTGAATTAGGCTTGGAGAGACTGCATTAGAGATAATCGCACCAGGGAGACTGTCGAGTGGAACTTCTGTCATCGTGCATTTCTTCACCAAATCAAACCAGATAGCCTTGTACTTGTGATTACCCTCATGTGAGTATTTACACATGATAAGAACCTTCTGTTTACCCTTGACATAGGCCATGAGCTTTGGATATTCATAGTCCAAAACTTGAAGATGGTGATCAAACGACATAAACTTAGTCCACGTGTTGTTTCCTCCGTAATCTTTCATTATCCAAACTTCCAATCCTCCTGAGCCTGTGGTGGAACTGATAAATAATTCTCCACCAAGTGCATCCAAATAATGAATACTGGAACTCAGGTTACCTGACGGAAATGGAAGCTGGAAGTAGTTTTCTGAGCTCAAATTGAGAGCTAGTATGATTCTCATGCTGTGTCCTTTCTCTAGTTTCACGGCTTCCCAGTGAATAGCACCATTCAAGAAAACTCCATAACCCAAAACAAATAAATCATGACAGTTGGGATAGTTCGTCTCCTGATCAAGTTGACGCCATTTGTTTGATTTGAGAGAGTAGATCAAAGTTGTTAATACCACGACTCCACAGCTTAAAGAGCAAGAAACCGTGACCACCTTATAGTCATCATGAATATTGTCATAGCCAAAACCGGTATTGTCAGTAGGACCGCGGGTATGTTTAGGACAGGGCGGTAAGTCATGGAATTCCCGTAAGAAAGGATTGTAAAGTATCCTATGCATGTAGATGTTGTTGTTAACTCCAGGGATGAGGATCATGCCGTCACATGAACGCAATGTCCACGAAGAACGGTCATCTAAAAGCTTAAAATTTATCCAACGAGATATGGGTTGTCCGAGACACTCGACCGCATAGGAATTGCTAGAATTCAGGGTGGTGAGTAAAGATATCGAATGAAACTCCTCTGTAAACCGTCTTTTGCTAATAACATAGAGGTTTTTATCATAATGATCATCATCATGTTGACGCATGTGCAGTCTCAGGAACCTTTGGTCATTGATAACTGATCGCCAGGCTTTGCAGACGCACCTCAACCTGGCAAGATCCTCCACCGCCGGCACACGGATCAATATTTCGGGAAGCAAATCGGCTGGAAAAACGTCGGACATCTTTAGTTTAGTTAGCTAAGGTAAAAAGAATTGTATATATATGAGATAAGTAACGTATACGACAAGGAATATAATTAATGAAAACCTAATCCTACTTTAAGTTGTCTACCATTCTACCATGGTATCTTTCTTAAAGTAATATAATAAGCCGATTGATTCACCCAATTGATTGACCTACCAATCAATTTTAATCCGTTGATCTTACTTATTCAATTTCAATCTGGTGTGTACATGTGTCATTACTTAATTAAAAGGTGTAGGGTTCGAATTCTGTCGGCGTGATTTTTCTCCATTATTTGTATTATTATTTTTATTGAAGGTGTTTGGTCCGAATATCATTATTTTAGTTAAAGGTGTTGGGTTCCAATCTTATCTTTCTTTTTATTTATTTTCTTCTTAAATTTTTATTTTTTAATAACTTAAAGTTGTATGGTTGTACTATACTTAATTTAAAAATAACCATGATATGTTCTTATGAAAAAAAAAGACATACTTCCTCCGTCCAATAATAAGTGTAACACTTGATTTAGTTGACTTTTTCGATGATCATTTTGACCTTAAATTATTCTTAAATCATACAATAAAATAATTAAAAACATCGTATCATAAAATTAGAATGTTTATATTATAATATAATTTTTTAATTATTTTACTTGAATGATTTAAATTAATTTAAGGTCAAACTAATCCTCGAAAAAATCAATTATAAAACCAAATGTTACACTTATTATATATTGGACGGATGAAGTATTTTATTTACCAAAACGTCAATTTAGCTCTGATAATAAAGAACCTGAGGATACTAGCTAGGTCACTTGAAATTTGAATATCGTCCATATTGTGGCATCAACATAACAAAATGCATCGATGAAACAAAATGCAAACAGATAATGACGCACATGACAATATATTCAACTGGTGAAGAACACCAATTAACATGCGAAATATGCATTGCAGATATCGAAGTTGAATGTTTCCAAAGCCTATAGATGTATCTGATGGTTCTTGACTCATCGGAAGAATACTTTTCGTATGTCTAATATAGTTCAATTCAAAACGATTAATTGCATAACTACAAAAACTATATACATTTATAGGACACCATTAGTGTTAAGTTTAGTTACTCAATTAGTTATTTTTGATTACGTTTGAAGTCATTATGTGAAGATTATATATTTACTCCATTCATTTTACTATATTATTTAATAAAACAATAATGTTTTACAAGATTACGCTTCACACGCGTACCGTGTGATGCGGTTTCTAGTAATTAATTAAAGGCATACCAAATTGTGTTAATTAGCTGTATTGATCGACAACAAAATTAATGATCTCGGATCGCTAAGCCTTTTTTTGAGAAATAATCATATATTGATTAACATCAAATTACATCTGGGTGTTCGAACGGTAAATTTGTGGACCCGTTGCTGTCATCACCCACACTTTGGGCTAAATCGTGGGCTAATCTATTACAAGATCTACGAATAAAACCGAAAGAACAGGAAGTAAAGGCTGCGCAAAATTGCTTTGTTTCACCAGTAATGAGACCACTGGCGCCTAAGTACCTTTCTGATGAGTTGAGCTGGTTTATGACATTCAGATTGTCCCCTTCAAAATCCACTCCATCAAGCTGTAACTCCAGCGCGAACAGAACTGCAATGCGGGCTGCAATGGCTTCTGCCACTTCAGGATTAATCACGTGTCGGGTGAATTTTCTCTTCCAAGCCACAACAGCTCCATTGCTGTTTCTAATAACGATTCCCGCCCTTGTCCCCTGCAACCTGTGGTTAATTGCTACATCAAAGTTTACTTTTAATCTCCCTACTGCAGGCGGCGTCCACTGGCCTTGTGCTGGTTCAGGTGGTCTAGGTTGCGCAAAAATATTCTGGGCCTCTCTGAATTTCTGTATATATTGTCTGGTAAAGGCTATCGAATCCATGGCATCATACCCTGTCTGCTCGTGTATTATCTTGTTCCTGTTAGACCAAATGCTCCAACAAAACATGAAGAACATGTCCAAATCTTCTCGCGACCCCTTACGCTTTACTGCCTCAACCCATTCAATAATGTCCCCCGTATGGTACGACAAGATATGATGCGGGAAATACGAGCTTGCCCACAGAAGCCTCGCATAAGCACAGTACCGCAATGTATGTAGCAAAGTTTCATTCTCGCACTTGCAAACAGGACAACTACTTTCTATATTCACGCCACGTTTAGACAGATTGACACAAACAGGAAGACAATTCTTAAGCATTCGCCAACCAAAAACTTCTACCTTGGGAGGGATTTTTAGATGCCAGAGCCATTCCCAGTTGCGTTGTTGCACCAGGCTGCTGCATCCATGTTTATTCTGAGCTTTCTGTCTATGAAGATCTCGTGTGAGGTAATAGGCTGTCCGAACTGAGTAATGGCCATGCTTCGAAAAATTCCAGATTCGAACGTCTTGAGTTTCTGTTACCGGCAAAGGCATGTGCAAGATGTCTTTCATATCTTCCTCCCAGAACAACATGCTCACCAAATTTTCGTCCCACTGACCTGCATTAATAAGATTAGCAACAGAAATATCTCCGAGTTCATAGAGATCAGGTGTGATTGGTTTGAGACTCCGGTCCCTTGCAATCCAGCAGTCCCTCCACACACTGATATCCTTTCCGTCACCAACTCTCCAGCGGATACCATGTCGAACCATATCCATCGCAGCATACATACTCTTCCAAGTGAAGGATGCATTGTTGCGCAAAGTCGAATCTAGAACATCTGTAGAGGGGAAATATTTCTCTTTTAAAACTCTACTCAGCAAAGAGGAAGGGTTATGAATTATCCGCCAGATCTGTTTACCAAGCATAGCTAAATTAAATGCACGTAAGTCTCTAAAACCCATCCCCCCATCCCTCTTGGAATCACACAAATTATCCCACTTAACCCAATGGATTTTCTTTTCTTTGCCATTTCCCCACCATAACTTTGCTACAATGGAATCAATCTCATTGAGGAGATAATCGGGAAGTTTGAAACAACTCATCACGTAGGTTGGAATAGCTTGAATAACGGATTTGATCAATACTTCCTTCCCCGCCTTAGAAAGAAACCTATTCCCATAACCTTGGACTTTCTGCCATATTCGCTCCCTTAGCCATCCAAATACTTCTTTCTTTGATCTACCCATTTCAGTCGGGAGTCCCAGATACTTGTCATGTTTTTCAACGACACGGACAGGTAGAATCCCTCAGATCGTATGGACAATGTTCTGATCAGCATTTCTGCTGAAAACAACAGTGGACTTCTCCAGATTTATTTCTTGACCCGATGCAAGGCTATACCTGTATAGAATATCTCCAATTTCTACAGCTGCAGAAGTAGAGGCCTGACAAAATAATAATGTATCATCAGCAAAGAGTAGGTGAGAGATCCTAGGTGCCGTAGAGGATACTGCAACCCCCGCAACACCTCCCTCTCTTCAGCATCACGAATTAGAGCACTAAAAGCTTCAGTTATAAATAAAAAGAGATAAGGTGAAAGAGGATCTCCCTGACGAATCCCCCTCTCCGGCTAAATTGGGTCAAGATCAATTCCATTTAAAAGGATGGAATAAGAAACAGTCCGCACACTAAGCATAATGAGATCAATAAAGTGATTCTCAAAGCCTAGACACTCCAACACTCTATGCAAGAAACTCCACTCTACTCTATCATAAGCCTTACTCATGTCGAGTTTTAAAGCCATAAAAACCTCTTTACCCTTGATTTTTTGTTTTAAAAAATGATTGACCTCATACGCCACAAGCACGTTATCAGTAATTAACCGGTTAGGGACAAAAGCTGACTGATTTTCGGTAATGATGGTATCCATAAAAGGCTTTAACCGGTTAGTAATTGCTTTCGAAGCAATTTTGAAAATGACATTGCTTAAACTGATAGGTCGAAATTGGGTGATTTTCTCTGGTGTCTTGCATTTAGGGATGAGAACTACATGAGTGAAATTCATTTTGGGTTCCAAGTTTCTGTCATTCAGGAAAGAAAGAACACAAGTGATAACATGTTCACCCACAATATTTCAAAATCGTTGATAAAATAAGGCAGGGAGACCGTCAGGTCCAGGGGATTTAAGGGGGTACATATCAAACAAAGCTTTTCTTACCTCTTCTGGCTTAAACACCCGGCGAAGCTCCTGGTTGATACTCTCGTCCACTCTAGCCTTTATAACTCTTGCCACTACGAAGCATAACTCAGTTTGTAAGCTGCTCCAACCAATAGGTCGGGGTTCTGAGTCACAATTTAGTTGATTAAAAAAAAATTAAAAAAAAAAAAAAAAAGAAGCTGTATTGATCAAACTAAATTGTGTTATTTTGCCATTGTTGTTGTTCATCAGCTAAGGCATGCTAATTCCACTGACTTGCAGATAAGCAAACTGCTTTAGTATTGCTGTCTACTAACAACAT
Source organism: Plantago ovata (assembly GCA_028274465.1). Taxonomy (NCBI): domain Eukaryota; kingdom Viridiplantae; phylum Streptophyta; class Magnoliopsida; order Lamiales; family Plantaginaceae; genus Plantago; species Plantago ovata. The sequence continues at coordinate 86,604,292 of CM051458.1, read as the reverse complement.
AAACAAGATGTAACTAACAACATAAACAAGATGTAAGATTTTATTGATAGAATGGCTTAGTTTCAAACATCAAGTATGTTTGTAGTTTGATTAACAGTAGAATGAACTACGATCACACCATGACCGTTTCTATATCCTTGTTTAGTTTATTATCAAAGATTAAGCATCTAGATCTAGTAAACAATTATATTTAATTTCAGGAGTTGTTGATTACATGATAAAAATACAGAACATTCAGTGAAGTCTTTTTGTTATGGGTTAACAATGTAAAAGAGATTTAGTCTTGTCCCATATCATAAGATACGAATAAATAAGAGAACCAACCAATTAGTATAAAATAGCTATCTATCATACCTTCAAACTCATACCTTTCTTGGCCCTTTTGGTTAAGATCAAGTGTAGTATATCTGTTCTTATTAGTTTAATATTGCCCCATGCGCAAAGATAAGAATTACAACAAAGTTTGAGCAACCATAGCTATCTCGCGGTAAAGCTTGTTGTACATATACAGTGTGGGATAACAAGCTTTGGTGTTGTGTATGGTAGTTGCTTCTACTTGTTTATCTTGTAATAATAGGAGATAAAGGTGAAAATGGTCAGCGTACTACTGATCAAACAAATGGCAATCCTAAACATTGATAATTTATATAGTCCAATTTAGAAGGGTTGATTTGATTGATATGGAAGCGCGCGTATTGTGCTCTTAACTTCATACATGAAAGAGTTTGATTAGAAAAATTCTAACTGAATTAGATTACATTGCTTGTGTTAGTTATAGTATTGCTGTTAATGTACGTATTTGCCAAAAACACTAGTGTATTTGAATCAGAATAAATCAATTTATGTACCCCTGGAATTCCAGAACCACAAATCTCATTACCTAAAACACACATATCCTTCTGTCCCAAAATAGTTGCACCATTTTATCATTTTGGGCGTCCCGTTAGAGTTGCACAATTTCAATTCTTTGTCATATTTGGAAATGTTAATTATAATTTTATAATCCATCAATGTACTTTATAAGCTACAAATCCACTAATAAATTAAAGTCGACCCCCACTAACAATATAAATCAATATTTAACTTTTATCTTTATTTTTTGTGTCGAAAAGAAAATGGTGCAACTGCTCTGGACGGATGGGTATATATTACATCTACTGAATTGTAGGACTGAAACTTGTAGAATGGTAACTTCTTTGGAGTAATAGCTAAGATAAAGAGCCACACGAAGCTGCACAAAAGACCAATATTATTCCAGGAAATAACTGTAACGTTACGTTGCATTTGGACTAAATACTACCAACAATACTTGCAAACTGCAGGATAATTAGAGTGATCATGTCACCGTAACGTAAAAAAACTCTCGAAGGACAAACTCTGTTGGATTGATTCAAGTTGTGTGTTAAATACGTTAACACAATGCAAAGAGGATCAAACATATGTGATAAGCATATTTCGCTTTCTTTCCAGGTTAACTACAATCAGACTACCAGTCATGGCTCGCATATGTTCGGCAAGTCCAATTAATCTTGGACTTCAATTTATGCATAAAATGTAGTCTAAAATACATATTTTTCGAAGTATTCACTTGACTTTCTTCACGGCAAAACAACCAGTGACCACGATTCCTTGAAATCCCAAGAAATAGAAGTCTTTATGTTGTTCTGAACATAGATGATTCTACGGCCGGCCTATACATGTAGTTTGATGTACAAATTACCATGGATGTAGGCAAGCTACAATCTAATCTGTTTCTTCAATGTTGTCCACACTTTACCGTGGCTTGTCCAAATTTTGATGGCAATTACCGTAATGATACCTCTTATATGGGTCACAAGTTGAAAGTACAAGGCTCTCATCATCACCAAAGACTCAATGTCTAAGATATTCCTGCTGTAGCATTTGTATTTGAACAAGGATTTTCAAATTACTTGGGTATAATGGGTAGCTGATATGTTTGATAATTCAGGGTAAAATTTGTGTTGGGAATTTTAGTGAAACGAATGAGCTTTCAATTCGTTCGATGTATTGGTCATTTGGGCCCAACACGTTGGAAACAAGGTTTCCACGATCGTTTATTTCCGTTTGTTGAAATGGATGTCACTAAGGCGTTAAGTCACTAAAATCCCGTGTGGTGAAAGGTGATTAATGCACATAGTGTGTCGATCAATACATGAATGAATTAAGTTATTCAAAATACAATTGGATCCATTGTGCTAAAATTCATGGGAAAGAACAAATGAGGTTTGAAATATGCAACCAAATATGCAAGTCGCATTGTTGGAATGTGTTGATTCATTTGTGTTTAGTGTAATTAATTACTCAAGTTAAATGAGAAATTATTACACAAATAAATCATTTGAATTAGTGTATCCGTGATGATTTCACGGTGTTTCCAAAAGGAAAAATGTCCAGAAAAATGCAAAACTCAATATTGTGGGCGATGGGGATCAAACTAGCAACCTACCAGTTGGTAGCAGCTTCTACCGCCAGACCAACACGCCTTTTGGTGAAAAGGTGTGAGCCGTTTAGAACATGTTCGTTTTGGGCAAGTTTGTGACTCTTGGAGATTGGTTGCTTTTCCGAAAGTGTATGACACTTGATGAATAGTTGTGTGACTATTCATTGAAGCCTTTAAAAGGGTTTTGCACACTTTCAATGGAGTCTCTTGAGAAGTATAAATATAAGGAAGAGATTCATTTCTCAAACACATATCCAAGGCATTTGATACTTCTCTTCTCATTTGCTTTCTCTTTGCACTCAATCATACTCAAAGTAAGTTCGCCAGATTCGACTACTGGAGTGCTCCTTAGTCGTCTATAGAGTAGTTTTATCCTGGGAGACAGATTGCCATTATTCCGTAAGCACCATGAGCGGGGCAAGTATTTGTCTTAAGGAGAGATGGTCCAACCATCGACTCTACTCGCCATCTTGTTGATTTATTGTTGTTCGTTACCATGTCGGAGTTGCTTGAAGACATGACATTCTATAGCGTGAAGAAAGAAAGGGAAGTTTACTTGTAAATTTCTTTATTGTTGTATTTTAGCAATGTTAATGTACAATTTAGTCTAATTGTTTTCCCCTTCTATATAATAAAAAGAAATAAGAAAACAAAAACAAAATTTGCGTGAGATAGAGTATGAGGGGTGGGATAGCAACAATATGAAAGAGTTTAATTTGACTATGATTCGATTCAAATGCATACGGGTTTGTTAAGAACATATCAATAACTTACAATTCAAACCAATTAAGTTATCCATATCCGTATAGGGCACATATGCAAGCTCAGACCTTGGCAATTCATAGCTTTAACCCTTTTCGTGAACAAAAAATACTACTATAAAAGATTGTTAGTTTATGGACTAATGTACTTACCATTCTGAAACATAAAATCAAAAAAAATCTAAAGATTCAAAACAAGATGAAAACGTCATGTTTGGCTTTGGATTTGGAAGGGATATCGGCTTGGTGTTGTTTTGTTTCCAGTGTCCAAGCCTTGCTCTACTTGCTCTTGAGTTTTTGAGGGAGATTTGTTTGGTGATCATGCAGTGTCGTGTGCTGGGATGGTGGGTATCAAGCACCAACATAACCTCGTTCGTGACACTCTCTTGGATGTCTGTTTCCGATCTGGTATTTCTGTTGGTAAGGAAGTGGATATTGATTTGAGTGTCGGGAGTGACATGTCCCTTCGTCCTGCAGACTTGCTCCTTTATGCTTGGGATAGGGGAGGGATGTTTGTGTTGACCTGACCGGGTCTTCCCCCTTGACCCGGTCTGGGTTGGTGGACTTTATGCCTGGTCATGCGGTTGCTGACGCTGCCAAGCGCAAGTGTGCGAAGTATCGGGACTTGTGTGCAGTTAAGGTATATGGATTCCTTCCTTTCACTTTCTCGGCACTTGGGGAGTTGGATGATGATGTTGTGGATTTGCTTGTTAGAGTCCGGTGTTTTGCTTTGGCTTAGGATACTGGAGCGCGTGTTGCTCATCATATTTTCATTAGGATTAGTTTTGCTATTGCTAAGGGAGTGGGAGCACAACGTGTTTCTCGACTGCTCACTAATTTTGTGTAAACATTCGTTGTTTTTTATTTAAAAAAATAAAATAAATAATGATAATAATAATATTGTGTAAAGATTCGTTGTTTTTTGTTTATTTAATTACACTTTAATAATAATAATAATAATAATAATAATAATAATATTAATAATAATAATAATAATAATAATAATATTAATAATAATAATAATAATAATAATAATAATAATAATGATAATAATAATAATAATAATAATAATAATAATAAGGCGACACTTAGGAGGGATCGACTTGACAGTACGTAACCCCTTAGCCAACAAAGCATCAAGAGAAGCCAGCGAAAAACCCTGAGTATCAGGCACACCAATACTAGCATGCGAAGAAGCATCCAGAGAGCGAGGTACAGGGATGTCAAACATAGTGAAATGAACCACACCATCACCACTATCAGGAGCCTCCACAACATTGTTACGGTCATGTCGACACCGCGCGCGAACTGTATGAGTAGTAAGACAAATCCCACACAGCCAACGACCCATCCGCCTCAAAGTAGCTTCAACAGACAGATAAACAGGCAAACTAGTAGCAAGAGCATTACGTGTGACAACCTGTGCCTCACCACGAAAATGGCGATCACGCATGTGGGTAATTAAATAACTACTAGTAAGACCATTCCCACTGCCGTCCTGACACTCAGAAAGTCCAACAAACGGACAATGAAACCGTTGTTGGATTCGTTTGCTTGCGCTACCTCTTTGTACGCTGAGGACTTTTTCTCCGAGGAGTAGTCTTGAGTGTAGGGCAGTTGTTAGGCGACAGCGTCAGGAGGAGTGCATTACTTCTGCCCTTCGTACTTGGGACGCCGCTGGGGGTAGTTTACAGCTGCTTCGTGACACTTTGGCCGCGGATACGCCTTCTTTTCGTCAGGAGTCAGATCCAGATTTGGGTGAAGCCAATTCTCGACAGTGTCTCAGGAAGGTAAGTGATGGGCATTATTCTGCAGCTGTTCGGGTTCTTTCTTCCTCTGGTGTTGCTCCTTATTCGGTTGATATTCTGGAGACTTTGAAGGAAAAGCACCCTTCTGCTCCTTTCCCTATCTTGCCTCCTTTACTGGCTGGTCTTTGTCCCCTTTCTGCCTCCAGTACTACTGTTCGAGATATGATTCGTAGTTTCCCTCGAGGAACCTCCTGTGGTCGAGATGGTCTACGAGTTCAGCACTTATTGGATTGTCTGGGCGGTGCTGCTGTTGCTCTCTCGGATGATTTGATCACCTCTATCACTCGGGTGGTTCATCTTTTCTTGGAGGGTAAGTGCCCGCATGGTTTGGGTGAGTATATTGCTAGTGCTCCCCTCACTCCGCTGGTTAAGTCGGGTGGCGGTTTACGTCCTATTGCTGTGGGTACTGTTTGGCGTCGCCTGGTCTCTAAGGTGGGTGCTGTTTTGGTTGGCCCCTCTTTATCTGGGTATTTTGACGGTCTTCAATTTGGTGTTGGGGTACCTTGTGGCGGTGAGGCTATTCTTCACGTCTTGAGTCGGCTAGTAGAGGCGAGAGGCAGTGAGGTGGGCTTGACCATGTTGTTAGTTGACTTTCAGAATGCTTTCAACATGGTCGATCGTGAGGTTCTGTTGCTTGAGGTTCGTCGTCATTACCCCGGTCTTTCCCGTTGGGTTGAGTTCTGTTATTCCAGTCCGGCCAGGTTGTACTATGGGGAGCACATTCTTTGGTCTAGTCAGGGGGTCCAGCAGGGCGATCCTTTGGGTCCTCTTCTTTTTGCTTTGGTTTTACATCCGTTGGTTTGTAAGATCAGAGATTTTTTTGACTTATCCTTGCAGGCTTGGTATTTGGATGACGGCACCATTGTCAGAAATACCTTAGTTGTGGGAAAAGTCTTAGAGATGATCTTGGTGGACGGCCCACGTTCTGGACTTCACCTCAATGTTCACAAGACTGAGATTTTTTGGCCTCTAGAAGATCCGAGGAGTAGGATTCCTGGTGTTTTTCCTCCTTCTATCGCCAGGCCACTCCGTGGGGTCAAAGTTCTTGGGGGTTCGGTTAGTGTGTGCCCTGATTTCAGCAGTGAGCTTGTGGTGAAGAGGGTGAATAAGACTATCGAGCTTATGGACTCTGTCGCGAAGCTTAATGATCCGCAGTGTGAGTTGTTGCTGCTTCGTGCTTGTACGGGCATTTCGAAGCTCTATTTTGCTTTGCGCACTTGCCCTCCTGTTTTCTTTCAGTCGGCCCAGTTTTCTTTTGATCGGGCTCTCAGATCCTCCTTGGAGCGTATTGTTACGGCGTCGGGCCCCGATTTTGGTGATTGGCAGTGGCGTCTTGCTACTTTGCCCTTTTCTTTGGGGGGCTTGGTGTTTATTCTGCTATGGATGTTCGTCATTATGCCTTCGTTGCTTCTCGCCTTCAGTCTGCTGGTTTGCAGGCTAAGCTTTGTGTCCTTCTGGTGTCACTTCTCTTGGACCTGCTTTTGATGGTGCCCGGTCTTTGTTTGTTGAGACCACAGGTTCTGACCTTTTGAGTAACCCCAGTGAGATCGCTGCCCCAAGACTTATGAAAAGACTGGCAGATATATATTTCACGAAGGTTGCTGCTTCTGCGGAATCTGTTTTCTCTTTATCCCCACGTCAGGTAGCTCTTTGGAAGTCTCAGCGGGGTGCCCATTCTTCTGATTGGTTGCGTGTATTTCCTATTTCTGGTTTGGGGCAGACAATGAACGGGAGGACTTACAGGTGTGTTCTGGGTTATCGGCTTGGTGTTGCATTGTTTCCGGTGTCCTTGCCCTGCTCTACTTGCTCTCGGGTTTTTGATGGAGATGTGTTTGGTGATCATGCGGTGTCATGTGCTGGGGTGGTGGGTATCAAGCACCGACATAACCTCGTTCGAGACACTCTCTTGGATGTCTGTTTCCGGTCTGGCATTTCTGCTGGTAAGGAAGTGGATATTGGTTTGAGCGGCGGGAGTGACAAGTCCCTCCGTCCTGCAGACTTGCTCCTTTATGCTTGGGATAGGGGTCGGGATGTGTGTGTGGATCTGACCGGGTCTTCCCCTTTGACCCGGTCTTGGTTGGTGGACTTTGTGCCTGGACATGCGGTTACTGATGCTGCCAAGCGCAAGTGTGCGAAGTATTGGGACTTGTGTGCAGCTAAGGGATATGGATTCCTTCCTTTCTCTTTCTCGGCACTTGGGGAGTTGGGTGTCGATGTTGTTGAGTTGCTTGTTAGAGTTCGGGGTTTCGCTTTGGCTCAGGATAGTGGAGCGCGTGCTGCTCATCATATTTTCCCTAGGATTAGTTTTGCTATAGCTAAGGGAGTGGGAGCCCAGCTTGTTTCTCGGCTGCCCACTAATTTTGTGTAAACTTTCTTTGTTTTTGATTTATTGAAATAATAATAATAATAATAATAATAATAATAATAATAATAATAATAATAATAATAATAATAATAATAATAATAATAATAATAACATTTTCTGGCTAAAAAAATAAATAAAAAAAAATAATAATAATAAGGGAGGAAAGCCTATAGTTATATTATAATAATATAATTTCATAATTTGTTTTATTAATATTAATATGAAATCAAACGAGACTTTAGAATATGAAACAAATTGAATACGAAGTAGAAACTTTGATAGAAATGGAGGGAATATTGGGGATCATGTTCTCGTTTAATTAAATTTAAATTGAATGAAAATAAATCATTCAAACTGAACTCAACTAATTAATAAAACTAATAAATCATAAAGATATGAGTTAAAATTTGCTAAAAGTGTAAATTATAGAGCATTTAATTTTTTTTGGATGAAATAAATAATAAAGAAACAGAGGTAGTACTCATAGTATACATATTTAATTTACATATTTCTTTCTCACCTATTTTAAAACAAAAAAATACATTTCATTTTCTTTTGCAAAGGGATGTTTTTATGGAGTACTTTTTCAGCAAAACCTCAAATTGGGCTACGAGCCTATATTCGGCTCTGTTGCAGAATTTATGGGGAGCAAAAATGTAACGTAAACATCAAAATTTGAGGTGATTATCAAACCATTTGCAAATATTTTCTTTTCTTTATTTTTACTTGTTTTCTTTTTCTCTTTTTTGTTTATGTGGGAATTCCAACAACTCCTACACGTACGGTTGTGGCTGATTCGTGGACCAGGAATAATCCAATAGAAGGGAGTAATTAGACATGACCGGTTCTCCGAATCGACGGTTCATGGTTCATGAATCACCGGTTTAGTTTCATGAAAACCTATGAACCATAACCGAAATCATAACCATCGGATTCAGTTTATGTCCCTGGCAAACATGTTCTGAGTGCCCAAGCATACATAAATAGGATGTTGAATATAGAATTTTGCAAAATTTTATGATATAATTAAGTTGAGAACAATTCAGAACTGAATTACGCAAGGTTTGCCAAGCCCGTGAACTAGTAGAGCAGAAACATGGATGTGGGATTTAACAACAAATTGGAGACATTCTAGAGTAATTTTACAGCTTTAAAACACTCAAGTCTCAACTCCATTAAACTACATGGTTTAACATTTTTTTCTTCTTCGCCACTTGAGCTTTTGTCGCTCTTCAATAAGAAAATCTCTAATAAACAAGGCATTGTATTATTTTCACATTATTCGTTTTCAATACGAAAATATGAACATTAAACCATAAATCTCTAATGATAAGTCAGGTGTGATTCTACCACTGTAATATTCACTACTTCATAAGTTCTACACTTAAATAGAACCAGATTTACCAATTTTTCTTGTCAAAATGTGTTCCCCCCAAAATATGCACACCCAGAGTGCCAGACCAACAAAACAGTTACCTTCAAAAGCCAGAAAATAAGACATGGGCCGATATTTTAAACTGACTTGGGCGGAGTGTGCTAGGCTAATCGAATTACAATGGTTTTGGGTGGTGAAAACATCTCTTCTTGTGACCAGATCAGTTATTCTATGTTCTTTAGTGATTCTTTCATTTCAGGATTTTCATTTTTTGTTTTGGAAGTACAGATGAAACCAGCTACACTCCGTGCAGCGATTATCTGATTTCAACAACATAAATAAGTAGTTGGATGCTCGTATAAGGTAAGGTGAAGTTGATGCTGTAGTAGTAGTGATTTTGTCCCAGATAGGTTAAGATCTAGAAGAACTTGGGATCAGTTGTACAAAGTACAGCTATTGCACTGGCGTGGCATACTCTGCCCAAGTCAGTTTAAAATATGGGCTCCTGTAATTAGTTGCTTCACCTGCCTTATATACCATCAAAATTAAAGTCCTCCGCCTAACATAGCAAAGGAACACTACAACAAAATAGAAATACAGGGAATAATAAGAGCGACAAAAGCTCAAGTGGCGAAGAAGAAAAAAATGTTAAACCAGGTAGTTTAGTGGAGTTGAGACTTGAGTGTTCTAAAGCAGTAAAATTACTCTTGAATGTCTCCAATTTGTTGTTAAATCCCACATCCATGTAACATGTTTCTTCTCTACTTCATGGGCTTAGGAAAAATTGCCTCATTCAGTTCTGAATTGTTCTCAACTTAATTATATCATCAAATTTTGCAAAATTTTATCTTCAGCATCCTATTTATGTATGTTTGGGCACTCAGAACATGTTTGCCTGGGGCATATAAACTCGATGTGCATATGCGATATGGCACTTAAAACTGCTTATTCATGTCGTATGGAGATAGTACTAGAATCAAATGCTACATAATCTGGAAGGTACTAATATGCTCCAGATTCAAATCTTCTAGATGAACAAAAGACATTGGGTGTTCTTTACTTTGAGATGTAGTAAAGACTACATTGAGATGTAGTAAAGACTACATCTCAGATTTCTTCGATTCTTTACTATGAGAGTTTGAGGAATGATTTGAAAACTGGCTATGTGTGTTCGATTGGAGCATGGATTGAATATGATTACAGAATAAGGATGATGAGACGCAGCTAAGATTGCCCCAGTTTTCAGACGAAGAGAACAGAGCCTTATTGTGTTTCTTTTCTCAATAAGGAATACTACACCCTCAAAGGAGATCAGAGAGTTATATATCCATTTTTTATCATCCATTGCAAGCTCCAATGGTTGTTAACATTCTTAAGACACCAATACGACCACCCGAAAGATGCTCCCCCGAACACTTGAAGTTGTGCCTCTGCATATCTTTGGTAATCCTTCTTCGTCGCGTTTCTTACTTGCCACTCTGCTACCCATTCCCCTGCATGGTATTTCAATTTAAGTTGTTAGGCAAATAAGTACGTCATGCACTGATTTTCACATCATTCTGTAACATAAGATTAGAATTTAACTGCTATATATATATGTACGTATTTGATAAGATTACCAACAAAAATTAGAGGACCCTTCGGTGTTGTGAGCTCTTTCAGTTGTGCTGTTCGATTGGTGTGTATATAATCAAGATTTTCCTGCACGGTGAAGTTGTTGTATACGTACCAGAAGAGGTTGTAGAAATGTACATCTATGACAACTTTAGAAAATCGGCTTGCAAGAGGGAAAAGCTCTCTTGGCTCCATGGGTGATCCTAGTCGATTGGATAACACGACATACGCCCTTGAGGAGTGTTTACGAACTGCATCATATCCAAGTTTATAATACGTGGTTAAGAGCTTCACAGAAACTCCAGGAGAAAGCGGCTCATTGAGTAGTTCCACCGCGAATAAACTTGGACTCTTTGCGTACCTATCGATAGTTTAGGTAATATTATAATTAATATAATTTCCTTCTTTCAAAGCATACCAAAATTGTTGGCAACCAAAAATAAAAACTTTTGATTGTTAATCTGGTATAGCCTTTTATTTTGAATTTTGATATATCATTTTCCCCGTTAATTCTTGCATACTTTTAACTTTTAAGAACCACCACATTTCATATTTTTAACCGGGAAAAAAAGAAATGTTAACTCGAAACGGAAAGATTAATGATGATCGAAGACTATACCTAGCCGTTAGGAAAGATATAACATCCACAGTTTGTTGAATGGTATCATTGGTACCCCATTCTTGAGAACCATCTCTGGAGATCCAACCATTTTGTGAACCAGGTGCAGAGTGTAGATCAAGGATGACCTTAAGCTTATACTTCCTGCGCATATGCAACAAGTTTATTTAATTTATGATGCAACAAGTTTATTTAATTTATGATGAAAATATATCATATTATAAAATATGTCACGCCGTATTACAAATACTGTAATTTACTCAGCCCAGACAAAGGCATTGTCTAAAGCTTTCAAAGATCCAGCCACAAACGGCTTTGGGGGACTAGGGTCACTAGCAGTCCACCATGCAACTGGAATCCTCACTGCATTCATCCCATTGTTCTTTATGAATTTGAAGTCTTTTTCTACTATGTATGTGTACGTGCTCCAATGTTCCTAAAAGTATACTCTCTAATGAGGTCAAGAATCAAGATCGAAGGTGAACATAATTTTAGCACCAATATCATATAGTATTAGAGTACGTCACACCTAACATATATTAATGTCATTATCGATGCACTTACATTCATTATTCGTGGAGCGACACGAGGTCCATAGCCATTGGTGATTTGATAGTCTCCCTCTATCCTTCCACTTAATGTTAACTCGAAAACCGAAGGATTATCATCTTTCCATCCTTCTTTCCCTTTATAATCTGCAGTGACCAGTTCTGGTGTTTTGACCTACAAGATAAAAGCTTTTGTTTTTAACAAATTGTAGCGCGCCTTTGTTTCATAGGAGTATTTAATTTTTTGGAGAATGCTACTACTACTTTGACAATTAAAATAAAAAACCTCCTGGTTATGGTTGGGGCTCAATTAGGGAATTTTAACATAAAAGTTTCAAAAAAGTCCCTCCCAAATTATGTCCCCAATGGTTTGAGGTACGGCTGTAATCTAATCGAGCCGAGCCGAGTTTTGGCAAGGCTCGACTCAAACTCGAATTATAACACTCGGCTCCAACTCGCTCGAGTTCGATCGAACTTCAGTTTTTGGACTCGAGTTCGAGCTCGACACATATTTTTCTTATTCGAGCACGGGTCGCGAGCTCGAATAAGAAAATAAATAAATAATGAAATAATATATATTTGTATATTTATATAATAAAAAATATATATAATATATAAAATAAATATATAAACAATATATATTTATATAAAATAATAAAAAACATATAAATATATAAAATATATAAAATAAATAATATATATAATATATAAAATAAATAATATATATTTATTTATTTTTTCAAGTAGCTCGTCGAGTTTTTCAATATTCGAACTCGACTCGATAAACTAAACGAGCTAGAATTTTTGCTCGAACTCGAGCTCAAGATCAAATAATCGAGTTTCGAGCCGAACTCGAGCAACTCGAAAAAAGTTCGGCTCGGTTACAACCCTAGTTTGAGGCTTATTTGAGAGTCCATATAACCATATTATTGAAACTTTTAATGTGAGATCCATAGTTGGGCTTAAATAATGGCTAATAATTAGTAATCCATTGTTATGGGCTAGCCTCCATTGGAGTCATTTTTAGGTTTAATTGTGGCTTTAAACCTAAATCAAGCCCAAAAAACCTCCATAAAGGGTGCTCTAAGGTCTATTTATCTCTTCTCGAGTGGAATTTAATTTTGTTTATCCGTTACCACTAATAAATTTCCATTTGAGTTTTCAAAATCCACTATTGTTGATATTTGGAGTAAGTTAACTACATAGAGTATCTACACACTAACCTGGAGAAATGAGCCATTGGGTGCCTTGATCCGAACCCGGCTTGAATTGTGAGGATTTATGTGAATCTCAAATGTCTCCGTAGTACTAGGCGTTTTCGCTATGGCTACAACGTCAATTCCATTGCCAGCAGTGTCTAGTCCCACAGACCGGTTGTTGGAAACCCGAAAATTGAAATGTGTCTCATTGATTCTCCATAGCTAAACAACAATACGATAAATCAACTATAATATGGGACCGAAAATTTAAAATTTGAAAGGAAAGTGAAAATAGGACTCACCCGGAATGTTCCCCATTCAGAAGCTGATGTTCTGTTCGCGACTACTGTGGTTCCTCCGCCTGTTTCCGCAGCTAAGTACCTTCCCTCCGTAATTGATCTAAATTGCAATCCGGTCCCGTCCTAACACATGGAATTTTACCATTGACAAAATTCAACTTTCTAACACGATACGTACTTTTTTTTTTTAAACCGCTAAAATATATTTATACGAAGAGAGCATAAGCAATGCTCGAATGAAATGTACAACTCACCCAATGACCCAAATTAAATCCATATGAATGTCAATCAATATTTGTAATTGCACGATTAATGAACCATAATGAAAATTGCATTTTCCCCGAAGTTGTGGCATATGATGGTAAAGTTGACGATAGATTCAACTTAAAATAATTAGATTAATTTAAGGAAAGTTGGTGAATCTGGTTTATTATAGAATTTGATGATGGATATTTGCAAAAACTATTTAAAAAGTTAGAGAAGTTGTGGAAAATATATGTACTGTGTATATTTTTTTTTTACAAAACAACTAAAATCCAGATTAATTTAAGGAGAATTTGATTAAGGGGTACAACGTAACCCAACTTCTCCAACTTCATTTAATCTGTAAGCTTATAAGTTGCTGCAAATACTAAAAAAACTACTCCTACTTAAAATAAATGATAAATTGGATAAGTTAATTATTGCAAACATCCACTTAATGAGATCCAACTCAACTTCTCCAACTTCAATTATACAGCTTAATTTAAAAAAATCTACTAACTTATAAGTTGTTGCAACCACTAAAAAACTCAATCTTAAATTAAAATAAGGGATAAGTTGTACACTAAAATCGTTTCAATGCATTACAAAGGTTTCATTTTACTAAGTTTCACATGGTCCATGCGGTGACGCTTAGATAAGATACCATATACAAAAATGATGAATGTGGTGAAGCATGTATATACTCTATGTAACAATAATAATGCATGGAATTAATATACATGAACAATGAAAGAATACAGCACAAACCAAGAAATCTCTTTTTGGGATGGCATCAAAGAGAGAAGGCTTGATCCATCCTTCTATAACAAGCCAGCCTCCAAGGCTAACCGCACGAACCGAAGGAACGGGAGCGGTGGTTCTCCCGTTGGAGCAACAGAACAAGGAGGCAAAACAGAGAATGGCAAAGAAGACTAGTCTGTTTGGTGATGATGGTGAAGTAAGATATCTTTCCATTCTTAACTATTTATTGATAGTTACTTTAGAGTCCTGGAGTATAAATACGTGGAACGAGCGTATTTTTTATCTTGTTTTTTCTTTTATGCAGGTGGATTTAGGATAAAGAAATTGGAAATAGACAAAGTGCACCTCTAGCTAGTTCTCTGCACATTGATAACTGTATATGAATTAATAGGAAATTTCTAAAGTGGACCTGGTCCATGAATTTCATAGCCTTTGTGGTTATAAATATGTCACACATGAAATTAAATGTTGTCCCACATGATAGTCAATGATGTGATGCTATTTAGAACCACAAGGTCTACCAAAGTCTCATGGACCTAGTCCACATAAGAATTTCCCGGTACTGTAATAATATCGTAAAAGTTTTAACTAATGGTTTTTAATCATTTGTAAAAGTTGTTCATATGTGACTTATATATATGTATATACCATTTTCTCATATACTTGTAGTATAAATTAGTAATAACAAGGTTTATACAATATACAATATGGTATACTTTTTTAGGTTATTAAATTAATAAATAATGTAGATTGGTCATTAAGTTATTTAATTTTACACTAAATTATTTAGTTTTACATTCAATTAAATGTGTAAATATAGGTGTGTTTTATATTTTTAGTAAGAAACATATAAAAATATGTATTGTATAAAATCAAACTGTATTTTTAACATATTTCTATTTTAATATTTTTGAATTTTATGATTCTTTTATATTTGTATTCATATTTGTATAATCCTATGACACATCCGTATTTGTGATTCTTTTTAGAGCCAGTGTTGAAGAATTAATATAAATAAATGACTAGATTTTGTTCCTCCCCAACAGCTTAAGCTTTTGGGAGAGTTGGATTTCTATCATGGTATCAGAGCCATCAGGCTGGCCAAAGAGGTTGAAATCGGCCACGAGTGCGGGGGAGTGTTGAAGAATTAATATAAATAAATGACTAGACTTCGTTCCTCCCCAACAGCTTAAACTTTTGGGAGAGTTGGATTTATATCAGCGAGGTTGCCCAATTCGTGGATTTAGCCAGAAAATGATTCCTAAGGTTTTTTAATATTATTTTATTTTCTGATGCGAGATTACAATATTGACATGAAAAAACGAGCCTAGGAAATGAAGAGTATTATTTTCTGATGCGAGATTACAAAATATTGACATGAAAAAGAGCCTAGGGGTGTACATATTTGACCAGAAGTAGAGCGAACTTGTCATTGCGTTATGTGCACTATAGACTATAGAGTAGTATATACTATATAGTACTATTGGGTTCCATAATTTGTAATTAAACATTACTACTAGTATTGTAGTACTAGTAGTAATTAACTTCAATATTTGGGTAAAGACAAACTTAGCACAGACATTAACTCCGCTCAATGCTCATGATGCTCTGCAGTATTTTCTTAATATAAAGGACACAAAATAATTTAAAAAAAAAAAAAAAACCGTAGTGAAATCCTCCCTCCTCCAATCAACATGTTTTGCATAGATGTCTCCACGTTCATGTGCTCCAACGTTTCCCATATTGAAAATGTTCAACAATAGTAGTATAATCTACTTATATATTAATTTCTCCATTTCATTACAAACTTCCTATTTAGTCAACGTCAGTCATGTTTGACTCGTAAATTACGCCTTAATTATATTGATAATATTTTTTAAAAAAAATATTAAAATTAAAATACTACTAACTTATGAACTTCAATTATGTAACTTTAAAAAAAAATTGCATCGTACAATTTAGGTTTAATGTGCGGTCAAACATGAAACTTATTGACCGAAGAGAAATTTATTAATAAAATGGAGGAATTAATAGTACTCCAGTATAAACTTAGCATTTCTTCACTTTATTGCACGTGTCATTTAAATGAATATGAATAAAAATTAGTAAGTCGCAGAAAAAGGATGTTGTAAGTTTCAACAATTATATGAATGTAAAACTAATTTGATCGTTGCCATGACCCAATTGGTCTCTTGTGTAAGTGTAACACAGGGGAAATAAAATTTACATTAACTTAGTACTCGTATAAAATTAGCTTTTCTAAAAAAAATATGATAAAAAAATTGAAACCTTTACTCACGAGCCTCTCATTGCTTTTGTTTTATAAGAGCAATATTGTTTTAAAAAATAGTGAGAGATGTAAATGTTGTATTGTTTGAGTAAAAAATTAATAAATTATCATGATTAAAGTAATTTTTTAGTAAATATGCAAAAATCATGTTTTTTTTTTTTGTTTTAAATTTGAAATGACCAATCTATTCTACTCCTACATTACTCTTTAACCATCTTATAACTTCAAATGTATTAAACCATCTTTATGGTGAGTGGTCAACTGGTCATGAAATTGTCATGTTTTTTTTTTTTTTTTTTTTTTTTTTTTTTTGCCAAAATCACTTAAAATACCTTGTCTGGTTGCCTTTTAACAGTCCCGACGGGCTAGGGAATGTTGAAATTCTTCCTTTGAGGACCTTTGAATTTTAATATGTTTGAAATACCTACCCTCTTCTAACGATTTTGAGGGATTTCAACCCCATCTCTAATTAATTGGAACCATCCCTATCTATTGAAACTTGAGAGTGTATGCTAATTTGGAGCCCATGCCCTTCAACTAGCTTGTTTGCCCCCTATTCCATCTATTTGGCTCCAATATGCTCCAAATTCTTAGCCGAAGAATTTAGCGAGTACTAATCCGAGACTTAATATTCACTAGTTTTCAATGGAGCGTGAATTTCACTATCGGGGTGAGAATTATTGCTCGGAGCAGAAAGCGTGGGTTGTTTCTAACGAATTACGTGACCTAGAAAATTAATGGTTTACAGATACTGTAGATATAAAATAAAAATTAAATTTGGGTATGATACAATCTATGTTTTGAATCTCGTCTCGGAGGCCATCTCGGACAACCTCCTGGGAAGGGTCAACCCAGGGCATCTCGGGAGTTTATCTCGGATGATGTCATAAATACGTAATTATATATAATTAATAATAATAAATATAATTTGAAATGAAGTAATATAATCTTGGTTAATACTTTATATTTACATTTATGTAATTTGAAAATGATATTGTAAAAAGTGAGGGTGTGATTGCAAATTACGAAATTATTGAAGTTTGAAGGAATGGAAATAATTTTTGGATTCATTGTAATATTAAAAATAAAATCAAAGGATGAGGCCCGTGAGGGTACAGTACTCCACAAGACCATAACGTCACTACTAGACTCACTACTCTCTCTTTGACTCTTTCTTCCTCACTGTTAAACTTCTCTACTCTCTTTCTTCTTCTTTGCAAATTAGTCTCTCTAAACTAAACATCCAAATTTATTCTCCATGAACACTACCCTCGATTTCCATCAGCACAACAACCCACCTGGGCAACGCCTACCAATGACCCACCCGATCTCCCATCAATAACCTCATCTCGTTCAACCTCTTTCTTCTTCACTACAAATTGAAACACAACCCCAAAGAGCACTCGACCATGGAAATCAGAAACACAGAAAGTAAAAATGAAGAAGGAACATGGATGCATCCGAATCGAAATCGAAAGGGGAAACGACACAGATCCGATCTCAGTCGGATTTCTCTTTTTTTTTTAATTAAAAAACCCGGGTAAACCCGGGTATACCGGCCAAAATCTCGGGTTACTGAGATTTTCCGAATTTTTGAGGTTCCGTTCCATATAGGCGTTCGAGAAGCGGTTAAACCGGGTCAACCCGGCGAGATTCAAGACATAGGATACAATATGATGGTTTGAGATTGAAAGTATGATAGAATGATGTAAGTGGAATGGTAACGCGGCATAAAATTTT
Source organism: Plantago ovata (assembly GCA_028274465.1). Classification (NCBI taxonomy): domain Eukaryota; kingdom Viridiplantae; phylum Streptophyta; class Magnoliopsida; order Lamiales; family Plantaginaceae; genus Plantago; species Plantago ovata. The sequence continues at coordinate 86,586,208 of CM051458.1, read as the reverse complement.
GGGTATGATAGATTATGGTTGGAGATGGTCTCAGAAGCTCATTTTTATTGATATAAAAGTTAAGTTAATTATAAAAAAACATGATGGATGACAAGTACCTTTTCAACTACCTAGGAAAAAATAAAGTGACTACAACAATGCAACCAGACAAATAACACAATGAATAAATTATATGACAAGGTAATATTTTTTCTTTTTTTAGAAATCGCAGATGTACCTATTCTATTTCTACTACTACACTACTAATACCTTATAAATTTAAATATACTATATCAACCTTATGTCTCCCCCAATATTCGAACTCATGACATCTCCTTGCTACTCCAACACATTATATGACATGTTAAAAATGATGAAGTTGAAGATACTAGTGTTGCATAATTGAAGCATTGTTACTCGAAAAAGCGATACATGCAACACTTAAATTGAATAATTTTTTACTACGATAGAAGAATTCTACCCGAAACTTCTAATTGCACTAAACCGCTTAAAATCATGTCCAAGGAGTGTTAATTAAAACAGAAACTATTAATTAGCTATAAATTCATTTCATTTCTCAAGTAGGTTGTGTGAATGAATATCTTAGAATTTTAGTCGGATTATTAATTTGGCATGTTTACTGAACCTAAAATATACTTTCATTACGAAGAATGTGACATTTGACATTTTGAAATCACATTTAACTATAAATTAATCCCAAATATGCCATATAATTTTTTTAATAAAAATATATTATTATTATTATTATGATTAATTTGTGGTAAAGGTAAAGATCGAAAAATCAAAATATGAAGGATTAGTAATAGAAGGAGACAAAAACACTTTTTAAGCATAAAAAGTTTATTTGGCGTCATTAAACCTTTCATGCTTACTGGCTACTGCAACTCAACTAAACCAAGGCTGAATTTCTCTCTCCAGCAAAATGAAAAAACACTAATCTGAAACCATGAAGCTACTCAAAATTACGGAAGAAACCTAGCTTAGGTACCACTCTGCGGCATCATCATCAGGTTTCGTGCATACGTCGAACTCAATTTTACCTTTTCTCACGAGAAAACTGACCTTATTTTGTGGAGTTAGCTGTTTCCTGTTCAAAATTTTCTATCCACAGTTGTTTATTTTTGTAACTTGCCGCATTTATGCTCTGAAAGTTAGTTTCAATTCTGTGATTCTTATTTTCAGCTTAACTATCGCAAAATAGAATGATTTTTACAGTAAATTTCAGGCTATCCCTTGAGTAGTGCCGGTGAGCTTTGATGTGTTGTACCTTCGTGCTTTGCATGTTATACTGTACAGCATAGGCGATAGTAGTACTCATGATAGCATGAGTTTACCCGATTTTGGCTATAATTCTGCATCTGGTTTTATTTGAGTAAATGAAAGGAAAATTGCATGGGTACTGAGATAACTATGTTTAAACTAGGGAAGAGTTGTGGTTGGTGGAGCCACAGGATTGCAGTTTTCAAAATATTGAGGGTTTAATTCAGGAAGAGACCATGGAATCTGATGATATGGAGTTAGAACATGAAGATGCATTGCTAGAGGAAGGAGAAAGTAATGGCGACAGTAGCGAAGATGCATCTGAAGATGAAGGGGAGTATATATTCCAATTCCCAGGGGGAATGGACCCTCTGGCGTTTGCGGAAGAAGGGGACGGGTCAGGGATGCAGCCTTATGAACAATTTGAGAAGCTTCAACAGCAGCACTATGAATTGTTGGCTGCCAATAAACGCAGGATCACTTCTATGAGTGGTATGCCGCCTGCAAAGAGGGCGAGGAGGGAGGAAGAGGAAATCGAAGCTAGCTTTGAAGAAATAATGGAGGGTATGAGCTGTGGACGTAGCAGGAGAAAGTCGAGGAAGGTATCATTGCCTTCACCTTGTCTTTTACCATTTAAGATCAAACATTGTTAGTTGACGATTTCCTGCCCGTTTGTGTTTACTTTCTATAATGAAAGATCAAGAACAAAGAAAGATGCATACTGAAATTAACTTATAGTTTTGCCTTTTCGATTCACGGCTATTTATTATTTGTTGGCATTAGAATCGGCAACAGCAAAGTGGAAGAAGAAAGGGATCTAAGAATAAAACAAATCCTGAAGTGACTCGAAAACTTGGTGAGGTTACACTTAGTCGTGCAGTGGGCCGCAATGAAGAGGTATATATATATGTCCTGTCTATCAAGTCTTATATACTTTTGCACCATCGCAGTAGTCTCTTAAGTTCCTATCTTCCTATATTTATATTTTATTTTCCCCAATATCATTGTCTAGTGAAGATGATGAGAACTTGATGAGGGCCGCTGGTCCTAACGGGGGTGAAGTCGTTTGAAGTGACTGTACAATAAGTCATGGATTCTCTTCGTTCCACAATATCTTTTCCTCGATTAGTTTATTGTAGAATCCAAGAGAATCAACAACTTATTGTACAAGGTACTAAGCCACGTCAAAATGTCAAACTCCTCATTTGGGCTGGACGCCCCTCATGAAGTTCTCATTATTGTTGGGATTTTTGAATAGTTTGGCCTGTACATAGGCACCAGATGGATCTAGCAGCTCTGATGTGGAGGATCGACCCTACTTGAGTACCTTTTCAGAGTTATATTCTTATTTCTACTGAATTCTTCTGTTCTATTGAAAATAATTAAATAGGTGGAGTTTAAATGTTGAGTTCTAGATATTGCATAGTTATCAATAGTGGCTGTAGCTTCCATGTGTTGCTATACATGCGCGTTATAGTGTTGAGGTTTAAGGTTGCGCCCATAGCGGTCGCTTTAGCAAAGTTCGTTTTTTTGCATCTTAGTGTTGAGTTACCACTTTTGCGCATACTAAACTTAGCAAACTATGCAATTCGTTTCTTTTCATTCATTGACACCCTCACACATCCATCATATACACAACAACTACTAGTCTGCTTTAAAGTTTCACCAGCTCATCTCCTCACACAGTGAGCTTCCCACCGCCAACTAGATTCACGCTTTAAAATTGCTTAGGATTTCCTTGGATTTTGAATATTTATGCATATTCTTACTAGTACTACGGTAGTAATTTATTTAATAAGCATATACAATATTTAGAATAGCGGCCCATCCAGCTATCCCATTGCCAGGGTTGGATGCTTTTTGGGCAGCTATTTGAGATTGATAACTATTCTAGAAAGCAAGTCAATCCTAAAGATACCAACTAGTACCTAAGATAAAGCAAATCTAGAAGATACAGCCACTCTGAAAATGTTCCCGGGTAGAGTCAATCTCCATTAAGGAGTTGCCAGAGCTGGCTGGTACTACTAAATCCTAACAGAAGATCATGGAATGGTGACAATAGTATTTATTACCTTTCTGATAGTCCTGATTTCACCAGTGAACACATTTTATATGTATATGCAAATATGATGCTCATTTTAGGTTTTCTCTTATTGCTTGTGTTCTGAGTTGTAGGCTATCAGTTTGTTGAAAGAAGTGATTCGTCTTTCACCGAATCTTTCTGATCCATACAAGACACTTGGTCTAATTTATGACTCAATGGGTGATTATAAGAGATCCTTAAATTTCTACTTGATCGCAGCACATTTGTCTCCAAAGGATGCTTCCTTATGGAAACTACTTATCAATCGTTCAATGTAAGACTCCCTGATCCCATTTACCCTCCTTACTTTCACATGCTCATGAAGTATACCCGTAAGTAGTTGGCAGCTTCTTAGACTGTACCCACTTTGTTTTGTTAGCTGTGTTGCAAAAAGTATTTGTTAACTCATTCACTCGACTAAGCTGTGTGTCTCTTGCTCTCTTTATACTAAGCTGTTTACGCATATACAAAGTACACAGTAAGATATTCATCACCTTTTCAAGTTAAATGAACATACATAGTAGTCAGAGTGTAAGACTCGTGATAAGGATAAATCCCATGCTAAAAGACAGCTAGAAAACGAAACAGGTGATTAAGTTGTTAATTTCATATGCTCAGTATTATTTACTCTATGTATCTGAATTTCGCTATTGAAGGACTAGGAATCAAAATCGCTTTCAAATTTCAGTACAAGTACTTTCTCCAATATTACCCTGATTCTTTTCAAATTCATGAAAAATTATGACGTACATGACATTTGCTGTTGTTAATGTGAGAATGTCTTTTCAAAACAGAGAACAATAGCTATAAGTACTTTCAAATTTCAGTACAAGTACTTTCTCCAATACTTTCTTAGTGTCAAACTATAGCTATAAGCTATTTAAATAGATACAGAAATCTAAAAATCATGTCACTCAAGTCATAATCACTTTGAACTGTTGGACACTTATGCATGTTTTCAGTTATGACTCTATGGTACTGGTGCATGAGTTTTGAATCTTAACATTTCCGAATAAGATAGAATGTTGGCAACCACTGCACTAGTATCAAAGCTCTTTTCCGCATTGAGTGGACAGTGTGGTAGTTCTTTCTTAGGATAATAAGAGCTTATGGATTGCTCTATTTACAATTTCTTTGTTGGTAATGTTCTGTGAAACATGTATCATCAGTATATAACTTGGGCAGTATGATGTCACTCCTAGTTTCTGTGGACAGGTAGTACATGTGCTTTTTGCCTCAGCCACAAGTTCAAAATTTCACATTGAAGGTTAAATGATTCTGAATGGCATCTATTATCGTGTGCAGAGAGAAAGGAGACAAAAATCTTGCTAATCACTGTCTTGGTAAAGCAATAACAGCAGATCCAGAAGATATTGATCTTCGGATCCATCGCGCTGAACTCTTCCTTGGGCTCGGGGAGTACCACAAAGCTGCAAATGCTTATGAACAAATCTCTCGCCTGGCTCCTGATAACATAAAAGTGCTGAGAGTAGCTACCAAGGTTCACTTCCTCATTAAGTTCCAGTCTCCCCTTTATTAATTTCTTACTTAGTATAACCTTGCTTACTTAGTATAACCAGGGAGTATATGTTTATGGTTTATAACCTGCTAATATTTCACAGTTGAATGTTGTAATTATTATGATGCTTCTCTATTCTCTGACTTCCTCACGAGCAAGAATTCCATGCTCCAATGTCCAAAGACAATTAGACAAGAACATGAACTTTCTTAAGATGCCTGCATCTCCCAGGGGATCGGGAAAAAGTATGGGGTAGGGGTGGATCGAGGAGTCCGTAAAAGGGGCTAGGAGTCCTTTGTTTTTGAGGATCATAATGAAAGAAAGAAATTCCAGTTTTTTCATTGCAGAATTAAACAGGCTCATTTATGGTGGGGCCTACACTATATATCTTATGGGACAACCTCATTCATCCTCCTCAAATCTCAAGTATGTATGGATTGCTGAAAAATCAGCATGCTTGCCAATCTCCAGCAGCCCACTGTAAAGATTCTCTTTGGGTTGCTATGGTCTGAGAGAAGGAGCTCACATTGAAAATTTTTAGCTCATTTTACATAATTCACTTTACAAGAATGGGTAAATAAAACGACATGTATCTATTGGATACTCTCTTAGGCTATAACTGGAAAGAAGATAGCTATTTCCATTTACTTATATAATGTGCAGTTGAACCTAACTCGGTGGAGCAAGCCATTGTAAAATTACCTCGTCTAATGTTTTCTTATGCAGTGCTCTTCAACTGGACTTTAGTATCTTTGTTAAAATAGGAATATGTAGTGCACGGCAAACACGTCAATTTGTTTCTAGATCTAAGAAAAGTTTACATCAGTTGTGAAATGTCATCTAAGGTATTTAAATGGCTCCATGATGATTCACAATTAAGCATTTATACTTTTTCTATGAATGGGCTGTCTCAGCCTAGTACATATTCTCAAAGTCAGTTCCTTCACCCCTTATTACTTTGTCTTGACATTTCTCCATTTGTTGTCTTTGAGTTTGATTGTGAAGGATAAGAGTCGGTGTACTGCTGACAATTTTAACAACTTAGTGAACTTAACGCTCTTCTTCTTGCAGCTGTATATAAAATCTGGGCATCGAGAGCGAGCTGTCTGTATTCTTGAAAACTATCTTAGGAATCATGCAGGCAACGCTGATTCAAGAGTAGTGGTTCTCTTGGTTTCTATTCTCATGGAAACCAATGAAAATGTCAAAGCTCTTGAACATATTGAGGATGCAATGAAAGCATTCTGTGCTGGAGAGCAGATTCCACTAGAATTAACAATCAAAGCTGGAATATGCCATCTTCACCTTAGGCACTTGGAGAAAGCAGAGGTCTGCCCATGACTAATGTCTTTTACAATATCTGTGTTTAAAGTTTAGTTATCATGGAGTGTATAAGTAGGTTGATTTTTCTAAAGAAATTAGACAGGTTACTATTAAGATTCTCTGTATATGTAAAGTGTATCATTGGTACTGAAAGTTCAGTAAGATTACAAGTGAATCAGATGAGCTGAATGATGAATATACAGAGTATATGTCAAACTCTAATCTAACTTCCTAACTGTAAGTGTACAGCTCATGTTGCGTATGTATGGTACAACTGGAATCCCTCAATCAACTAACTGCCGAATTGTGATAGGATGAATTATCTAGATTCTCCTTATAGATTCAGCTACATGAAAAAGGAAGTTTCATAATGCAAGCTATGTGGTTGTAATATGATCTATACCTATGTTTATGTTGTCATTTGTCAGTAGCTGTTCTGATACATATCTGACATAGTTAGAGGGATATGGGTCAATGGATAACCTGTTTGTACATCTTTTCTTTTCTTTTCTTGTACACTTCTTTCTTTCTTCCCTATAGGTTGTAAATCTCATCCCCAAGTTATTAAGTATGTCTACTGATGGAAAATAATAGCAGTACTTCTCAGTATTATTCCAATTTATCTATAAGTTGTCAAAGGGCCAATGAAGAACTTACTTAGATCTTAGATATGGAAGAGTAAAAAACGTATTTATCCTGCTGTTAGATTTTGTTCTTTGTCATCTTGCGCAGATTCACAGACTACAATGCCAATGAGTTGTGTTTTCATTTTGCACTCAAAGTTGAGTTTGAAGATGTTCTTTCCTTCAGAACACATTCTTCATGCTGGTTTACATTTTGCTGACGAGCTATCAATTGAATCACAGGCTTCCTTCAGTGTTTTACAACCGGAGAATGTGCCAACTCATCCTCAATTGATCATTGAAGTTGCAGACTGTCTGATGAATGCTGAGCAGTATGAATCAGCATTGAAATACTATAAAATGTTGGAACAAGGCTGGAATAAATCCGTTGTAAGTGACGTGGAGTAGGAAGATCACATTGTCTGCATGTTAGGCTCAACAGAAAGTGATTTTTGCATCATCTTGATACTCTTATGGATTATATATCACATGGCATATCATGCTCTGAGTAAGAAATATTGATGTGGCACTCTACTTATCTTTACAACACGATATAGAGTTACTGTTATTTTAATCCTCTACAATCATACTTCTATTAAACTGCTTGCGCTTGAATTTTTTTGCTTGAATGAGTCATTTTCATTCTAAATTCATTAATCTCCATCACTAGGAATAGAACTTCTGGTGACTTTTTCCTTCTGTGTGACACAGGGCTATTTGCATTTGAAAATTGGCAAGTGCTATATTTCCATGAAGAAAGGATCAGAAGCAATTGAATATTACTATAAAGGTGTGTAAAGGGGTGGAAGACGAGAACCATATGTCTACTTGAAACTGTAATTTATACTGCATATCCTACAAATTAGATGATACTTTAAGCTCAGAATTGCCTTTCATAGTAAAGTTCAAATCTCTGAGCGCTGTATTCACATCCTTGCAGCTGTCAAGGAGCTTGATTGTAATGTTGATGCCAGGCTGGCATTGTCATCTCTTCTTCTCGAGCAAGGTAGAGATGATGAAGCTATTAAGGTCCTTTCTTCCCCAGAAGGTTCAGGTACCCTTCGTTCTACCTGTCAACTTATGGCAATTATCTTTTCAGTGTTTCTTACTTTTATGGCTGCTTCATATCCTCCGAATCAGCTAACAACCCAAGATCTGATACAGATAACCTATGGTGGCGCAATGGGAAGATAAAGTTGAAGCTTTCTCAGATTTATAAATCCCAGGGGTCAATTGAGCGTTATGTAGATGCAATCTTTCCTGTGGTTTGTGAGACATTGTTTCTTGAAGCAGATAGGCAGAAGGTAATATATACTTGCTTCACCACTGCAAGAAAGAATCGTTGCCCTTCCCCGATATCCTTGTTTTATTTTTCTTGCATGTCATGATCCCTGAGTGGCAATGAATATAGCTCTTCACTAATCTTATTATGCAGCTTCTCTTCTTGGTGAACCCAACTTCAGTTAAAGGATATCAGTTATACTTACATCACATTAGATTATTATTTCAGATTTTTTATTTTAAAAGGACTTACATGTAACATACAAACAATACCTGTAAAATGATATCTTATCTGATGGACTTATCGTATACTTGATCTTCATTTCATAATAACGTACTACCATCAAGTTGTCATCATGTAGGCCTCACTCTGAATTCTCCTACTTGTGTTTATTTGTAGGAATGAATTTCATGATATAGTTCATAATCTTTACTTATTTGTTTAAGATTTCCTACTTTATCACCTGTGGAGTCAGGTTAAAGTTCGCAGACGGCTTTCTAGAGCTGTTCTTTTGGAGAGAGTGAAGGTTGTGGATCAGTATCAGACGGATACTGTGTTTCAGGGATTTAGGCCCATAGCTTCATCTGCAGATCTGTAAGTATTTTGTGAACACAGTTTTAAGTATGGAGGGTAATGGTACATACCCGAATAAACAAAAAAGGGGGGGGGGGGGGGAGGGAGAGAGACCCTTTTTAGTTGTGATGGATCAAAAGGATATTCATTGTTGTTTTCAAAGAGTGGGAGCATTCATTATCTTTGGTAAGTTTCACGAGAGTGTTGCTTTTGCAATCTTGTCAAAGGGTATACGGTTACTCCATTCCTTTCAATTCCAATAAATTTCAATGGTTCCCACAATGTCTGATAGAAGCTTTGAAACCACATAAGTTGTTCAATTCAAAGGTGTCTTGCCTCTAAATTCTCATGGGGGACCTGCTCTGTGAATTTGTTTTCGTCTTTACCATATTTCTTGTTTCAATAGTATATGTAGTTTGTTTTGCACACATAAAAGGTCACATGATGGAAATATTTTATGTCTGGATCGTAGTTTCTAGATTGTGTCGCCCAAATCAGTTTCCTGTGAACATGTTTAAGAAACAATTGCACATGTATCTCTCTTGGTTTATTCGTAATTTTTAATCTATTGGTACAGGTCTAAAGCTTCCAAAGCAAGGCGGTTGCTCCAGAAGAGAGAGGAAAAGAAAGCTGCAGCAATGGCTGTTGGAATTAACTGGGAGAGTGATGATTCAGAAGATGATACTCCAGTAAGAATCAAAATTCATAACAGTGTTCATAACTTCTGCAATTCTGAATGCATGGGATTTTATTTTAGTTCTTATGATGGAAATTCATGAATTTGGCAGAAAGTGTCTCGAGCACCTCCTTTGCCAGACCTTCTAAAAGACGAGTGGCATCATCAGCTGATATTAGATGTGAGTCTCTCACTGATTAAAAAACAAAAAACCCACGGACAAATGTTGATATTCATTTTCAGAGTGACAATCCGGCTACCATATTTGTAAAACCAAAATAAATTACGTCTAAATAATAGTGATATGTTAGCCTTTTATATTTTGACATTCATGTAATATTTGAAGTGCTCAGCCACATCTAGCATCTGATGAATACAGATTCCGATAGAGTTAAGCACATGTTCTGCTTTTATGTCTGTTGTTGCATTCTTTATTTCCTGTACATTCTTGGATTTTGTATTTCTGTCTTATGTTACCCCTTACTGAAGATTTTCATGTGGTACATGTATAGTTATGCAAGTCATTGTTGTCCCTAGAGAGGTATTGGGATGCGTTACAGATAATCAATCTCAGTCTGAAACTGGCAAGCAAGACACTGTCTGTTGAGCACAAGGGTGAACTTCGAACTCTTGGAACTAGTAAGTTCTTTGAAATCATCGAAACTTTTTTAGGCTTTCTTTTTTCCTCTTCATCAGTTTGGTCAGTTTTTAATCCTTGTTATTTACAGTGAAATGTTCTAAAGCAGTTCATATTAATTTTTCACCTGTAGAAATAGCATGTCATATTTGCGATCCTGCAAGTGGTTGGGTTTACATGCGTGATATTGTTGCAAAGCATCCTCACAGTTTTTCTGCTTGGAGTTACTGCTACAAAGTAATAGTAAGGTACTGATGCCCCATAGAGTATTTGTTAGCAATGTGATTCTTCTCATAACATTGCATCAATTTGCACTCTGGCAGATTTATTTAGAACCAAAAGAGAATTTGCACATCAAGTCTGTTATATAAATGCAATCCTCAAAGCTAGTGTTGTTCTAAACATGTATTTTCAGTTCAATAACAATTTCATGAGAAACCTTTTGACGTACTTCATGAGTGGAACAAGCCCAAATATTGTTTTTTTTATCAATGTGTGCTACAACTCGTCAGGTTTGTTGCTCTCTTAGCTGTTTTTTAAAATATTACAGAAATTGTCAAGATTTGAAGAGCAACAGATGTGTACACAATTTCCGCCGTGACATGAGAGTGAAGTACAAGGATAGTGTGCCACCAATTCTTATATCTGGGAACCTGTTCACCATGGTCAGTCGCCACCAAGAAGCTGCCTCGGAATATTTGGAAGCTTATAAACTTATGCCTGACAACCCATTGATCAACCTTTGTGCGGGTAAGTATCTTGTCACGTAAAGTTATTCATAAGAACAGGAGATCCAATGAATACACATGGTTGGGATTTCGGAATAATAACTGAAACTACCGTGGCACTGCAGGAGTTTGGATTTTGTTCACACAGTATATAGTATATGGGGATGTGTCCCTCAATTCCTTTTTTTATGCTTGATTAATACTGGAAAAATTAATTTCATCGCCATATTTCTTTCTTCCTTTTCTGTTTCTTCCAGGAACTGCTTTGATAAACTTGGCCCTTGACATGAGACTTCAAAACAAGCACCAAACCGCATTGCAGGGACTTGCTTTTCTGTATAACAATGTCCAGCTTTCCGAAGGCAGCCAGGTTTGGGTCTCTTCAGCTTCTCTGATAACCTATATTGCGATTTAACCTTCTCATCGGAATCTGTGTATTCAAGCTTGTGTGCAGTATCAACTAAAATGGTTTTGAAACTTAATATACACAGGAATCGTTGTATAACATTGCTCGGGCATACCATCACATTGGTATGGTTACTTTGGCCGTTGCATATTATGAGAAGGTCTTGGAAATTCGTGTGAAGGATTATCCGGTCCCAGTACTTCCATATGAAATCCCAGATCGTGCAGATGGTAGGCAGCCTGCAGGCTACTGTGATCTTCGTCGAGAAGCTGCTTACAATCTGCATTTGATTTACAAGAATAGTGGGTCATATGATCTTGCAAGGCAGGTCTTGAAAGATCATGTTGTTCTTTGATATAACGGTATTGATCTAGGTAGATGCATCAGATTTCTACTGATGGATGCATAGTTATAACTGTCTACAGTATCTACTGCAATGGCTGATATCTTCAGTGTACATATATCATATACCGTATGCAGCTGTAAATGGGAATTACTATTTGCATAGGTAAATCTAAGTCCTTCCTTGCTTAATATGAAGTGACGACGTTACTCTTCGTTTACAGAATTACACACGCATCATAGGCAAAAGTAATGTCTACAGTTCTTTACTAAAACAACTTTATTCTGCGACACAAGCAGTAAGCAATTATGTTAGCCAGAAATTTATTCATTAAAACTTACCCTCAAACTTTTGTTACAAAGTTGTATGTAACTTGCCCCCGCACATATTATGTGAATTTGATGGAAAAATTATGGGAAAAATTCTCCCATAGCTAGCTAACCATACAGAATATCACAGCACCAAGAACAAGAATGAAACTTGACTCAAACAAAACAATCATATCAGTGTCAACAGGAACAAATTGATAAACCATGGGAAAGAAAGAGTGAAAAAAGTTTGGTCACCTTCTGGTCTCTATATGCATGTAGGGCTAGTAATAACAAACAATCAGTATGACAAGAAAACTTATGAAATGGGAGTGTCAATGTTAATATGTATGTTCCTAAACATTTTCTTAATACGTCCACCTCCGTATAATATCAATGTTAATCCCTTACGATCTAGATGTAGCCAATGTAGCCCTCCATAATGCAGTCTGTTGGTGATTTTAGTGTCATCAATTCATTTTAGTAGTAATGCGATCTGCTAGAGACTGATGCGATCTCTCGTTGAGCTCGGAACAAGTTTGGGTAGTGCGGAGTGCACGCTTGTTGAGCCAACGAGTTATCGACCACGAATACGAAGCGGGGGTCAAGGGGGCTGCGCCCCCTTGCGGGGTCGAGGGGCAGCGCCCCTCGCGGGGTTGCAAGGGGCAGCGCCCCTGTACGGGGTTGCGAGGGGCAGCGCCCCTGCGGGGTTCCAAGGGGCGTAGCCCCTGGCTGCGCCCCGTCCTTTTGGAACATTGCAACTCTTCGTGAACGAACATGCTTGTTCGTGAACTAACATGACCTCTCGTTCATAACACTTCGTTCTGAACAGATACACCACTTCGTTCACACCTTTTCGCTTCTATTTATTGAAGCGATCAGTCTCCAAAACAAGTACAACGAAAACTCATACATCCTCTCTACTTTCTGATCGAAATTCATATTGCCTGAATAAGATTGCCTTCTTGGATTATCCCAACAAGGAATTCGTGTAACCCCGGCAACAACTGTAGGGTCGAATTATCTTGTTTGGAAAGTGACTACACGATCCAAAGAAGTATTCCAAGATTATCACACCCTATATTACCAACACAGTCTATTTCTTTGTCATCGGAACAAGAACTGGTTCGGGAATTTCGATCTAGATGGAGAACCAGCCATAATGCAGTCTATTTGTTCAGAATGCATTATAGGTAAAAATGGGAGTGCCAATGTAGCCCTCCAGCACACTACTCGCCAAGCGTTCACTTCTCAAGCATTTCCACAAAACGGTCTAATTCACGAACAAGTTACTTTGTTCTATTATTCATAACATAAAATAAGATTATAAGTTAAAACTTACAAAAGTTAAATCAGTTGGTTAAAGAACGAGTGTATTTATTTTGATCACGTTCAAACTCCACTAGAATAGAATTTATAATTATACCATTTTGCGTCAAAGCATGCCGCAATTGTGTTGTGCACATTCTAGATAAGAATATCAGATTAGTAACACTCCTAACTTTATCTCTATCAAATAAATTAACAACTTTGGTGTAAAACAGAAGATAGTCCAAACAATATTAACACCAAAAGTGCATGATATTTTCACGCTGTAAAGAAAAGGACAGGACATGTACATCACGAAAATGAAATCTCCGTGAAAGAATCGAAACAGAATGATTTTCGGTTTTTCCAATTAAACCCAATTACGCAATAAGAAAATGTAGTAACAAAGTTATAATTTTGCCACTGGTCTATTTAAGTCGACAGTAACACTCAACAGTTACAAAAACAAACAAACAGTTGAAGCAAGCTAGCTAGCTCTGTAATTTGCGAAAGAAATGGCATCAAAAGTGCGAGTATCATACTACGGGCTTGTTGAAGAAAGCAGTGGCAGCGATTACGAAACCGATTCAGAAGTTGATCTTCCATTGGAAAAACTCAGTCTTAATGATGCTCCTAAGAAAAAGCTGGTTGTTCTTTGCCTTGGTGGTTTGCTCGTTCACCGTGTTCACTCTAGAGATAAGGCCTCTGTTCGTGGTTCCACGCCTGATCTCGTCAACAAAAAGTTTTTAGGTAAGGCCGTACTACTTACTACAAATGTCCCCAGTTTTGCTTCTTGTGTTTGTTTCATTCTGTGTCTGCTAATCTTTTTTCTGTTTACAGTTTTTAAGAGGCCTTTTTGTACAGAGTTCTTGAATTTCTGCTTTGAGAGGTTTGAAGTTGGATTGTGGTCTTCTGCAAAAGAGTCAGTCATGTTTATTTACCTCCATTTACTTCATATTTCATAAACATACATTTTTGTTAATTTTATGTTATCTTTATCTGCTTTAAGAATGGCTAACTAGTGAGATTTTTTTAAACGACCTCTCTTTACTACTTCAGCACCCTTACCACCTTTATGACTCTCGCTAACTAGTGAGATTAATTTGTGGTTTTTGTTTCTTGCCAGTCATAACATAGAAGCTGTCTTGACAAACATAACTGGTGATATGAGAAGGAAGATCCTTTTTGTATGGGTTAGTCTTCTTAATCTTATTTCTTCCTTGCGTAGTTGCGTTGCGTTGCGCATATAAATTAAGCATTTCATCTCATTATATCATCAAACTTATAATTAAGAGCAGATACAAGAATAATTCTGATTTATTTTTTTATTTTTGTAGAGTCAAGATGAGTGCAGAGACTCTGGAATTGGTTGCCTTGGTAAGAAAGTGAAGCCTCTCTTTCTTAAAGAATTGGAAGACTTGTGGGATTATCTTAGGTTATATCACGGCAAATATTCTGCTTCCAACACTTTGCTGATTGATGATGAGCCTCACACATGCCTGCTCAATCCGGTACTCGAGCCTAGTTCATACATGGAACTAAAGTATCTGTCAGTATATATCAAAATTCATCCTAGTTTATTTTCAGTTCATTGATGTTTTATATGATTTTTGCAGCCTAATACGGCTATTTTTCCTGACCCGTACAAGAAGCACGACCCTGAGGACACCTACTTAGGTAAAACTAGAATCTAATAGCTCTCTGCATCATAACTTGGTTTAATTGTTACTACTAATATTCTTTCCTTTTAACTGCATTTTATCAGGTCCAGACAGTGAGCTGTGCAAGTTTCTTGATGGGCTCGCAGCTGCTGAAGATGTTCCTTCTTACGTTAAGGATCATCGCATTGGTCAGCCTGAAATCACGCCTTCGCATCCTGATTGGGACTATTATGCAACGGTTGTGCATCATTTCAGCAGCACCAATGATGAAGAGGCGGCAGAAATCTCCTCTACCTAACAAGTAGTCAATATATCCTGTTCTCCTGGTTTGCTGATTGACAAGGCCAGGGATTATATATCTAGTTTAGTTCATACATTGCGGCATCTTCTTGTTCTGTAACTTTTTTAATATTAGTACTACTATACTATATGTGGTCTCATGACAGTAACCAAAGTGTTACCCAACTGGGGAAACTCCTGGTTCTGTTTTATTTATGCAATCTATAGTTGGATGATGTTGGAACTTTTTTATAGGCCATGGGGGCAATTGCGAATTTTAAATAGTTCTGGACTGAATTAAAAGTGCCCGTGTAGGGAGTAGAGTATAAATTCGTAAATGGGTGTTTAACTGCTGTCAATATCAAAATCTCTCTCTCTAATGGCAGAAAACCCCTCGGGCTTTAGCACTCCACGGCCCGTCCTTCGTTTCCCCACACACCACACCGCCCCGGACCTCTCTCCCCAGGCCCGAATCTTCTGCGAAATCCTCTCCACCGTTCCGGCCAGAGAAATTGAAACTCATTTAGCCTCAACTAAGTTACAGCCAGAGCCCGAAACTGTGCAGCAAGTTCTCAAATTATCATACAATTACCCTTCCGCCGCCGCCAAATTCTTCCGTTGGGCTGGGTTCTCCGGCAGGCACTCTGGATTCTCGTGGAATTTGATGGTTGATTTGCTTGGGAAGAACGAGTTGTTTGATCCGATGTGGGATGCAATTAGGTCAATGAAGATTGAAGGTTTGCTCACTCTCAATACTTTTGTTTCTGTTTTCGAGAATTATTGTATTGCTGGTAGGTTTGATGATGCTGTTATGACTTTTGAGGTATTGGAGAGGTATGGTATTGAGCCTGATATTGTTGCTGTTAATTCTTTACTTAGTGCTATGGGTAGAGAAGATGGTAAAACTGTCCAGGCTCTTAAGTTTTTTGAGAAGATAAAGCATAAGATACCGCCCGATGCGGATTCGTTTGCGATTTTGTTGGAGGGGTGGGAGAAGGAAGGGGATTTGGAGAGGGCGAAGCATACGTTCGGGGAAATGGTGATTAGGTTAGGGTGGAGCTCCGAGTACATGTTTGCGTATGATGCGTTTTTGAATACTCTTGTGAAAGGGGCACAGGGCGAAGATGCCATTAAGTTCTTGCAGGTGATGAAGAATAAGGACGTTTTGCCTGGTTTGAGGTTTTTCTCTAGTGCCATTGATATTTTCGCGAAGCAGAAGGATTCTGCTCATGCATTGAAGTTGTGGGATTTGATGGTGGGTGGAGGGTTGATTCCGAATTTGGTGATGTATAATACGATGATTGGTTTGGTGTGTGCTAATAATGACATTGACAATGGGTTCCGTTTGCTGGATGAGATGGTGTTTTATGGTGCCTTTCCGGATTCTTTGACGTATAATATGATTTTTGATTGTTTGATCAGGAATAGGAAGGTGCGTGAGGTTAGTAAGTTCTTTGTTGAGATGACCAAGAATGAGTGGCCACCAACTCCTGCTAACTTCACTGCAGCAATCACTTTGTTATTTGAGGGGGATGATCCGGAGATGGCAGTTGAGCTGTGGAAATACATGGTGAAGAACAATATCTCACCCCGTGATGATAGTGCCAATGCCGTACTTATTGGTTTCTGTAATATGGAAAGGCTGAGTGATTTGAGAAGGTTTGCAGAGAAGATGATCGATGAAAGAATTATAATTTATGAGGCAACGATGACAAAGGCGAAGAATGCTTTCCATAAGCAGGGAAGACCTCTACGTGACCAGTATGACCATATTGTGGCGAAATGGAAAGCTTCCTGTGTCTGAACTTATTTCATGACAGGGTTTGTGAATTTTGATATTAAATGTACTTCCCGTGCTAAAATATTTATAAGACTCTCTTGGTACTCTTGAGTTCACAGATTTTGTGTTCCATGTTACTTAAGATCGTGCCTGTTGTTATGAAATGGGCAGGTTTATGGAACTTTTCCGTATTTCTTTAGGAGTTACCGGTGCCCACTGACATTTGTTTTACTTTTTTCTAGTCCTCTTTGATAGGTCACAGACGCACACACACACATGACTCCTTTGAACCAAACCCAAGCATCTTACCATTTGGTGTATGTAGTATTTCATTTGATTTTTCCAATTTATGTCCTGGAGGAGAAGTCCAAGTGGGTGGTGTCTGGAATGAAAAGTATTTTGGGAGAATTACCACATGGTGATGTGGTGAAGGATATGCTTATCGGCTAAGGTTGCTACTTGAATGTATGAAGCAGGTCGCTTTTCATTTACAATCTCTCATGGGCCAGTATTTTCCTCAAAAAGATAAGCTTGAATTCTTGAGACAACAAAATTTGGACATTGGAACTTCCATGATACCCAGGAAGAAAGTGAGGTTTTGGGGCTTAAGTTATTATAGCTGTCTCTCTCTGAGAATGATTTAGAATTGCTTATAATTTTCCCTTTAAGGTTTCCATTTTTATGCTAGTGATCTTAGATGGCTCAACTTGTATCTAGATGTGGTACTTAGATAATTTTAAATATTCAAGTTGTATGATGGTTTTTGGATTTATATAGCTGCTTTATCTTTAACCTATTGAAGTTTTGCCTAAAGTGCGCACATATTTAAAGAATATTATGAGTTTATGTTGTTTCTGTTTTATCTGCACTGAAAGCAGAAAATGGTAGATCATAGCCATCGTTTCTTACTGATTTTGTGATAAAACATGGGATGATGGTCTATTTTTATATTTCCTCTGTATAAAGTAGACCCATACTAGCATTTGAGATCATAGCCATTTCTTCTCTGTGTGCTTTCTAATTCTTATAGTACAGATTTTTTGTTATTACAGATGTGCATTATTCTTGATGTACGGATCAGTGATCACTGGTATATGACAATGATCTAAATTTCAGGTTAGGGGTATAGTCAAGAATTTGGATAGATGGATATGCTGAGATGCATATGTGTGATCCATGGTTTAAGTTATTGAGCCTATTAATTGATTGGTTAGCTGGTTAAATATGGATATCGGTTAAGTTTATTTGAAGGAAGATTGTTACTCCTGTTGTATTATTCTTTTCCTTATGTTTCCATTTATTAGAAGGTATAGAGCTTTTGGTCTGTAAAATTCAAAAGGGGGATAATACCCTTGAGAGGCTGAATATTTCAGTTTTTCTCAACTTGTTACCTGATTGGTTAATATAGTGAATTATCATCATAGGATATTTGAGTACATGCATCAGTTCCCATAAGCAAAAAATTAGCATCCAAAATGAGTTGGTACTGAATTGGTCTCGCTGGAATATCTCAATGTATTATACAACATTTGACACAGGCAAACACGATTTACAGAGTAGGAACTCTTTCAGCTGTTCCTTGGATCACAGTGAGCAAGTTGTTGCCAAAAGGATCACTCAAGTGTGCTGCAAGATTTTCGACTGGGCCTTGTCCAGTAACGTAAGCCTGGATGAAGAAACCAAGCATAGAGAACATGGCTAGTCTGCCGTTCTTGATCTCCTTCACCTTCAAAAGTGCAGCCTGGTCTGGATCCTTGGCGAGACCCAAGGGATCAAAAGGACCACCTGGGTGAAGCTTGTCCTCCAGTTCCTACACAGTTCACAACACTCTTTAATACATTGAACAGATTCGATGAAGTTCAAGTATATCTTGCTTTGTGTTTAGGTTTATAGGGTTAATTAAGAATTTCTTATAGTTTCAGATAGATACATTATAATCATTCATACTTGTATCTTTGCTGTTTAATTTCTTGCATTATTTATATTCTGTGCTATATGTTGCCACACAATTGAGTGATGAATTGTGTGCTTACCAATCCATTGATGATTCTGTAATATTCGGCACCTCCTAGAAGTACGACTTCAGCAACCACAGCGACAACAAGGTTAATGGGGATATTCTTCCCGAAGTAGTTCAATGTGTTACCATCAAGAAGCAAGGCACCAGTCTACATGAACAGGTAATCAGATTATGAGAAGAATTACCAAGTGATTTGAGTATGAAAGTTGCAAAGAATTCATAGTTTCTAAGTATTTGTAAGTGACTTTGTATGTGCTGATTCACATTTGTTGTTTATACCTTGAACCAAACAGCTTCAGGTCCACAGGCAGCCCCAAACTTGTTGAAGGCCTCGGGGATGATAAATCCAGCAGCACCAAGCATTGCCCATCGAGCGTGGATCAACTCATATGCCTGGTATCTGTATATCCAAAATCTCCAATGGTTATTCCAGTCTAGCTAGCCATTGATATAGAGAGAAGGTAATTAATCTACTTCACTTACTTGGCAAAGTCTTCGGGTTTCTTGCTGAGACCAAATGGATCATAACCATAGCTGCATTTTCCATAGAAGTGATTATATGTCCTTGGAATATCAGTGTTACTACAATCTATTGACTATTTTGCTAGATGGTTTTTTGTCAAAAGAAAGTTAAACTTACTCTCCGGGAACTTCACCGGTAAGGTATTCGGGGATTTCTGATCTGTCCAACAGTCCCGAGGGCAAGAAAATTCTTCTGTCAGGACCTGAAATTTGTTGAAGATTTGAGTCTTTGATTTTAAGTATCACATTCATGACAAGATGACTAAAAGACTAGTGTTTTAACTGTCTTTATTTTATTTTTTGTCTGCAGCATTCTTTATACTCAACATTTATCGTAAACGCTTGACAAATGATCTAATAAGTCACTTTACCAGCATTGTATTCCAACATCTTTAAACAGGTATTCAGTAGTAGGATTACTCACCATACCACTTGGCGAGCTCGTCGTCAGCTGGAGCAACAGCAACTTTGGCAGCAGGAGCAGCAGGCTTCTTCTTCTGGAAAAGAGCCACAGTTTTGAAGGCTGTGGCAGGAGTGGAAGGAGCGGCAACCGATCGGCTGCTGCTGAAGCCGAGGCTTGTGCCGAGCATCTCTGACTTGCCGAGTGCAGTGGACACGGTAGAGGCTGCAAGAGAAGCCATCTCTGCTCTAGGCTAGAATGAGGATAGATGTACCAAGGAGTGTGTGAAGAATGGGATATCAGAGATGAACTCAACTACTGAAGAAAGAATCAAACATGAGTGGTGACTAAAAAGCATGCATTGGTGGACATGGACTTGCCAAGTAGGATACTCTGTCTTGCTCTGTGATTGGTGTGGAAATATTGTGTGCAATCTGATGCAGATTTCTGATAGGTGTGGGTACTGATTACATGGCAGATTTTGGTGCTGATGTGGAATGCTGTTCTTTCAAATTTTGTCAATTTGGATAACATGTGTTATCCTCAGCATTTTGCAATGTTTTTGTAATTTGGTTTTATGGGTTTTTATTTACCACACATTTTCTGTGTCATGTTCATTGGCTAGAGTATTTGGATGCATCTGTTAATTTATAACTAGCTCCTTTGTGATTTTCTTGTTTATGTTTTATAATGTGTTTCATTTGTAATTTATTTTGTCAGTGAATGAAATGGATGGTTAAAAATCATTTACTCCTATAAAAGTTGGTGATTTACTAATTTTAAATGCTCGCCAATAATTAGTCCATTTGTGTCATAACAGGGTCTCAAAATTTCAATTTGAAAGCAATCCCTCTCATATTTACAACAATTGAACAATTTTGTAGGAGTATAGGATTAAACTAAAGGGTCCCCTATGTTCAAGAATATACTTGCAATGTCATGACGGTAGCAAGTTGCCGAATGGTTAAACAGTTAAACTATAGCATAACACAATTTCTAGTTTCTGCCCCCTAAATCAAAACTCGAAAAAAATGTACTTCTGAAATTTAGTGTTCTACTTCTATGGTACAAAATGTATCATTTGTGCAAAACTGCAAATGGTTACGAATTCATTGTGCATACCTAGAGATCGTGTTCTACTGTACCCCCCTAACGTAGGGCTCGGTAGGAAAGTCAATTACAAAATCTAGCTTAATTAGACCAAATGACTTAAATTAAGTGTTAACTAAATTTTACGTTTATTGCTGAAGAAAACCAGCTTCAAACCGTGGATATAGTTTTAGACCTTATGGAATATCGCCATGGCAGCAGGTTTTTATTGTTTAAGGTCAATAGTAATCTCCTCGGCAGCTCCCCCTCACCGTAATGCAACAACCCATGTTGTGTTCCAGCCAAAGCTGAGGTCCACCGGAAGAATTCACTTCAGCTCCGGTCGCCTCCTCTTCCCGCCGCCGCGCGTCTATGCCGGTAAAATTGGAAGAACATCTTCTCCTTACTATGCCAGTGATGACGAGAATATCCAATCACTTTTGCAGGTTTTCTTTATTTCCTTTCTCCCCCTTTTTCTTGTATTGTTCAGTTACTTCAATTTCTACTCTTTGCTGTTCTTTTAATTGATTTTATCCGTTTTTACAAATGATAGATTCTTCCACTTGATGTACAAGATAGTCTCTTGCGCGATTCCAGACGAGCTCAGCTTTTGGAGGTAATCATTCTCATGACTTAGTTTTACTGAATATGTGTTTCTTGGGTTTAAAAGTTTGCTTATTGTAGTACCAGCAAATGATAGAACAAAAAGGTGTAGCCTTTAAGCTGCAAATGATGCTAGATGGAATATTGACGAAATTAATTTGTTGTGACTATGATAAGAACATTTTGCAATCCAAAAATTCATCTTTATTGTTGTACGTACACTGCTTTATGTAATTGTATAGTTTATGCTAAAGCTCTTGTCTGAATTCTATGGACACTTTGAGTCTTAGAATCATTTATCTTGCCTTGTTATGTGTCAAAAGGTAACATTGGATCTGGGCAGGCCACCACAAGCATGTTATTTTGGTGATTCTGGTAGACGGAACGTAAGGAAGACAGAGGTGAGGTTCTTCTTGCTTCGATAATTCCTATATTTAAATTCTTGGTCTACTGTTAGATGGAACGTAGGGGGCACTGAAGTAAATACTGATTTTGGATTAACACAACTTCTCTCATAGGTTTCGATGGAAGAACTGGAGTATGCAGAAAAGGCAATTGGAGAGTTTGGAGGCGATAATAGAGCTGGTATTGCAGGCACTTTGCATAGGATATCAGCTATCAGGAACCGTAAGGGGGATCTAATTGGATTGACTTGCCGAGTGGGCAGGGCTTTTAGAGATCAAATAGATATGGTCAGGGATCTACTTGAGTATGGCAAAAGCATCTTGTTTCTGGGAAGGTAAGCTAACATACAATCTCCCAACTTTCATCAGTCTCTAGTTGTTTTACTTGCGTAAAACGAAGAAATTCGTTAAAGTTGAACATGGTAAGTCATCCAATGTTTCAACATTTACCTTTCAACACCCATCTAGAAATACTTTCATATCATAGTTATCTCTACTGCAGCGTATCAAGTTGCTACAGATAAAACCTATTTGATTCATCAAAAGGCCACTTAAGATTAGTTACGTAAGGTCAATGGTTCATTCTAAATACTAAACTCACCTTAAGCCCATATACATATATAATGTTAGTTGTTTCTTAGTTTGTCTTCTAGAGGTTTTAATCAACTAGGTTGCTTAAGCTTAATTCGTATTCTACTTGATAAATATATACAAGCTTGATGAAGGAATATTAATGCTAGTAAATTATTGGTGCTTGATTCTGTCCTTTCCAGTTTCACATAAATTTGTTGCTAAGTACATGGAAACGTCAGATTGGTTCTGAGGGCTTTGATAGGGGAAAAATCTGGGCAGTGGTATCATAGTTGTATGTGTTAATGTTTGTCCATGTTCTTCCAAATGAGTAGATTTGCAGTTACAATTGTTTCCTTTTACTAACTATTGTCTCTCCACTATTCCAATACTTAAGAGCAAAATAACATAGAGGCTTTTTGGTTGTTCTCCTCAATAAATGTTATACCAAAATCTTTTCTTGATTGCTTGATTTTGTCTCACTGTGGCAGACCTGGTATTGGAAAAACCACTGTCTTGCGAGGAATAGCCCAATCCTTATCAGATGAGCTCCATAAGAGAGTGGTTCGTGCATTTGATAGCTTTGAAGTGCTTCCTGTATTTCCCACTACAGTGTAATATTTGATTACTACTGATATTTACGTTTTCCATCAGATAGGTTATTGTTGACACAAGTAATGAAATTGGTGGAGATGGTGATATTGCACATCCAGCAATTGGGAGTTCTCGGAGATTGCAGGTTGCTGAACCATCCTTGCAGCATCAAGTTATGATCGAGGCAGTGGAAAATCACATGCCTGAGGTGATCATCGTAGATGAGATTAGCACGAAAGCCGAAGTTAATGCTTGCCGCACTATTGCACAGAGAGGGGTAATGCTTATTGGTACTGCTCATGGGAAGCGGCTGGAGAGTATCATTAAGAATCCAACACTATCTGATTTGGTTAGTGCCAATGTATTTCATAACTTCATAGAAACAAAACAGGTCCCCATGTTTCTCAATATTTTCTTTGAACTCTTACTCTTCTCGTTTATAAATGAATTTTCCATTATGCTTCTAAAGCTATTATCTTTCTCTCGCTCTCTCTCGCTCTCTCCCTGTAGATCAGTAAGACTCCAGTTTTTGGTTAATATGTCAATTCGAGGTGTTGAACATCTCTATTTCTTCTCAAATTCTTAATTGTGAATTTTGTAACACTTTGACTTGTGCACTCAATATCATTAAAGTACTGTATTTGGCAAAAACTTCACCTGGAAACCTTATTTACACTGCTTGATTAGAAACCATACCGGTTTGTCTTCTATATGTTTGATTTTCTATGCTCCATCCTAAGTCCAAGTATCGACAGGAAGCCATTCTTAGCATGTTTCTCCATCTTTCCACGCATGCAGATTGGAGGAGTGGAAAACGTCACAGTGGGTGATCAAGAAGCTAGAATCAGAAATTCCAGGAAAATTATTCGCGAAAGAAAAGCCGCTCCAACATTTCCTTTTGTGATTGAAATGAGGGAAAGACACCACTGGATTGCTCACCGGGTTAGTAAATCAATACTTTCATTATCTGATAAAAATTTTGGATCCATTTTGTCTTGCAATGTGGTGCTTGTTATTAGGTATAGAATCAAATTGGAATTAGCTTTACGCGTGGATTCATTCTTGTGTTTTCATTTTGTTGTTCAGACAGACAGGAGTGTGGACGAATTGCTCAAAGGGAGAAAACCACTGGTCGAGGTAATTACTAATTACATACATCCTCATTGCCTTTCATGTTTCTTGCTTGCAATATCTGAATCCTTTGCTTGTAGTACTTGAATGTACTTACTACTTACGAGGCCTAGGTTATGAGAAATCACTCGCATTTTAATCCATGCACATAACAAAAGAAACACGAAACTTATTTGATTCTAATGTCTTCCATTTTGCAGATAAGACGGAGAGACGATAAATCAAATGTTGTGATCGAACGATGGAAACCAGAGGACTGACTGGCAGGGATAGGAAGAAGCATGAAGAACTAAAGATAAATTTACAATGCAACAATTACAAATATGTGTATTCTTTTGTGCTCATAGATATGTAACATAATCATGTACATAACACAACACAAGTGTTCTTTTGGTTTCCATGTCTTTGTAAAAATGATTGTGTATCACATATTTTGGGAATCACAAATCATGTCCATCTTTGTGTGATAATTGAATTGTTGAGAAAGAAAGAGAGAAAAAAATGCTCATAAATTCCTGATTGGGTTTAGTTTACGACAGTATCCATCCATCTAAATCAAAGCCATCTTATAGCTGAGAATGAGATGACAAATGTGTGGATCAAGTGAAAGAAGCTGATGATATTTGTTTTCACTTGCCTCATTTGCTGTAGAAATTAAAGAAAGGCAGAAACAGAAAGAAAGAACACTAAATCAAAAGAAAACATGGCGGCCAGTTCCACGATTTTCTACAGCGTAAATGCGTCTTTTCAAAAAGTTAACGACTTTACCAAAACTGTGAACAAAAACCCTTTTTGCTCAGCATCAATAGTAAGTATAAAGGGTGAGAAATTAGCTCTAACTGGAAAAGTAGGAAAACTATACACTTTCAATCGGAGAAGCAGAATTTGGAAGACAATGGCGTCATCAACGACCAGTACGGAAATCGAGAAATTGGGAATCAAGATTGTGAAAAACCCTACTGAAGCTAAGCTCACTGAGCTCGGTGTTCGCTCTTGGCCCAAGTAAGTTTCTCTCTCTATATATAATGTCCGTCCGATTTGTGATTAACTGATTGTATAATTTCCGGTTTCACGGTAGAATTCGTAAACCAAAGTTGTATGGTTAGAGTGGATTAGGTTTCGTGTATTATGCTTGTTTATATGCAATGAACCAATTTTGCATTCTGCATAGGTTTTCAGATTTTCTTAAGCTGATTATTGCTTAGTGTTGGCCGAAAAAAATAAATTGTTTATTGTTATCAGAGTAAAAACTAAAAAGAAGCTTTTCTAAGCTGAAAAGGGTTTACAAATTGTGGAGCACTTCAGTTAGAACTTAGAATCACTGGCTATTTGTCTTAGCACTTCCTAAATCAGAAGCATGTACAGGCACTCAGTTATGTGGATTATTATGTGAACAGGTCACTGTAGATTATAATGGATTGACCATTTTAAGTAACCTTATCTCTTATGTAAACAAAACGCTTCTTCTTGAAGTTGGTGGATGTTTGTGTGCGCAGGTGCATATTGGTAACTCAGCTAAATTATACTCGATGCTTTACTCAAAAGTCAAAACGGATTTGGAGAACTCGAGAGTGAACTGAAGTATATATAGTTTGAGTTTCACAAAAATCATCTTGTACAAAACTTTCATCATGTTCCTGAATCCAAGTTGAAAACTAACCTTATGGGTGGTTCTCATTCCCTACCCACTAACAGTGCTTCATAAGTATTGTACCAACTAATTAATCTTACCTCATGCCGTAACCATTTTATACGATTAGTAGCACTAAGTACTAACAACTTTAAGTCATTAAGTCAGTATGCTCTACCAAGTATTCACCATTAAACGACCCTGCTTACCTCCCATGTGTGTCTTACTGTAGAATTGGTAGTCTAGGTGATATTTATTCTCAAATTACTTGTCAAACACGACCTTTTAAGTTGTTAATCTAGTATTTATATGCGATTCTGAAAGATTTATGATGAAAGATTTATGATGATCATTAGTGACATACTACAATCTAATGATGGAAGTACTCATATATAATGTGGTTCTTAGTTGTTCATAATGCATTCTAATGTCTTTGAGTTGTTCTATTAGTACATGACCTGTTTTATATTTCTCAAAAACTAGGTGGGGATGTGAGCCAAGCAAGTTTCCATGGACATACTCTGCACGGGAGACTTGCCTCCTACTGAAGGGTAAGGTGAAGGTCTACCCTGATGGATCTGATGAAGCAGTTGAGATTGGTGCGGGTGACTTGGTCATATTTCCCAGGGGAATGAGCTGCACTTGGGACGTATCTGAAACTGTGGACAAGCATTACAAGTTTGACTAAACATGTATTTTTCAGGGAGATTTCCTGGTTAATGTGATTAATCTATCTTATTATCTTGTTGGTCGTACAATGTATGAATATTAGTAAACATATCCAATAAATCAATAAACCTCTATACTGAAAGACTATATTGAAAGACTGGAGACTTGAAGTTGTGTAGTTTTATAAAGTTTCCTTATTCATCATGTAGCTAATCAAATATTATTTTTTCTATCAATATACTACTGACCATCAGACATTTAGCTATGTCAGTATATTCCCTGCTATGGCTGAGACTTTAAATATCAGTTTTATTTGTCTGATCATATTTATTTTGGTTGGAGCTATATCGTTGTTCACACTTGTTAAGCAATTGAACGAGATTTTTAGACGTTGGATAAGCATTCGACATTTGTAGACCTTGGGGTAAGCATTCGACTACTAACTATTATGACATGACATCAACTGATGTAATCGACGGTTGTAATGACATGACACAAGTTACAATATAAAACCTATCTATCTATACTCCCATCTATTCTTTCTGACTCATCTTTTGTTGATCCATATATGTATATGTTTTTTATACACCTTCGTTAACAGCGTTAACAGGTAACCGTATACTTAACCGTGTTAAAAATATTAGTAACACTAAATGTTAAGCCAAATATAAATTGTTGTTCTATTTCTGAATAAGTTCGTTAACGATTTGATTTTGAACTCAAATATTTTTCAAAGTTTTAATGTTACAAATCTGATTATTGTCATTTATTCATGGGTAATAGAGTATTTGTGTTCACTCAGTTACCTACCGTATAGTTTTTAGGTGGGTGAATTAGGCACATTTTTGGTCTTGTTTTGCTTTTTCTGGTTCATTGTTGAGGCTTCCCTTAGTGAAGCAGATTTGTAACTGAGACTGGTTGTACATTCCCTTAGTGGTAACTGAAGACTGGTTGTACATTCCCTTAGTGAAGCAGATTTGTAATTAACTGAGACTGGTTGTACATTGATGATTACTGGAATGAAAATCTACCTTCCAAAAAATAAAGGAGTGTGTGTTGTGTGTGTTTTTCTTTCTTCTTTCTTAGCATAGGTAAGAAAGTAGGGCTTTTTTTTTTTTTTTTTTTTTTTTTTTTTTTTTTTTTTCCAATCATTGATAAGAGAAAACTCAATAGGAGTCTTGGACAAGAGATGAATACTTGAATGTAATGGCCTTTCTTTGATCTATACGGAGTAGGAGTTTTGGCAAGGTATGAACTCTTCATTTAAAACTTTTGTAGTACTGATTGCAAAACAATTCTTATATTTGGGGTTGAGATACTACAGTGATTTATATTTGACAACTAATTTCCATAAATTCTAAAGAGATAATGGATCCCCATGCCTGAGTATCATTATTAACTTTAATAGTATAAGTGATAGACTGAGTGCAAGTCTTAATTAGATTAATGAATTGCTATGGCAAGCCATATTTATGCAAAGCTAGGTCTATAAACTTCTATTCCAGCATGTCATAGGCTTTAGCTATATCAAGTTTTAAAGAAAAAAAACCTTATTTTGTTCTTATCTTATTCATCGAGTGTAACACTTCATGTGCAGTTAGTATGCTATCACTAATCTGTTTCTAGAACGGAGATAAAAGAGTTTGCAGAACACTAATATGACTACTCTTATTACTTCAAAGATATTAATTATTTCTAACCCCAATTTCTCCCATACTAAGCAAGGCGTAAACAAGACGGTATAGCTAACTAACTATAGTCCCCATTTTTTTTTTTTTTTTTTGTCTAAAACTAGTTTTTTTGACTGAAACATGAAACATAAGATAACATCAAGAAATTGTGTCATCAATCGCATTACGTCTGCACAAAACATAACATCAAGAAATTGTGACCAACCCTATAAATCACGGAACCATAACCCACGGGCCGCCTCACAATTCTGTAACATATGAAGTAGTAAATATAAAACCAGACCAGAACAAAAGAAGTCAAAATTAGCTTTTAATTATTGCTGGCGAGTACTTACAAGCATTATTTTACAAGCTATCAACTACAGAAGTACAAGCTAATCGAACCTACGATTCTTTTCTGAGAATTGTTGAGAGGCCCTTCTTTGAGTTCTTGCTGTCAGTGCAACTAAGGTCTAAGGAACCATCTCTTCCTTGTTTATCCTATAGTGAAACAAAGGCACAAATTATCTAGCTTTGAGCAATGAATACTAGTATTACATTTTCATTTCCCCTGTCATATATTAGAAGAGGCTGGAAATTATGAATGACTGGTGGCTTTTAAATTACAATTAAGAGAGGAAAAAACTCTTTTAACAAAGGTCATCAAATGGTTGAAATAAACTACTCTACATGCACATTGCCCTCAATGAGTCCTCCAAGTCAATTTCCTGGTGAACAAGTCACAGCCAAGTTAGTAAAAGTACCTTATATGTTGAAACTTATCAACTCCTACTGATTTCTGTTTGTTATATCTTACCGCTTCATCTTTGGACTTAGCCTCAGACAGATATCTATCAAAAGCACCATCTCCACGAAGTACTTTCACCCCACATCCAGGTTTAACTATTGAGTCTTCGTCAACCACCACAGCATCTATTCTATCATTTCCGGTCTTTGCATCAGGAATCTAAACAGGGCAAAATGATATTATCATTAACTAATGTTTATAAACACACATTGTTACAAGCTAACATAACAATAATCAGAAGCTAGAAGTTCGAAACATCAAGGCTTACCTCATACATAGCATCTGTTAGAAGGCTTTCCAGTATGGCTCTTAATCCTCTCGCACCAGTATTTTTATTCATTGCTTTGTTGGCAATCAAGCGCAAGGCTTTCTCCGTGAAATGCAGCTTCACCTGGAATTTATACATAAGCAAGTCAGCAATTTGCTTCACTACCAACTGCCTAGATTTGGGGGTGAGGGGCAATACGGTTATCAATGTTAAAGGCTTGCCTTGTTCATGTCGAATAGCTTCTTGTATTGCTTACCAAGAGCATTCTTTGGTTCTGTCAGGACCTGCAAATAAATGAGGAGTGAGGACACAAGTACATGTAAAAGAACTGGCTTTTAAATGCTATCCCACTTGAAGCACTTATGATCAATACAATTCTGAACATATTTAAGAGGATACGAATGAAATAATAGAAATGTGCAGACCACAGGCCACAAAAAGAATGGAAGGGACTACACTGAGCATGTGCCTGCTGAATGTGATGATAAACCTAGTCCAGCAGCTATATTATTACCTGAACAAGTTGGTCCTCGGAAAGAGCTGACAAGCTAACCAAAATAGGGAAGCGCCCAATAAACTCCGGTATGAGACCATATGCTACAAGATCACTACTTTCAACCTAAAAAAGATCAATCATTTCATAGTTCAAATATAGCAAAAATGCAACTAATAATTCAGTCTCGAACAAAAAAAAAAAAAAAAAAAAAAAGAGACAAATTTGATTGCTTCCAAATACTTTATTCTTACAGTTTCAAGTAGGGTTGATGTCACGTTGGCATCAATCACTCCACCTGCTCTCATGTTAGCACGTACTGGCGCTCCAAACCCAATCGACGAATCCTGCCGTCTGGTAAAACATAATTAGGTTTCATAACTAGGAACATGCAACAGATCATCAGATGAGAGGAGCTTAAAATCACCTTTCAGAAATAGTTTTCTCTAGATCAATAAATGCTCCTCCACAGATAAAAAGAATGTCCTTAGTATCTATCTGGAGACATTAGAAATAAAAATAGATCATACACTTGGGACAGAGCAACAAGTACAACTGAAAATGTATAATATGCCATGAAATCGCATAAGAAAGAAAACAATATGGACTAAATTGTGTATCACTTCATTGTGACTGAGAAGTAAAGGGATAGATGACAGATAGAGTATTTATAATTGTCTCAATGAAATTGCAGAGATGAACTTGCCTAGAATAGTGTCAACCGACCTTTTATTATTATTATTATTATCAAGAAACATACCATCAACCAGACATTAAAGCATAATGCTATCTGATCAGAAATCCATATATCAGAACATAATAATAGCGAAAAAAGATATGCAGCCTCAAAGATCTGTCAATGGCCGGGGGTCATAAACTCAAAGTATATTGCATAAATACAATATACTAAACCAGTTCAAACTTATTGCGTGAGGCAAAATGATAGAGGCTTGTGATAATGCCAGTGCATATCTTGTTTTACCCAGAAAGTTTGAACTAGTTTAGTAAAAGATGAATATAATTGATTGAAGAATGCTGTGTAAACATATTAACAAGCACGTTTCCTTCAAAACATTTAGATGACTTCCTTTGCTCATATTAATGAACTTCTTCACATCATAAAGCAGTACAAGTACACCAATTTTCCCAAAACATTTCCTAAAAAGGTCCAAATTATGATTCAATATATAACTTTAGTGGAATAATTATGAGCTTAATTGAATTTGGCAGGAAAAAGTTATCTCTAACCGAATTCAACTACTGTACTGGTATAAATAAAGAGATACTATTTCCAATCTTTCAGCCCCAAGATGTGATGCATTGACGGGATTGCAGAAACTATAAGTTCAGGTTGATATATTACTAAGTAACATCAAAATGTAAATGCACGGGGAAGATCCAGATTAGATACAGGAGAAACACATTTGAATGAACATAAGATACCTGAACATTATCTCCTCTAGGGTGTTTCCTCGAGCCCTTCTCTGGAACATTCACTATCTGGCATAAAAGGGTAGGAGAAAAACAAATAAAACTTATAATAAGCAAAAGAACCAGGAATGTTAAAGAAGCAGAAGTTCCTGCACCAGAAACTATTCTATAAGGAGGATAAGTACTCTACACTACATAAAATAATACAAAGCTCCAGGTTTGATGCTTTTGGTAACTAGGCAATGCACATAAGAGGAGTAAGGCCACAATAACTTACAGTCCCTTCCAGCATTTTCAGCAGTGCCTGCTGAACACCCTCACCAGAAACATCTCTGCTGATGTTTAAGCTCTCAGCCTTAAAATAACACAGGAGAAAAGGAAATTGTATTAGAATATGGAGATCCAACTTTGAATGACACAGAAGAATCGAAAACTGCATGAGTAAAAAATATAAAACATATACAAGTTAGGAAAGGAATATAGGCTAACCTTTTTTGTTATCTTATCAACTTCATCAATGTATACCATCCCTTGTTGTGCAGCTTGAACATTGAAATCAGCAACCTTTACCAATAGGAAATGAGACATTAGTTTATTAGTAATATATTTAAGTCCACAGAGCGCTTCATGTACACTAACTAATGTATAATGTCTATGACTGACTTCTTTGGAAAAGCCAACAATATACCTACACTAATATAAGCACACTGGCATTATCTTATCACAACATGGAAAACAATGCATAATTTCCATAGTACATACGTAGCTGAGTTCCCTCTTCTTCAACAGACAAAAGAGAACTTTTTTGGAACGTCACAAACTGATTGATTTATTTCCAACTTATGGAAACTATACATTTGGGAACCAATAATTTCCTTACTTCAGTAAGGCAAGCAGCCTTAGAAAGGGTACAGCTGCTGATCAGAGTAAGAAGCTAATATAATTATTTTGGCCTGTCTAGACTTTTGGCATTGCATCCTTTCAAAGGAACACTACTTTATCAAGGGAAAATTAGCACACACTTCCTTTTTTTCCAAATATTCCCCCCACAGTGAATCTTAACGTTTGTTTGTGGACTTATTAAAGCCCAGTTTGACCATCATACCGGAAAAATAATTTAATAAAAGTACAATTTCATATCTTGTACTCTACCAAGGGTGCAGACTGCAGACTACAAATTCAGGGACATTTTTACTTAGCATATGGATGCAAAACGACACAGAGTGAACAAGGGAGGAAGCTCAGTAACATTTAACATTTAACTTCTTTAGTTGACGAATCCTGAGAGTATGCAGGTTTGACGTGTTAAAAGCCTTTCCAAACTTAGCATTATAACGATTTGAACACGCTGTGACAGCTACCCTGGAGAGTTGAAGAACAATATTTTATGTACCGTGAGTAATTTGTACAATATAGATTCAACATCTTCACCAACATAACCAGCCTGCAACAGAGGAACAGTTTAGTTCAGAAATTAAGGAAATTGGTAGTCCAGCAAACAAGGATCGAATTCAATTCATACCTATGTTGTTGTGAAATACTCTTATACAAGCTTATTTACCTGGGTCAAGGTAGTAGCATCAGCTATGACGAAAGGTACATTTACAAAACGAGCAAGCGTTTTTGCGAGTAGCGTCTTCCCTATTCATAATGAAATCAATCAATTAAAAACTCATTCGTTAAAACAAAGTCATGAAACATGACAGCATATATCTACTGAAGATAGTCAAACAAGCTAATCCTAATATACTGAAGGCACAGGTGAAATGTGTAAGCTTGAAATGTGATAGGACCTGAACCAGTTGGGCCCATCAAAAGAACATTGCTCTTATCCAAGTCCACATTGTCGTCGTCATCTAACTGGGATGATTCACATTCAGCTCTAGAAATTGACACCATGTGACAAGAGGAAAAGACGCAAGTTAATGCCATTTACATGCACTAGAGATGTCACGATAAGCATCTAAAATTGGTATCTGTAATCTTTCCTAATTAGTCCATGAATAATAACAGACCAGGCTACATCATCACTAACCCCTTCTGTAAGGACCCATGGTATATCCTTTTATAGTGATTATACACAGCCACCGAAAGCACCTGCCGAACATTAATAAATAAATATTAAAAGACAAACTGGTGGTGAAGGCAGGTGTGCATGGACTTGTAGGAAAATGCTAGAATATGAAAAATTATATCGAATAGAGTCAATAGATATTCATTAACAACAGGTGATCCTGTGGATCACATAGCTAGAAGACTACTATAGGCTTAGCTGCAGCACTTGCTCAGAGGATCAGACATTCAAAGCACATATAACATGGAATACTTTTCATAAATTTAACTTGTCATTGAAACATTGCCTTGACATACTACTGATCATATAGTGGAAGGACAAAAAAGCTACCTTTTTAGCACGTTCTTGGCCGATTACAAATTTATCCAGTCCTTTGCAGATCTCCTTAGGCGTGGGAAAACCTTTGCCCAGATTAGATCCACCCCAGGCAGTCTTCTCCCCGTTACTCCCACCACCATTACGCGTATTGCCTCCATTTTCTCGTGGACCAGCAGCTCGAGTAACATTGACCCCAGGAGCAAAAGGCGGTCCAGGTGGTGTATGCACAGCAATCCCATTCCCTGATGGAGGTGGAGGTGGAGCAGGTGGCCAATTCTCCGGTGGCTCCCTACCATAGGATCTCAATGTTAATAGCATCTTTGCATACTCTTGTAGATCGCTCAACTTAGTTTTCTCCTGATTGGAATTCTTGCTCTTCACCCTGCCAATCTCCACAAAACTCCCCTGCAAAGGAGACATCTTAAACGGCCTAAAGTAATAAGCCGTCTTACAACTTGGGCAGAGATTCACTGCCTGCAAAGGATTCTCTCCACCTCCTTTTGTGCTACTACTATCACCACCATCAGCACTCGGGATAGGAACCGGAGGCATATCAGGATCAGCAGCATCTGATGGAGATGGAGGTGGAATCAGGTGGTGAGGTCGATTGGTGAAGAGAAGATCCATTTGCTTCGAACACCGAGGGCAATTCGCCTCCGCCCTGATCCTCCGCGTGGCACGGCGGTGCTCATCTCCGCCTGTTCCGCCGCCGTGGTCCCACTTGTACCTCTCCTGTACCCCAATCGACGACTCTCGACATTTCGTCGAACACCTTACATGCAACAAATTCCGCTTCTGCAAGAACCTATCTTTCCTCGATGATTCCAATACTGTTGCTACTTGCTTCAATTTCCTCCATCGCAATACACCGGACATGATTCTAACCGCTGGAAAAATAAAAATCCGTATTCCCCTGTTTCTAATTCTACAATACTACTGTACAAGAAAACTGTTGATTGGTATTGGTTTGTTGTTTTACAGAAGCAATATTCATTCATATGATTGTGGATGTGGATAAAGGGTTGCTTATTTTGGAATTTTCCCACCGGAAAATTACTACTACAAAGCAAAGTGTATTATAGTAATTGTATTGTATTGGTATATAATATGACGTACACAAACAAAACAAATCTTATCTTGTCTGATCCAATCTAAGCTTTATATGTATGCAAGAAAACCGATGATAAATTGGGAAAGAAAGAGGAATCAAACAGGAATAAAAGGAATAGTGTGAAATGATGAAGGTACGGGAGTGTTCGTAGGGGAATTTGAAGCTCAGATTGAATGATTCATCAGCAATAAGGAAATGAAAAGTGAAGAAATTTACGGACTTGCAATTTACTTCATTGCTGCTGCTTTTATCTTACTAGTCAGCTGCCTGCCCCACGGTTATATGCAATGCAACCTTCCGAGATTTCCTCGTGTCGTGCACTCGTGCTATTGTTTTTATTACTGCGGTGAAAACTGTGCACATTTTGCCCACCGATGTTCTGAAATTTTGCATTTTGCCCACCACGGTTTACAACTTTCGTTATTTGACCCTCCATTACGCTTCGATGAAATAAATGGTTAAGACCGTTAGTTTGCACTTTGCAAAATAAATTTAGTAGCGGACACGTAGTTGATGAATAAACTAACATTCGTGAGAAAAGAAAAAACATTCAAGAAAAACAAACAACTACACATGAGTTAACATTGTGTTCTTTTCTTTTTATTAATTTTTTTTCTCTGTTGGGTTTAGTCAAGTTGTCATACCAAACATACTCCCACCCCATGTTTATGTCATGTTCCATTAGATGTCCCATCATCTTTCAACTAACTCAACGGTCTCTAATCTCTACGCACCAAACACTAAATAAATTTATCAATATCCACATTCTTCCTCACACACTCTTTGCATGTTCTAGTCAATTAATTTATTTAAAAAATAATAATTTTATTTTTGGTAAATACCTTTCAAAATATGTGTGTATAAATCATTTAAAAATTATACGAATATAACTGTCAACAAACTAAATATCATCATCAAGCAAGAGAACCTAATCAAAATTACAATGAAAACATGAAGTGTTATGATAAGTAAAAATTGCATCGATGAATACATAAAAATTAACCTATCAAGTGGGTATATTATCATGCTTCTTAATCTAATAATCATGCCAAAAACAATGCGCTAAATATTAACGGACTAGTGGATAATTGCAATTGTTACACTGAATAAAACTCCATCGGGTGACGTAATAGATTGTAAATCACGTACATCTAATTAAACCGCAAGGCTCAAGCTCATAGGACATAAATTCACTCCTCGAGGAGTTTGAACATGTGACTAACATGATATTACTTTTCACTGTTAACCAATTAGGCCACCATTGCGGTCCTGTGTTTTTACCTTGCATAATAGATTTTAATATGTTTGTGTTGTGCAAATGCTCATAAATTTGCATTGCATGGCTTCACCATAAAGTTTCAAACACGGTACAATTTGTCCCAATGTTTTTTTTACATGTCGGCATTTGCATCTTTGCCTTTAATTCCCGTGCAATTTGGCTCCATTAGTAAAATTTAATGCCATTCCCAATGGGGCATGTGTTAAAAAATTTATACTAATGGAACCAAATTGCACTGAAATGAATTTTAGAGGACAACAAATACAAAATTGTAATTTGGCAAAATGCTACACATGAAAATATAAAGGGGTATTTTGCGTAGATGGTCAAAATAGAAGGGTCAAAACTCAAAACCCTTTTTAGGCAAAGAAAATTGACTGTTAACAGCTTCTAGCCTTCTACAACGCCCAATGCTGCACACCCAGGACTCGAAAATCACAAACAACAGAATAACCTCGATGTCAGTAGCAGCTGTGAGGTCATGGCGAACGGCGTTTCTTACTCTGAGGGACGAGACATTGGCGTCGCCTCCTCCCGCCGCCGTCCTCCGCCACCTCGACCACCTCATTTTCTCCCAATCAGATTCACTCATCGCTGCCGCACCGGATTTACCTCCCCATGAGGTTTTGTTTTATCTGGCAATGTGTTGAGCTCTGATCTGATTGATTGATTGCGATATTCAATTGTTTCATTTTTTTTAATTTCAGGTGACTTCTGATTTGATGCTGCTGATGGAATTGGCTCAGAGCATTTCGCTTTCTCAAGGAATTGAGGACGTTGCCTTGTCCTTCACTAAGTTATCTTACCTGGTACAGTTTAAAAGCTTGTTCGTTATTGATTACACTTCATTTCAACTGTAATTTTTTCAGTTGCATCTATTTTTCTGTTAGGAAGTGGATTGATATGTGACAGCTCCAGGGATAGATACTAGGCAGTGTAATGTTGCATAGTTTTGCTTTTATCCTTTCCTCTATTCTGCTTACATATTAGAACTGTAGGCTAACGCGTAGCGTGTTAGTTATTCGACTTGGTACTATTAGCACTCTTGTATTGGGTTGATTAAACTTGTGAACTGGTAGTACTGCAGCTACTGCTATCCTATTTGATACTCCTGAAAGAACATTGTAGTGATCAGATAATGATGAAGTTCAATTAGTTGTGGCTCTGCGGGGGTAGAGGTTGGGTGGGCATATTTAGACTCTAATCTTATTAAATCGTAAGTGGAGCAAATTTACATTGCACCAAGGCCTCGTTTGATAGGTAAGATTAGGCTTAGAAAAAGACTACAATCATATCCGATGCAACGTTTGATACCAAAATACAATTTAGCCACATAGGATTACTTGTCTCAGTATTGACTATATGGGAGATATGAATTGTGGCAAAAACCTAGCAATTATATAATACGGAGATGATTGGTATGCTAAAATGGAGGAATGGTGGGAGTTGCAACAAAATTAATATAACAACCAACTCAACTGTGGAAGGAGTTTTATTATCAAACAACCAATTAGATAAACTTAAGTATGAGAAGATTGTATATTTAGGGTTGCAGTCTTACCTTTTGTTAATCTATTCTAAAATTATCAAACGAGGCCTTATTGTCTTCATGTTGCTCATAAAATTAATTCATGCAGTGGTGGCTACTAACTCATTCTCTTTAATCAGCCCATTCT
Source organism: Plantago ovata (assembly GCA_028274465.1). Taxonomy (NCBI): domain Eukaryota; kingdom Viridiplantae; phylum Streptophyta; class Magnoliopsida; order Lamiales; family Plantaginaceae; genus Plantago; species Plantago ovata. Next base: position 86,548,659 of record CM051458.1, on the reverse strand, counting down.
TCTTGAATATCCCTAGAACATTTCCAAATTTTCATTTTAGATCTTTACCACTTTGTACGGCCTAGAACTCTGAATCTTTGCTCTTTCTTGCTTTCTTTTTTTTCTTTTTTTTAATTTATTATAATAATAATAATAATAATAATAATAATAATAATAATATATAATTATTATTATTATTATTATTATTATTATTCATCATTATTTTTTTTAGTGATTGACATTAACTAGACCAGCTCTGCTCACTGGTTGCTTTCGATAAATCTGCTAATAAGTAAGGGATTTCATGTTCTGGTGCAGAAGCATTGAAGTTCAAACAGTAATTTGTATTATGATGCAGAAGCATGGAAGCTAGAACTGTTAGATGTCTATACATTTGAATTTAATAATGTGGATTATAAGTTTCTCCTGCGCTGCACCAAAGAGAACTAAACATCCAAGTTCTTGTTGTTAATGTTACGCATCTGGTTTTGAGTCCTTTTATTGCTTTTCTATGTCGGGATTTTCTATAGAAGAATCTCTGTTTCAGGGGCTCGCTGCTGGCTCTAACTGTTATGTCATCTTGAACTATATATGCAAGAAATCAAATAATACTTGGATAATACCATTCCCTTTGTGTTGAGTCCAGGTTGTCTAATTAGCTATTTTTTGTCAGTCTTCTGAACTTTTCAGCACGTATTCGTCATTCTTAATCAAATAATAATACATTCTGTGGATTGTCTATGTCTAAGTCAAAGTGGCATGTTTCACATAGATTTCCACCAAACGTGACATATTTCAGACATTAGGGGCACCTGTAGATACTGTCATTGTGCATGGAGGTCTAAAATCTAGATACCAAGACCAAGACCTAACTTTAAGTAAGGATCTCTGTCATTCATGGTGTGTATCATTATTTGAAGTATAATCTGTTGGTTCTGTTTGTGCATCTGAACCTTGCCAATTGCATTAACTGTGTATGCTCTTCTTTCGCTAACTATCCAATGCATCATGAGTTCTGTATTCCAACTTCGCACTGGTATAATTTTGTGTAATATTTTGCGATTGAATATTACTGAATTATCATTTTACTACATTATGCTACCATTCTAATGTTTGTTCAACCGCAATCAGGCATATCCAGATTTCTTGTGAAGTTCATTGCATGATTGATGAAACTTCACTTCTACAGTGTTTGCTTTAAAAATACTTTGATCAGTTTTTAGGCTCTAGATAGATGGTTTTTACTTTCATTTAAAGAAGACGGAGAATCCATTGAACATCTATTCCTTCATTGCGAAATGGCTAGGATCCTGTGGGATTATATATTGGGGACTTGTAACTTGTCTTGGTCAATGCCAAGCAAGGTGATAGATCTCTTGAGGGCTTGGAGAAGGAATCTGAAAGATAAAGATAAAAAGATTTTGTGGAATCTCATACCAGGCTGTGTTATTTGGTGCATTTGGGGGTTAAGAGAAACAATAGATGTTTCTAACTCGGATAGGAATTTTCTCAATAGTTTTTGGGGTTGTTACTTTGCAGCTTTAGTGGAGCTTCAAGTAACCCTTTACCCGATTGTAGTAGCTTAGTGTACTACTGTACTTTATGCCTGAGTTGCTGTAATACACATCCCGTGTATTTTCTATCTATCAAAATTTTCTTATTACCTAAAAAAAATAAAAATTGTTGTACCTTTTTAACATGGAGTTAACTACTGCTATGGTTATAAACTTATCATATTACCTATTCTCATTTGTTGCAGATCCATGGTGTAAGCCACTGTTCCTCTTTACAAATGAATCCAACATATTGGACTCTTGCATTCGGCTCTTCCAAACGGGTCGTGCAAACTTTGCTTGATAAACCTAAAAGTAAGAGCACATCCATGGAGCTTGATGCAGTTATCAAAGCAACAAGACAGTGCTTAGAAAGCATACGGTGCGATAGTTTCTCTTATATAAAGCTGTGTTTACTCACGGTAGTTTTGGTCTTCCACACGTACAATATGATAACAACTTTCAAACTTGTTAATGCTTGATAAAATAACTAGCTTCAAAGGAAATGCTTGCTGCTCTTTTTTAGCGCTTCTTTCTGTGCTATATCAAGCTCTTGTTTAGTGTAAGGGGTTTGGGTGGTTGCATTTTCAGATGCTTTATTTTTTACTTATGCGGTGCATCCTACTTTGGCATCCTTTAGTTCTTGTTTAGTTCTTGCCAATGACATTTTGTGTTTTCTTGCCTTTCCCTTTCTTTCTCTAGGCACCTTTTTGGACGATATCAAACAGCTTCTTCACTGTCAGAAGATGAGCAACTATTAAGTTTCCTTCTTCAAGTGGTCGCATGTTTTCAGGGGGAATTTATCTACAGTTTAGACTCAAGTAACACCAGCAAACTTTCTGGTTTGAACAATGTGAAGGAAGTCCTCAAACTTGCAGTTTCCATGATTGGTGAAGTATATTCACGAGTTGGATCCTGTTTACCAGTTGGGATTTGGCAGTTGACAATTGAGGTATGTGGATGGTAAAATTCCTACGATGTGCTGGCAAACTTTTCTTATAGCACTTGGAGATTTTTCAGTTTTTGAGTGCGTAGAAGCTCACACTTGTGCTTGTGGTATAACTTTAAATTTCTGAAAGCTGTTTTTGATATTCATGTTCCCTCTGGTTGTATTTTCGTTTAGTATGTAGTATCTATGCTTTTTTTTTTTAATGATACACAAAATTTGTTGTCTCATTTAATGCATATAATAATTTATATGATGGAAGTCTATTTTTATGCCCATTAGATCTTAAAAAATTTGGGCGGGATTATCATATCACAGAAGAAATTTGATAAGATTATAAGCTAGACTGGACAACTGTGCACTCATTATGTTTTAATAAGAAATGAGATATTCAGTTGATCAAGTAGAGAAGATTGACTCATGTAATCGATCCAATGCTTTAGTACTTCAACAATCAATCTAGCAATTTTATTAACTTCACATATCTTCTTATTTCCATATTTTCCTGGAAGCAGCCGTAATTTATCTTTAGCTGTGTTACCTGCCAACACTACATAGTACTGCTTCAAAACAGCAATTCTTGTGGAACACCCTTGATGACTTTTCTCTTGTTTCATTTTACTTAGGTCCTGAGAAAGACTCTGGAGCTTTTTACATCCAAGAACCTTCTGGTGGAGGATGATTGCGGAGCAACGTAAGACCTTTTTCTTTTGATTAAAGCCTTTGCTTTTTGTTGAATTAGTTTGTTAAGTCACTTGGCAACCATCCACAGGTTTTATATCGAGCTTCTCAATTGTCTACACTTGATTCTAGCACTGCCCAAAGGAGATCTTGCTGGTCATGTAAGCAACATCATCTCATACAGTTTCACTTCAAAACGCCACAAGTTCTTGTTTTAACATCCTCATCAGTTCATTTCTGGTCTATGTTGCTTCTTAGGTTTCTGGTCTTGCAGCAGCATTGAGGTGTTTTTTCCGGTATGGCCTTGCAAATAAATCCTCTGTTGTTAATAAAGTGATCGATCGCAAAGATGCAGTTGGCTCAACAAGCCAACAGTTTACTCGGTCAAGTAAATCAAGAAATGGCCCTTATAGACCTCCACACTTGCGAAAAAAGCCTGCAGAAAATATGCAGCATAAAGATGAAGACTCCCTTGTTTCTTCTGAAGATGCACCATCTTCTGCATATCTTGCATCATCGGATTCAGATACTAGTGATTGTGACAGAGCCGGGGCAGATTATTGCTCTGCCCGTCTTGCAAAGGCAAGGTTAGCTGCAATTATCTGTATTCAGGTATCTTCATTTCTTCTTGTGGTTGTTTACTACTGTTTTCGTGTGCACTTGGCTTTCAAAAGTTTAGGTAGGTATTTGGAGTCTCTTGATGTGCATGTTTGTCCATAATTAGTTTTGTGCCTTCTAGATTTATTTTTTGTGACATGTTAGTATCTTGACTGATAGCTACCATAAGATTATGAACGAGGTATTTAGTTGTCAAGAAAACTGGATAAGAAGTGCCTCGTTGGATGCTTTTTCAGTAATAGCTACCCTAAGAAAATGGATGGGGGGTATTTAGTTGTCAAGCAAAGGAATATAGAATTGCCTCCGTGAATTAAAACATTTGACTGTAACATTTCTTTTCTATAGAAATTTTGAATTTTTGGCTCAACACATTCACGTATTCCGGTAGGATCTATGCCGAGCAGATCCAAAATCATTCAGTGCTCAGTGGACACTGCTTTTGCCTTCCAGTGATGTGCTGCAGCATAGGTGAATCTTTCTGGTTTATCTTATCATATTTGCAAAGTTATCATTTCTATTAAGTTTCCTGCTTGTAAGTTTAATCTCTTGTTTTTCTGGTGATTTATGTCATGTTCGCTGCTTTCAGGCCGTATGAGACTAATTTGATGAGTTGCTTGCTCTTTGATCCAAACTTGAAGGTGTTGCTTCTATCATCGCACTTATTATATCTTGTTCTCTCTATGATGTACTTTTACTTGCCATGAAGCATCAGAAGTATTTTTGCAAGAACTGTGGATAATTTCTCTTGACCCTACATAGATCTTTATTAGAAACCTTCATTGATTAGGTACGGGTTGCAGCTGGCTCAACTATCATAGCAATGTTGGATGGGCCTGCATCAGTATCACTTCAGGTTGCAGAGTTTAAGGGAGGCACGAAGTGTGGATCTTTTACATCACTTTCTAGTTCTCTTGGGCACATTTTAATGCAGCTACATGCAGGTATTCACTGTGTCAGTGTCTTGCTTATCTCTTGTTAGTTTTTCGTTTGACTTCTTTCTCTGAATATTCCCTATTTTAGTATCTAACAATGATACCATGTAATGACCATTTCTATGGCATAGGTACTTTACACTTGATCAAACACGAAAGCCACAGTAGGTTGCTGGCATTATCATTCAAAATGCTATTACTTCTAACATCATCTACACCGTAAGTGGATCACGTTAAACATTGAAATTCTTTGCAGAATTGATTATCAGATCCTGATATGCTATCATAGTTTGTTCCTTTATATGTGTGCGTGTGTGATGATGTGATAATTTAGTCATTGGGATCCACTGGGCTGGTCACATGCTGTCCCATTGCTAGCAATTTATGAGCCAGTAGCCCAGTACCATCAGGATGCCCCCAACTGACTCTGCTCTTGAATTTACATACATTTTATGAACTACATGGCTGCCATACATCATTCATGTAAACCAACCTGACAAACACAACTTGGAATGCAAGGGTGTAAATATGCTTATGAATTTAAGTTTTATAATTGCATTTTGTATTTGATGTCCTTGAAAGGAAAGGAAGACAAGGTGCTCTAAATACATCTATTGTTCTATGTCTATAGTTCAAGATTTAGTGTTGCGGTTTTTATTCTTGTGGTTCGTTGCTATAGGAAGGATCCCCTGGACACATTTTCAGTATTCTATTTCCATGTCACAATTGTACTTCTCCCGTACAAATAATGTTCGAGATTACATGTGCTGGCCAGATTTAGAATGTTTTAAAAATATACTACTTACGGAATTCCTGAACTCAAAAGCCACTTTGTTTATTGACAAATTAATTATAAATGAAGTGAGATACAGGCTTAAACACACAAGTCTACTTTGCAACTTCATTGTTATCAAGGGAATGTCAAATTGCCTGAAAGTGTTGCTGAGTGAATGTCAAACCAATTAAACATGGATAAAGTAAACACTCCAAGATTATATGTATGCTGCCTATTCCCTGGCATGATCAGTTAATTAATTATATAACATGGATAAAGTAAAGCAATTAAACATGATGTGTGCTACTTATGTGTGCTTGTGTATCCGTTGACCATAGCAGTGTGTTTATGCCTATTTTTGTGTGAATATACAACTTATGCAGTTGGAGTTCTTATCATCATCCTTCCTTACCATATTCTTCTTGCAATTCCAAAGGTTCAAACCCTTTGTTCTTGTCATAAATACAATTATTCATAAGCTCCAAAAAAATATTTGGCAACCCTCCCCCCCCCCCCCCCTCTCTAATTTCTTTCAACAGCAGTATATCTCTAGAAAACAATCAGTCTAACAACAGAACAACATTAATTTTTGAGTTCTTGAAAGGTGAATTGATGACTCTCATTGTAGAAAAAATATATTAAAAACACCAAGTAAAAATGTAACTGTAATTTGTAATTTTCTTAATGATAAAATATTATACGTCATAGCATGATGAAAACTTTGCCCCCTGCCCAATTTTAATTGCTCTCTCCTACAATCCTTCTGCGCATATAACACAATCATAAGTTATGTTTCCAGGATTCTGGCTTGAATTACACTGCTCTTATCCTATCATGGTGTAGGATAGGTTTTAACTCTGTTGACTGCATTTGTTTTATACGTAGATATTCGAGAATGCCAAAGGAGTTACTCCCGATGGTTCTCTCGTCAGTTACATCAAAAATCGAAGAGGGATTTGCATTTCACAGCGACCGAAGTAGCTTGCTGGTTAGTATCCAGATTTTTTATGCATTGTTGAGAATTAGACTTTCATTGGCCTGCTTCTTTTACATTCAGGAGGTTTATTACTTGTTTTTTCATATGCACTGCACTCATGTACTATGTGTTGAGTTGTTGGAAGTTAGTGGAACATGTTGATTTTAACTACATGGCAAAGAGAACTCAGGAAAGTGTCTGCAAATCATTTTCATATAATTTTATCAAACATGTCGTTCTGCACTTCCAGAGTTATAAAGTAACTCATCAATCAGATAATGAACCTAAAAGGATAATACTGAACCCACAAATGTAGTTGTATTTATGCCATCAACAATCAACATGTAGTTGTGACTTGTGAAACCTGATAATCTTTCATATACCAAAACTTTGGCGCCATATTTAAGTCTGAGATCCCTGTTTCCTACTGCAATCTCTTCTTTTTCTGGTTTATGGCACATTGCCAAGCACATCAGTCTGCAGCTTATTAATGCATCATGCCTTTCTTAAAATTCTTTTTAATGTTTGGAACCTTCACACTTACCCTGGATCAGGGTCACATGATTCGCGGTTCGCCCAACACGTCAGGGTGATACACGATTCGCCCCTTTGAAGAATCCGATTCTTAGAGAACCGCAGAGTAGCAATTCGCTAATTTTAGGAACGTGATTCTCAATTATTTGGATCACAATTCTTCATTAGTCGGAACGCGGTTCGTTACTATTTGGAACGTGATTTGATACTAATCGAAATGTGATTCGCTGTAGAACAAAAAATAATAATCAAGTAGAAAGTAAAAAAAAAACATATATATAGTGAAAGAACAAAAAATGACTAGAACAGTTGAGAGTTAATAAAAAAATGTGAAGTAGCATGACATGTTAACAAATCCTTCAATAAAAGCCAATAATAGTTGTTGCTATTAATAGATTTCTCATGCTGTTGGTATTAATAACATATTGGCTTTAGTTCCTTCACAAAAGAAAGTAATTGTATACTTATTGAACTGTGCATTTCTGTTCACTGCTCCACGGTTAATGTTCTAAATTTCTAGTGCGGTAGGAGTACCTTTCTAAACTTTTCCACTTAAATACAATTTCAATTGTATACTGATTGCATGGGTGAATGTGCTTGTGTTTTCTACAAATTAAACACAACCAAATGACATTCGGACATTGGGTATCATCTCATCTCCTCCGTCGCCAACACTTTCACCATTCTCAGGTGTTGCCGCCGTGATAGGTCGCCGGAAAATCTGAAAACACTCGCTTTCTCCATTGATTCCCGTTCTTGTCTCCGATTTGCCAAATCTGGAGAATCGGAGAGAATCGGACCGCATTCGGGTACGATTCGTTTGGGAACAGGGAACGCCCACCATTTGGAAAAATCCTGTGAACCTGCCCTGTGGATTGAGTGTTATACTGAACCTTCTGAAGATTGAAAATGCACAAATATACTTTGTAGACACATATATTCTTTTACTTGTTTGTTCAATCGTGTACCTCTTTATTGTTGGAGATGGGTAAGAAAACTAATATTTTAGTATGGATTACCATTGCAGGTTGTTGCAATTAATTACTTGACAGTAGCTCTTTCTGTATCTCCGGCCTCGACACTTGTCAATGATATGCTTCTGGCAGAACTATCTGCAGGTTTGTAATTTGTCATAAACACATAGTTTCTGGTGTAAATGCGAAAACTTCTTTAGGGATTTTAAATCCCACATTTCTTAGTTCCTTGCTTATGTTAGTTATCATTGTCTGCATAGTGTATATGGAGTATGGGAGGTTGATACTTGAATTTATTGGAGAATTAATGCCCATGGATACCTCTCTATAATTCTGATTTGTAGTTGACTCGAATTCTTTCATGGTAGAGTCTTGGGCAAACGCTAAGGTCCAGGGATCAAATCCCGCCATTGTCATCTACAACCATATTAAATTTTCTCCAAAGAGGCTGAAGCGAGCCCACGAATCAGGGGAAGTATTAGAGAATCAATACACTTGAATTAATTCACACCCTCTATTGGAGGAAACGTAATCCTTCTTTCAGCTCGTGGGCTGCTTGAAATATTTTTAGGAAAGGTTTATGTTCTGTGAAGGCGGAGTCGTTGGTTTAAGCACTTGTCCATCCTTCATTTGTTATTATAATCTGAACTTTGAGGTTTAGTGATTTGTTTTTAATGGTAATATGATTTGCAGGATCTCTTGAAGGTCAACAGAAATCTGGTGTCTTATATACGTTATTCCGGTTTTCTGAACCATCAAGTCCATCAACAAGCTTAGAGGCATTTCAGGTAACAAATAGTGTTTGATAAGAAAGATTCTGGTTCCATGTAGAGCTCATTATTACCTGCAACATCTGTCCTCTGTCCACTTTCCTGACAGTGAAGTATATCTGTTATTAGTCTGTCATTGCCAATATAAAGCTTGCCCATATGCTTTTCTAGCTAGGGCTGGAGTGTGGGGGCTGTGGAAAATATAGGGAGAGATGTCAATGATTACACTGTATCTTTCTTTTTTATGTTAAGCACATACAAGGGCCTTTAAATACTAGTTGGAATAAGTAAATCTGCTGAAGAATCTATCTAATAAATTCATGCAGCTAGCATGCTTAGATAGTGTTCATACTAAATGAGGAATGCTATATGGAGGCGCTGCTTTTCTGGTATGCGTGGACTGCAGATTATTTGCTTTTCTCACACATGTCATTGCCAATATAAAAAGCTTGCCCATATGCTTTTCTAGCTAGGTCTGGAGTAGTAGGGGCTGGAGGGTTGTCACTCCCTTAACTTTACTGTAATTCTTTTGCATACCATTTAACTATGAGATTATTTGTTTTCACCCACTCTTGTGTGTCTATGCTTTTTAGTCTTTTCTTTCCGAAACTAGCTGTTAAAAGCAGACATTATTACAAAGATATAGAACTTCCATTACAATGTCCTTTTTGTATGTTCATGTTTTTATTTAAATTATTTCGCTGCAGGCTCTCAAAGCTCTGGCACACAATTATCCGAATGTTATGGATTTATGCTGGGACCAGATCTCCTCTATTGTTGAAGGAGCTATAAGCATTTCTTCGGAGTTTTCAGTGAGATCATGGAGGGATAATGCTGAACAAAATGCTACAGCAATCAAGGAGAGAGTCACAGCATCTGCAATCAAGGTGGCCCCTTTCACCATGACTTTATGTATCAATACCATGCAGTACCCTTGTGAACATGATCGAGTCTGCCCCTAGTATTTGTGGCTCCATCGAAAAATTGTGCAATTATCTCGTGCTTCAATCTGTTTTTTCTGGACATCGCACTTTCTTTTCTCTTTTTCATAGAAATTGCATATAGTGTCTCCGTGTCAACCTGTATCTCTTAGCATGTAAGCTGTAGCTTTAACCCTAGTGAATTTCCATCAACTCATGAAGTGTGGAGTTTTCATGCCAATTCCAAAATGGTACTCTCCAAGGTCGTTGGTGGAGCTCGTACTGTTGATTGTTTTAGATTCTTATCATTGTTTTTTACAACACTCTGTGCTTTGTAATTTTTATCTGAATGGAATTTTTTACGCCAGGTAGTATCCACGTAACTGTTGCATACTTGCAACTTCTTTTCTTCAATTGCTAGTTTGCATATGTGTTGGAAATCAAGCATGTTCTCTGTTTCTACTCTGCGACAGGATTTATCTTGTTGATTATATTTGATATGCATGAAGTGGAACTTTGTGTAGGTGTTGGATGAATGTCTTCGTGCTATCTCTGGTTTCAAAGGAACTGAAGATAACTCAAATGATAAACTTCTGGATAGCCCATTTACATCTGATTATGTAAAAGAGAAGGCAATCTCATCAGCCCCATCACACAGCTTGGAAAATCATGCATCAACTAAGGATGAATCCAATTCATGTGTTTTGGCAAGTCAGTGCTGGCTTGAAGCAACAATGAAGCATATTCCTCTAACTGTTAAACACTCTTCACCCATGGTAAGTTCAGATCAGACATCTCATGTATGTATATAATGCCGTGCATGTTTTAAAAGTATTCAGCAATTACACAAATCACTACATTTGAGTACCTTAGTGGGTTCATGTGAATTTTCTGGTGAGAATAGAAACACTTCGGATCTTAATCCATGGGCCAGCCCAAATGCTGGCAATATTTCAAATGGAATGGGTTGCAACAGTATGTCTTGAATTAGTAACTGATTAGAGATCTCAAAGGTGGTCTAATTTAATGTTAGCGGCTGCATGATAGTGTCATGTGATCACATGTATTGATTTTATTCATTTATTTATTTGGTGTGTGTGGGTGGGTGGAGACTGTCAGAATTCAAAACTTCCACAGTATTTCCAGGTGCCTTTGGTATCACTAGTCAACAATGATGACAAGAATTGAGAGCTACTCACATATGTTATGGTTTATCTTCAGATATGAGGGAATCACATCCCTGCACGATGGTTCCTGGCACTAGACACAATCATCTCTGCTGACCCTTAGCTATCCTAGATTCCTAATCAAAAGGGGGTATTGTTGTTGTTCTACTTCAATACCCTAGTTGCTAGTATTATGTTTTCCCTCACCTCAAAATCTTAGGACCTTACATAGTAAGATGATACATTCTTTCTTATATGAAAAAGGAGAGGTATATTCAACAAGAGGCCCCTGTATGTTGTCATTGTGCAGTGACTCCATTGAGAGGGATAGAGACGCAGGGGCAAACCAGGCTTTTGGTTATGAGTTTCCTCCTATGATAAAATGAGTAACCTGTAATTACAGTGTCAGTGTGGATATTAATGCTTATTATGAAAATGGAGGAATAATGCATCGCGGTGGATATCTGAATAACTTTGCATGTATGCATCTCAGTGGCTATGTAGAATGTCAACACCATTTATTCCTGCACGGAGTGGTGCTGATAGATATTGAATATTGTCCATGACTTATGATTTTGAATTAGTTTGAGCATATGTTGGCCAAGCTATCGCCTATCAGTTTTACAGTAATCCTCAGGAACTATATTTAGTTTCATTTCGTGGTCTTTTCCAACATGAATCTAAGATTCTGTGCTGTCTTAGAAATGACTGTTGAATAGTACCTGAAATCTGGTGCACCTCCTGAAGTATCTATCATGTCTAGCTGTCTAGGGTCTGAATTGTGCAGTCATATTCCTTTCACGGGGTGGTTCTCTACTTCTCTTATTGTTCTATCTTGTTTGGGATGAAGGCAAGGGGGAGAGAAATAAAAGATTGTAGCAGTACACATGCTATTACTGTTTAATCTTATCTGCATCAGTTTGGTTTAATTTCATCTTGAATGAATAAATTCAACACACATATCATGTTTAATAGCCATGGAACTATAGTTAACATTGTTTTTTCTGTTCAAGGTCAGGGCAGCATCCATCACCTGCTTTGCTGGAATGACTTCTTCTGTGTTTGTTTTGCTCAAGGACAAACAGGATTTTATTATAGGGTCTTGTGTAAGTATAGTAGCGTCTTAGAACGGAATCCTTCCTTTTTGAGCAAATATCAGAACAAGTTACAATTTTTATCCTTTGCAGATTGATGCTCTAAATGATGGGATTCCTTCAGTCAGGTCAGCTGCTTGTCGTACCATTGGCGTAATTGCTTTTTTCCCACAGATATATCATAGGTAATTTAACACCGCTAGCTCCGTGTTTCAAATATTTTTTTAATAACTCAAGTATTGATGTGGAAAATTCTGAATTCTTTTATTTCTTAACAGCACAGACATACTGGAGAAGTTTATAAATGCTGCTGAGCACAACATTCGTGACTCATTGATTTCAGTAAGATTATTGGCATCTATCTACCATCTCTCATTCTAGTTATTTCTTATTTAAAACTATGTTACTCAGTGCCAAGGAGCACTAGTACTGTGGTTTCCCTGTGAAGTTCCAACTGTGAAGTGTCTGAGACTCTGACGAAGGAAATGAAAACTCTAGATAAATACGTGACAGTTAAGAAACCGAAGATATTCAGAGTACTTTTTTTGTGCAATTCAATGTGTACAAGCATCCAAGAAAACGTTTTAGTTTTCTAAAACTCATGTTTTCGCAAAATAAAATATTCATCGTAGTCTCAACACTATCCAGAATCTAGTAAATAATCACTCGTAATTATATTGGAATTTACTGAAACACTGTATGAATACTGGTGCTTTCAAAAATTAAAGAATACGTCAGAACTGCTGTTCCAATTTGTGCAACTTGTGCCAATCTGTTTTAAGACAGTTTTCTGAATGCTATCAAAGTTCTGAATTACCATAATTCTTTGGTCACGAATGTCTGCATGGATTCATGGAAGCTTCAAGATTTCTTTTTTCTTCTCCCAATTTTGTCTTTTATTTAATGCCATTTTTATTTTTATTTTTTTGTAATGTTTGAATAAGACTAGTTTTCCTTTTTGCTATGCATAGACCAGTATGTTATCTATAAGAAATAACCTCTTCTGTCCTTTCTATCGCAAAATCATCACTACTAGGGGTGTCAATTTAGGCTTTTGGGTTAGGTATGGGTTTGCTGTGATAGGTTTTCCACCCATTTACCACCCACCTAAACCTATTAACCCATTTACAAATCGAGCATCATCATGAGAAGACTACATACGTACACCAACAAGTTAAACTCATGTATGTTGGCCATAATATCAGTATCTCAAATAATTTGGCGACTAAAACAGGAAACTAGCTAGTCCTCCTGATGAGTATGACATCTCCCGTGATCAACAAATTAATGAATTTACTAATAATTAAGAAATTATTAGCAGCAATTAACTATACAGCAGTCTTGTGATAACAATTCAGAGGCCAAATCTTGCCAGTCTCCGTCTCCATCTACGAAACTTGAACCCTCCTTCAAACCTTTTCGATTTTCCTTCTAGTTCAGGTAGATGGAAAGGAATAATAACTCAGGAAACTACTAGCTATTTGCCTGATATCTTCGATCGGCCGAGTTGTTTCTGAGAAGTGAGAAGAAAGCGGTTGAGTTTTTTCTGAGAAGAAAGAAAGATGTAAGTTATGTTAAGTGAGGCCTATTAGTTGCCTAAATACCTACTATTAGTAAAAACTAATGTAGTTAGGCTGTTAATAGGTATCATCTATAAGACCCATATATTTAATAGATGGGTTTAGGCAGGCTTTTTTAAAATAGGTTTAGGTAGTTAAATAGGCTTTGGCCTATTATGACAGGCCTAATCACTACCCCTTATTTCTATGACTAAATCTCAACAACATAAGCATTCAACCGAGGTTTTGTTTGGAATTTTTATGTATAGATTTTGTTTTCTTTCATTTCTTTCACAAATAATATTTCAGGACTCTTGGGTCTTAATTAGCAACAAGTTTTTTTTTTCTTTCAAATTTTCTGTTTTGCTTGGCTGTCAAGGTGTTATTGACTTTCTCTTAAATTTTTCTCTTTGATGAATTTGCTCTATATTTCCTCTGGAAGATGGTGTGTCTAATTAGTACTTGTCTGATATGCAAACTTCCAGGTACGTATTACAGCATCCTGGGCTTTAGCAAATATTTGTGATTCTCTTGGTCACAGCATGAGTGCACAGAAATCTGGGACGTGTTCTACTGGTGAGGCTCTTTTGTTCTTTTTTTCTTTTCATGCATTCTTCCTTCTTGGGTCCATGATCTCGGATTTTACATTTCTTCTGTGACAGAATCTACGAAAGCTTCGCAGTTGATATCAAAACTATTTGATAGTGTCTTGCTGTTGGCAAAGGATAATGACAAGGTTCGCGCACAAATACCAAGCCTTTTCGATTAAATCAGTTTCTGTTGCACTTCAATTGGTTCTTGACTTTTCAGCTAACAAATAGAAAATATGATTGTTCGTGTCTATTGTGTTTATAAGCTTCTATCTATATGTGGTAGCACTATATTGGTTATGCATAATTTGGGCTGAGGTGGGTGAAGTATATGCTTCTTTGGTGGCCTCATCAGTAACATGTGTATCTTGCAAACAATGATTGCTACTTTTATCTGAAAGGGTCTTAGGAAAGGATCTAAAATTTATACGTATGTCAAATATCTTGCCTAATATCTCAGGTGATGGAACCTATCACCAACTTTGGAGTTGGGGTAAGGAAAACTGTGAACTACTCTGAACTGAAATTATAATCCAGTCATCTTGGGGAACACCATTTGTCGATAGACGAGACCAACTACTAATACACCTTTGCTCAATATGTTTTGCAACTAGATTATTCTTGTACGTGGATTACTAGTTCAATTGTGTAATCCGGCCATTTTCTATGCTTGAATTATTGTCTAAACTCTAGGTTACTGAATCCTTAGCATCCAGCTATGTTCTGTTGATACTAAAAATAAATGTTTGGTTTCTACATGGGGTAGGTCAAAGCAAATGCAGTCAGGGCACTGGGAAATCTTTCAAGATTTGTTCAATTTTCAGACCAATCATGTGTCAATGGTGATGCAAAGGGTCGTCTCAGACTACAATATGATGACGCAAAATTATTGAAGGATGATTTGAGAGAAAGAACGGAATCGTTCCAATCATCATCTTCAGGAAATCTTGATTGGCTTGTGAAGATGGTTCAGGCATTTCTCTCATGTGTATCAACTGGAAATGTTAAGGTATGACAAGATACCATAACTTCTGTACCAAATTTTATAAGCCAGAGATATCTTGACGGATTAGATTACTGAATTTGGAATTCTGTTGATAGGTTCAATGGAATGTTTGCCATGCACTGAGTAATTTATTTTCCAACAAAACTTTGAAACTAGAAGAAATGGACTGGTGAGGATTGTTATGCGCTTTATTTTCCTTTTACTGGGATACTTGCAACAGTGAATGACCCATTCATTGTGCCTGCCTAATGATTTGTATTGGTTAAAGATGCGTCAACATGTTTCCTGTTTCCAAGCATGTTCTCTAGTTTACTGAAATATATTTTGCACTCTTCAAGTTTAGATAGGTTGCAGAACAAAACTTATGGTCCCATCCAGTTGCGAGTACCCCAAGTATTTGATTGCGGAACTTTTTTTTTTTTTGTACCTAGTTAACTGTTAGAAGATGAAATGAAGTTG
Organism: Plantago ovata; assembly: GCA_028274465.1. Lineage (NCBI taxonomy): Eukaryota > Viridiplantae > Streptophyta > Magnoliopsida > Lamiales > Plantaginaceae > Plantago > Plantago ovata. The sequence continues at coordinate 86,533,127 of CM051458.1, read as the reverse complement.
CATGTATGTATTACTATTTAGAAATGGCTTATATGTGATTGATGGAAAACATTTATTGGGATACTAAGACTTTGTTCCTTCTGCTTTCCAGGGCTGGTTCGCTGTTTAGCATCCTTTTGCTGCTACTTCGTGATTCTTCTAATTTTAAGATCAAAATACAAGCAGCTGCTGCTTTGGCTGTTCCAGAAACTATAAATGGTAACATAATAGATATTCTTTTGCAACTAGCTTACTTTTATGGTTTATTACCAAGCCCATGATCTCACAATGGTTCCTTTTGGCAAATAAAGTATCCCCCCCCCCCCCCGAAAGTGATTCTACTTGGGTCATTGTCTGCATAAGTTGGTGTTAGGTTGTTACTTGGAGATACTTTGATTCTTGTCATTTGTTCCCACCGTCCAGAAGCATGGGCTCAAATTCCAATTATTAACTACTACTCGAAACTAGAAGTGATTGATGAAGTAGAGGACTAAATATCCCTAAATGTTCATCAAATGGAAATTTTGTTCTTGCTTCTAGTTATGGCCTGCAACAGTATACATGATCTGATTACGAATTCAGTTGGTATAATCTATAGAGCTGCTCAACAGTGGCACTAGTTTTAAGTAAGGCTATAGCCCCGGTTTGGTTCTGATAACTTACTTTTATTGTCAGGTATCTCGCTCATTTGATTTTTATTGTAAATAGTGAACTTTAATTTTGATGCATGGTGATTCAAATTCTATATTTTGTCTATACTTCAACAGCCAAGTAAATGCATAATGGATCAGTTGCATGAGATTTCCCTTTTCTTATTGCTTCTTGATCTTTTTGTTCTTGTATCATTTCCCTTATTCTCAAGATGATTTTGTTTTTCTAATTTTTCTGCATCTTGGTTGTACAGATTATGGGAGTTCATACTATGATGTAGTTAAGGGTGTGGAGAATATAGCTGAGAACTTTAAATCGGATCAGATTTCAGAACCTTCTAATTTCAGATACCGGATTGCACTTGAAAAGCAGGTCTGTTTCATGCATTTTTGTATTGCTGGCTGAAAAGCAAATTAAATAATATCATGAGATAGCTGATATGTTTCTTAAACAAGTCTAGAAAAAATCCCCTGCAGCTTTAAAAATATTGATACGTTATGTGAACAAGATCCTACTCACCATTAGACAGCTTTTTGGTAATAAGGAGATGATTTTATCAGATCCAGTTAAGTATGCTATCAAGACTGAACAATAAGTACCCAACTCAAGTGCATATCCACATGTCGGACCTGGCTATTTCATGAAGGAAAAAGATCACTCTTCAGCCTAGACTGAAGTATTGTCTTGAGTAACACTTCCTAATTTTTAGTGAAGTTTTAATAATTAAGTAATGGAGAAAATCTGTAGAATCTATGAAGATCCTCAACAAGTTTTAGAGAATCTGATGTATTGCATTGCTAATTCTCATTATGAAGCGGAGATATCTTTGATGACCACATCCATGTAGAGTATCTGGTAGGGTAGAAACCCCCTGCAGATTTTTAAAGCTTGGATATTCTTATACTGAAAATTATGATATTCTCGGTTGCAGTTGACTTCAACAATGTTACATCTACTTGGCCTTGCTGGACAATGTAACCACCGAGCCATGCAAGAGTTCCTCACCAAAGTAAGCTTATATAGAGTACTACTATTATGTTTATTAATTGCTGCTTATGTCATCAGTAACCTGACATAAACTTAAAGGTTGTTTGCTCATGATTTATGCAAGTCTGATAATATATTTGCTCTGTCACTGTAGAAAGCATCATTTCTTGAGATCTGGATGAAAAATCTATGCGTTTCTCTTAGTGATACCAATGATGTTGATGATATCAAACACTCTGAGATCGTGGATCAAAAGAAGAATATCATACGTCAGACAATTCACTCACTGATTAATGTGTATGAAAGTTGCAATCAGCATTCCATCGCACAAAGATTTAACGTGTTGGCCAATGCCTTGTGAATTGTGATGTATTATGCGGGATTCATCTCTTCTACGTGTTTTCGCTTGCATTGATAGGAGGGGCAGATGATGGAGCATTATACTACGAGAGGCCACAGAGCTTACGAATGATAAATCAAGTTGCGTATTAACTTATGAGTCCAGAGCACTGGAAATTCTCATCGGGAGTGTCTTTGATAAGTAGGTTTCGTAGCTTTCATTTTTTTTATTGTTTAGTTAGAACTGTAAGTGTAAAAATATAGTGGCAAATGTAAATCTAGCTCTCATCTCTTTGTAGAATTTTGGAAACTGAGCATATAGCAACTTTTGTTGTAAAATAACTACCAGTGTATATTAAACGTTATTCTGTCTGTAAAAAGATACTTCGAGAAGTGTAAGGTTTTCGACTTCAACAAGACCATACAAGTCTTGGTGTGGTTAAAGCTTGTAGCACTTCCGATCTTATCAAAGGAACCAATTGTATGTTTGAACTTATTCTGGCACAATGGATTATCAATCAAATTATAAAGTTCTCTTGACTATTAGATTGTCGTATATTACAATCTCAGTAGCCCCAAGTCCAGACAAAAACAACCTTACAGGAATTAACACATTGCCTTTAAGAGAACTTATGTTTTCTAGAATGACTTGTACAAACATTTGAAAGACCAGCACAGAGGTTCTAATCTTCATGGTATAGATAGAGACCAAGGCCAAATCTAGCACATGCCTTGCAAAATGCTATCTCCTCTGCAGCAGCAACGGGATCCGATATGCTGTCATCACTAGATGATACCGTCCCAGTTGATTCACGATGTGCCTGCATTCCAGATATTGAGGTCAACTGATATATCGACTACACTTGTCACCTAGTTAACACAAGATTCTTAGTTATGAAAATGTTCGCCTCACTCCCAATAGTTATTGATAAAGCACTAAACGGTACACTATGAAAATCTAGCTAATTGTGAAGTTATCGAAACAGTAAGATTTGCATGGCAACCAAGAGATCAATAATTGAAGAGAATTTGATCAACATTCTATTGACCTTGTAAATGCACTGCATTGTTGGCAAATGGTAACAACTCACATAACTTGAAAACGAAATCTCAACCAGAACGTATCTTGCATTAATTACGTTAGCAAAGACTCAACTTTCAGATAAAGACTACTTTTGAAACAATATCATCAATAACGCCAATCCTCCTTAATGTTTGCAGTATCATTGAGATACAGTAGTGCATCAATATAATTCATTTGGCTTACTATGCTAGCTAAAAGAGTTCTTATTCCTCCCAATATGCATGCACCCTCACACAAACACAAATGTTTAGTGTGATCAAATTTTTTGTCTCAGGAGAGAAAACTAACAAAATATATCGTCAGATTAAAAATTTTGTGATGTGAATGGAGGTCTGACCAAGGAAATTAATTACATGAACAATAAGTCACATTACTTTACACAAGCCAAAAATGGTGAGATATGGACCTTCACTAAATTAGTTTAGCTTTTAAATTAACAAGCATTTTAGTCTCAAGAGCATACCTCTCCATCCGAACCTCGTACTGTTACCCGATACACCACGGTAACACTTCCATTCTCCGCAAAAATAACATCACGAATCTCTCCACACCAACCTACATAGAACAGACCATTACAATTATTGACTCATGTATCTTCTCCACAACAAAATGCAGGGGGGAGATTATTCATCACAATCAAACAACTAGGCCACTGATCTGAAGTGTGCAGTTTGAGTACAGGTAATACGTGCTAAAGCAAATTTTGCAGAAAAACATTCCACTGACTGCTTCAGGCATGTCATAATGAATTTTTATTGTGAATGATACCAACAAGTTAAATGAGTAGTACCTGGGGCATAAAAGCTCAACATGCGGTTTGCATGGTACCTGTGTGTAGACAGATTCATATGATCAAATAGACTAAAATGGTAGAAAATGCTAAGGTTGACACAACCATAAGATGCAAGGAATAGATGGTTGATTTGATTAGAACACTTACCATGGAATAAAGGTAGACTGATCATCTTGCGTCTTAATTATATTATCAGGGATCCTCTTATTTAGGTCACGGAGAATCTCAGCAAGGGGACGTGTTATACAAGAGGATTTGTCCAGAGGTACCACATAATTCGAATTAGGGGCCGTTGCCTTCTTACCACTGCTACTGTTGTCACCACCAGATAACGCTGAAACCCGGAGCTTCAGATTTCTGCTAGGAATTCTGGAGGAAAGACGGATCTGCCTCTGAGATAATAAGCAACCTTTCACAGGAAAACTGACCTCCGTTGCTGGCAACACAATTCTCGGAGATTGGACAGCCATTATAATACCAAGCGAACCTGTTATAGTTAGATTGTTAGTATACAACTCGTGAGATGGTAAATGCATTAAGTTCCAAACCATACTTTCTACTCTATCATAATATTGTCATGAACACAGAAAGTACAATTATTCCAGGCCCATCTACGGCCTCTTTAAAGTCAATTTGAAAATCAGATCAATCAATTGCTCAAAGAAAAACATTACTCTTCTATCACATATGCTCGGAGAGGACACCTCTGATCTGCATTTAGTCTTACAATCCCGACTCCAGAGAACAACCTTTCATATCATTGCCACACAGAGTGCACAACCCAAGATACCCTAGTATTTCTAACACCACAAACATACGTTGTTCAGGACTGCATTAACGGATTCTAGAACTACTTGATACCAGGACTTGATAAGCATATCTACTTTAACTAGAAGAAACCTGATGATTGTAATTTGTAAGCATTGACCACAAATGAACCACATAATTCAGCCAGTAAAAAAACTAACAGCCATTGCAAATGAGTACAGAACATAAAACTAATGGAAGCATTGAGAATTTGAGATCATGTCTCATAAGCATTGTTTCAGATGATCCTAACAAATTCTCGCCTCAACTACAAACAATCTCAATTCCGATTCCATTTCAATTAGATTCTTCAGCTATCTCAAACAAAATTCAGTACACAAAGCCAATCATAACGATATTCAATAGACTCACTGACAAATTAACAATACAAAATGAACAATTCAACAGCATCACATGGAGAACGGAACTTATTCGCACCTCGAGTTGTGAATTCTAGCTGCTTGCTCGACACTGTCTATTGAAGAGAAATAGATGTCTAATCGGCCCCAAACGCTGTTTGGTAGGTGATGGATCGGTGCAAGCTGAGTCTACGGCGGCGATAGACGGCGGTAGAAGGCGGAAGGTTTTAGCCGGGAGATGGTAAGGCCGAACTTTGAGGGGTTGGTGAAGATTTTTTGTTTCTTCTCAGTTCTCATGGACAAAATGGTAAATATATATATATTTTGCAATTTTATTCAACAGATTCTCCTGCGCCAAAACAGAAAAAGAATGAAGTGATTAAGAGAGTAAACAGAGATTACTAGCAGATCTGTTATCATTTTGGACACGTGTCACAAATCCAACGGTGGTACATGGATTGGTAGATCATTTAGGTACAGAGGACCCGGGGCTCTGGTCGGTCTATCTACCACCGTGCAACCAACAAGAAAAGAAGCTCCATCTACCTCCACATAAGTTCTGAATTCTGTGATACATCTTAGGGATCGGTTTTTGACTTTTTGGATTTCATCTACCTCTCCACACCTCAATTACACGACCAGAGATTTTAATAAAAATAATTGAGCATTGTCCACAATTTGACAGCTTACAGGAACTTATTCCTGGTAGTAAATAAATTGTAAAATTTTTATAAAAACGCAAAACATACGACTTCATTTGAAGAATCTCTGGCTTGGAAATACATAAGTCACCCGTAAACACTCCATCTCTAACTTTGAAGTGAAACTTGAAAATGGGTAATAGTGTATTATGGGTTTATTCTTTAATACAACATGTTGTTATGTCTCATGGTGTTTTAGTGTGTTGCATTTCAACACATAAAGCACAAAGTACAATAATGGTACAACTCTTGAAACACTGTAGGACACTATCACATGTTGAAGCATAGAAAAAACCGTGTAATATCAGACAAAATCCACGGTATATGCAAGTAACCATGCGTGCTATCTGCCATGATGGATAGTGATGCTATATCCTATAGTTTCTTAAACATTCATTTTTAATTTATGGAGTGTTTCAACTACACCATTGGTTGAGATTGGGCTGGTGATTAGTCTAATATCAGGAAAGAAAGAAAGAAAAAAAAAGAAAAAAGAAAAAAAACATTTCAAAATTTAATTTATAAGGTTCAATCTTTTTCTTTGTGAGCAGTTACAACTTTCACCCAAAAGACAATGATGAATAAACAAGGCTTTTCGTGTGCAAAGTTGTAGGATACACTACGTAATTCACAAAGTCATGCGCATATGTAATATCACCCTAGTACTAATAGTCTAATAGCATTGTGAATGAAATGTGACAGAATTGCACTGCTTATTGTAACAGGGCACCCTTAAAAATTAAATAAGTACTACTTCGAACAAGATTTCCATTTGATTCAATTTTATTTTTTTAAGTTTGATTTATGCTTATATTATTTTTAATCATACTAAAAAATAACAAAGTTATATTATAAATATAATCATTATACTTTCATACCTCATTCACTTCTCCAAAAGGCTAACTAAAAGAATAACTGAAATAAATGAGAACTTGGGAGTGGCACTAGCTATCGCTAATGCAACAAGATCAGTACGGCGCAATTTGTCTGTTTGAATAAAAAAAAATTGGAGATGTCGGATTAATCAAAGAGGATTGGCTACTAATATGACGCTAAAAGTTTGTTATGCAATCACAGATGAAATACCTCAATCTACCGTGACAAAATGTTCACATAATAGCTTTAGGACGTCCATTAATGCCTGCCTTCAATATAAATATGGCTTCCCTCAAGAATATCACGATCAGTACCGTTCTTATTATCCTTGTGATGAGTCCTTGTACAACTCCTTTATCCTTCACATTCACTTATTTCACACGCGACGATGGCAATTTGATCAACTACGAAGCACTAGCTTATACTGCCAATGACACTATCCAGCTCACAGTAAACCAGAGAGGCCCAATCCCGGAGGGGCGGGCAACTTATGCCGAACCCCTGCATCTTTGGGATCGGGCCTCAAGGAACCTCACCGATTTCCAAACACACTTCTCGTTTTCCATCAATTCACTCAATGCACCTGCCTATGGAGATGGAATGGTATTCTTTCTGGCACCTAACGGTTCCAAGGTCCCAGAAGATCCAGTAAGCGCAGGAGGCGGGAACTTAGGCCTCTCCACATATGATCCTTTCATTGCAGTGGAGTTTGACACTTTTAAAAATGATTGGGATCCACCTTATAACCATGTTGGCATTGATATCAACTCAATGAGATCTGTTACATATCAGAGGTGGTGGAGTAACACTAGCATTATGCAAGGGCGGCGACAGGAAGCCACAATCAAATATACTGCTCAAACAAAGAACCTTAGTGTAGTCCTCACCTATTGGGGAAATGGGAATTGGCTCACGCAAGAGTTGTCTTACACGGTTGACTTGAGGGACTATTTGCCGGAATTTGTGACGTTTGGCTTCTCAGCTTCAATAGGGGTCTTAACATCATTCCATACACTCTATTCGTGGAACTTTAGCTCTAATCTTGTCCCAGATCCCAGTGCAGCGACTCGCAAAAACAGTGAAAGTATTGCTCGATTGATAGGTGTGGTTGTCGGAGGTCTTATGTTTGTTTTATTGGTGTTGGGGTTGCTTGTGTATTATTTCTGGAAGAAGCGGATGTTTTGTTTCCGGAATGAGATACAAGGAACACAGCCCAGAGTTGGTGATCATGAAGCTTCTAGATTCCTGGAGAGTCGCGATGAAACCTCTACGCTCTCTGCAATTTGCAATCAAGTTCAACAAGATACAACACCTACGCAGTTCACGTATGATGCTCTAAAAGAGGCCACAAACAACTTTGCAAATGAAAATTTGCTAGGCAGGGGAGGTTTTGGTAGTGTTTACAAGGGTCAACTCGAAGAATGTAATTCCGTTATTGCTGTGAAGAGAATATATAGTAATTCTCACGAGGGCGAGAAGGGATATGTAGCAGAAGTGAAAACTATAAGCAGATTGATTCATACAAATTTGGTGAGGCTCCTTGGATGGTGCCATGAGAATAAACAAGAACTTCTACTTGTTTATGAGTTTATGCCTAATGGAAGCTTAGATTCCCATCTTTTTTACGGAACAAGTCTGTTGAATTGGGGGCTCAGGCTCCAGATCGCGAAAGATTTGGCTCATGTGTTGCACTATCTACATGATTTGTGCGACCAATGTGTCCTGCATAGGGACATCAAGTCTAGTAATATCATGTTAGATGCAAAGTTCAAGGTCAAGCTAGGAGATTTTGGACTTGCTCGTCTGGTTGATCATGAAAAGGGATCTGATACGACAGTTCCAGCAGGGACATTTGGGTACATGGCTCCAGAATTGTTGATGGAGGGCGCTAAGGCTAGCAGAGAAACAGATGTCTACAGTTTCGGAGTTGTGGCATTGGAGTTATCTACAGGAAAGAAAGCAATACATGGTGAGGAACAACGTGTGAACTTAGTTGAGTGGGCACGGAGCTTGTATGGAATGGAAAAGCTTCATGAGGCAGCTGATCCCGGATTAGCTTCTGATCAAAACATGGGAGAATTACTCCGGTTGATGACAGTAGGTCTCTGGTGCGCCCATCCGAATAGCAGTTTACGTCCTTTGATTAAGGAAGCAGCTCATGTGCTAGACGGAGCTCCATTTCCAGTTCTCCCATCATTGAGTATGCATTCCTCACAATATGTAACCGCGTGTTCATCAAGTAGTCGAACTATGTCGAATGGTAGTACAGAATCTTCACAGCGTACTGAATCTTTCTCCGGGGCATCCTCATAGCTTTCTAATTACAACAAGTTCCCACTCAGAAAATTATCATGTGTAACTTTGTTCAGAATGTATACCCTACTCTTACTGGATATTTGAGCGTCTCTAAAAGAGGTTTTCTTGTGTAATCTCTATACTCTTACCAGAATAATTTTAATTTAAGGGAAAGATGGTATCATTCTAATCTTTTTGAAAATGAAACATTCACTCTTCATGTGAGTCGTGGAGAAGTGGACTACTTTGACTCTGTTCTATTCGTATAAACTGAATTTATTTATAATATGTACTATTGAGTAAATGTGAACTGAATTGAATGCATCTAAACCGAAAATAATCAAAAAAATTAAAAAGAGAAAATAGACTTGGTTTTTCATATCATACTGTACATGCATGAACTAGTACAATTAATGTTAATGTGTAACAATTCTTCTATAACAAGAAAATCTATATAATATATAAAAGCAGAGTTCACATTCTAAAAAGATCAACCAATCAGAATGCTCAATTCAAGTTCATGCTGACGTGTCAATTTCTTATTTAATTGGAATAAATTTATTTTAAAATTCACTTGGAAAACATTGACTAAAAATAGAATAAAATTAAAATTCAACTAAGCATATATCAAAAAATAATTAATCTAATATAATCTACTAAGCGTATTCCTGAAAATAAACGTGGTGAAAATATAATCTCCCCGGCAAAGAAGAGGTATAAGGTTGGTTTAGATATGGAAAAATAAGGTGGTAGGAAATTTGTATAGCCTTAGAGTAGTTGTAATATTTGTCGTTTCAAAAATAATAATGATAATAATAATCTCCCCAAATTCAAATTATCATGATAATTTGAATGTGTTATCATGCTTGAATTATTTAATTATTTGTCATTAAATTGAAAAAGTATCAGAATTGGCAACATGTTACAATAAAGTACATAAATTGGATACGGACGCTCTCTCAAGTACAAAAAATAGATTTTATTCGAATATTATGACTGAAAGTATGAGATGTTGATTATTGATTGGAAGAGATAAAGTTGGAAATAAAGAGAGAAAGATGAAACCCAGAGAGAGGGAAATGAGAGGAAAAAAACGAGAGGTCTCTCAAAATGTGAACAATACCCGGGGCTCTATAATTGAAACCCAAATGTGAGGTCAATTATAGACGTCGAGAGGCCTTTATTTTCCAAATCAAAATATGTTACAGGAGTTTTGTTGAATGACTATTAACTCCAATATTTGAATGCATTTGAGAAAAATAGAGTGAATGTGATATAGCTAGGATCTATGGCAAGTTCATGGTCACGGGGCAAATGAAAGACAATCATGTGGATGACACTATACTCAGTCTTAATTATGCCGAAATAATTTATAATAGTGGATGGGTTTGATTGTGTTCCATAATAACTAAAATAATAATTGCATTTGATGGTACTACCATGTAGGCTATCTATCCATAATAAGTGTATACTGGCTTTATCCTATTTTGAAATTCAAGAACTTAAGAGTTTTGTTGAATGAGAATTGAAATCCAATATTGGAACGCATTTGAGGAAAATAGGGTGAACGTGATATGGGATCTATGGAAAGTTCATGATCACGGGGCAAACGAAAGACATTCGTGTGGATGACATTATACTAATTATGCTAAAACAGTGGATGTGTTCAATTGTGTACTCATGTGATAATTTACAATAACAATCACAATAGATGGTACTACCATGTAGGCTCTCTATCTATAATACATGTATTCTTGCTTATCCTATTTTGAAGTTCAATATATAAGGGGCTTTGTTGAATGACTATTGAACTCCACCCATTTAATTTGAGGAAAATATAGCGAATGTGATATATGATCCATGACAAGTTCATGGTCACGGGGAAAATGAAAGACATTCATGTGGATGATATTATAATAGTGGATGGGTTTGATTGTGTTTCATGTTTAATTAAATTAATAATTGCATTTGATGAGACTACCATGTAGGCTATCTATCCATATAAGTGCATAATGGCTTCATCCTATTTTGAAATTCAAGAGATTAAGGGTTTTGTTGAATGAGAGTTGAAATCCAATATTGGAACGCAGTTGAGGAAAATAGGGTGAACGTGATATAGAATCGATAGAATGTTCATGATCACGGCGTAAACTAAAGACATTCATGTGGATGACATTATACTCAGCCTTAATTATGCTGAAATAGTGGATGTGTTCGATTGGTGTACTCATGTGATAATTTACAAAAACAATCATAATAGATGGGACTACTCTGTAGGCTCTCTATCTATAATAAGTGTATTCTTGCTTATTCTATTTTGAAGTTCAACATACTAGGAGTTCTGTTGAATGACAATTGAACTCCAATATTGGAACCCATTTAATTTGAGGAAAATAGAGCGAAGGTGATATAGGATCCATGACAAGTTCATGGTCAAAGGGAAATGAACGACATTCATGTGGATGACATTATACTCAGTCATAATTATGACACATATGAATATTATGCATGTACGTGTTAAGTTTGAAGATGAAAATAACATCATGTTAAGTATTTTTTAAATTCAACATTTTTTCTATGGTAAAGGTGGAGTGTTATATGACCGTGCTCATAGGGCAAAGGAAAGACATTAATATCGAAATAGCATAGTCCCGATGGTTATTGGAGGTCGATAATAGTACCAATGCCAATGAAAATGATAATGAGGTGATACTAAATTGCCATATGACATTCGAATCCAATGAAAAATACATCCTATTAAGTTTTTGGATACTATAATATGTTCCAAATAGTTGGTGCATAGTAATGCTTATGAGAAACATAGACCAAGTAGAAAGATAAACAATTGTGTAACAATACACATATGATCGATATCTTTCTTTATTTGTTGTTCCACACAATCAAATTTATTTAGTAACAAGTGTGCGTACAACTTTTTTATGCCCCGTCGAGTACTCGACGGGTTAATTAGCTAGTGTATAGTTATAGAGTATTATTTTAGTTTTGGCACCAAATTAATTAGTGTACAGTTTAAATTCCTCTTGGCGCAGTGCAATTTGTCTTGTTCGATAAATTTGGCATATATTCACAATTAGAGAAGATCACATAAAGAAAGATTTAATTGAGTAATTTAGTGATCTAAATAGTAAATAGTGTTTCTCATATTCGATATTTGAACTGATGATACAAAGGTCTTATATAAGATTTACGGTTACTGAATTTACAGAAATTGAATATGAGTGATTATGGGATGGTGAATTATTTGAGTATGGATATGACAACTCGGAAGAAACAAATATATGGTGCCTACATGTTCATCTCTAAACCCCTATTTAAATGGTATTGTTAATTCTTTTTTGATATTCTGTTTTTAATTCTCATTGTTTAAATGTTTTTTGCATTTTTTAATTACCTTATGTGTGGGTTTTTCAATTTTCCCGATAATTTTTTTTTTAACGGCAAATATTACAACTACTTCTACGCTACTACTATACAACTAGTTAATTAACCCGTCGAGTACTCGACGGGGCATAAAAAAGTTGTACGCACACTTGTTATTATATAAATTTGATTATGTGGAATAATAAATAAAGAAAGATATCGCTCAGATGTGTATTGTTACACAATTGTTTATCTCTCTATCTTGGTCTATGTTTCTCATAAGCATTACCACTCACCAACTCTTAACTGGAACATATTATATAGTATCCAAAAACTTAATAGGATGTATTTTTTTCATTGAATTAGAATTTCATATGTCAATTTAATATCTCTCCATTATCATTTTCATTGGCATTTGTACTATTATCGACCTCCAATAACCATTGGTACTATGTTATTTTCGATATGAATGTCTTTCCTTTGCCATATGAACATGGTCATATAATACTCCATATTTACCATAGAAAAATGTTGATTTACAAACTACTTAACATGATGTATTTTTTCATCTTCAAACTTAACACGTACATGCATAGTATTTATATGTGTCATAATCAAGACTGAGTGTAATGTCATCCACATGAATGTCTTTCATTTCTTGTCATAGATCATATATCACATTCGCTCTATTTTCCTCAAATTAAATGGGTTCCAATATTGGAGTTCAATAATCATTCAACAAAACCCCTAATATGTTGAAATTCAAAATAGGATAAGCAAGGATACACTTATTATAGATAGAGAGCCTACAGGGTAGTTCCATCTATTGTGATTGTTATTGTAAATTATCACATGAGTACCCCAATCGAACACATTCAATATTTCAGCATAATTAATACTCAATATAATGTCATCCACATGAATGTCTTTCATTTGCCCCGTGATCATGAACTTGCCTTAGATCATATATCACGTTCACCCTATTTTCCTCAAATGCGTTCCAATATTGAATTTCAATTCTCATTCAGCAAAATCCTTAATCTCTTGAATTTCAAAAGAGGATAAAGACAGTATACATATTATGGATAGCTACATGGTAGTCCCATCAAATGCAATTATTATTTTAATCATTATGGAACACAATCAAACCCATCCACTATTATAAATTATTTCGGCATAATAATTAAGATTGATCGAGTATAATGTCATCCATATGAATGTCTTTCATTTGCCCCGTGACCATGAACTTGCCATAGATCATATATCACCTTCACTCTATTTTTCTCAAATGCGTTCAAATATTGAATTTAATAGTCATTCAATAAAACTCGTACAACATATTTGGATTTAGACTATAGAGGCCTCTTGACGTCTATTATTGACCTCACATTTGAGTTTCAATTATAGAGGCCCCAGGTACAGTTCACATTTTGAGAGACCTCTCGTTTTTTTCCTCTCATTTTTCCCTCTCTCTAGGTTTCATCTTTCTCTCTTTATTTTCAACTTTATCTCTTCCAATCAATAATCAACATCTCATACTTTCACTCATAATATTCGAATAAAAACTATTGTATTCGAATTTATGTACTTTATGTACTTAACACGTTGCCAATTTTGATACTTTTTCAATTCAACGATAAAAAATTAAATAATTCAAGCATGGTAATCACACACCCGGCATATCAAAAATAACGAATAAAATAAGAATAAAAAAAAAAAGGAAAGATTGACGGGTGTTATGTACATTTTTGGTACTTTGGAGTACCAAACTGGAATTTTAAAGCATGTATAAGACATGCCAATTTTTCCCATTGTCTTGAGAATTTTGGTTCGTCAGGTGAGTGTCTGTCACACGCTTGTATTGTTCACATTTTTTCCGTTAAATTGGAAAAGTACCAAAATTGGTTAGTGTGTTGCAAACTTGCAATAAAGTATCTAAATTAAACAGGGCACACTTTGGAGTTTTACCCCATAATATTTTTTCCAACATTCTCCCAACATAATTATTACATTTATAAATATACCCCTATAACCTACTACCCTTTCCTAATCCATACCAAAATCTAATTTCCCGAACTCCTCTCAACCTCCTTCAGTTCACATTTCACAACTTAATTAGGGAACCCTCTCGCTAACTCAAAGTCAAACATGCATGCAGCTAATCTCTTTAACGTCAAAATGTGATAAGTTAGGATACAGTCATTATAACCAATGAGGTCTAGCTCAATTGGTTAGACTGAGGTGTCATGACACTAGAGGTCATAAGTTCAATTCTCGCCAAGTGCAAGATTATTTATAGTTTATTACTAGCTTTGTAATGGTTCGATTATTAAAAAAAAAAAATACAGTCATTATGGAATATATAGACCCATTGAACACATCCACTATTATAAATTATCTCAGCGTAAACACATTGAGGATGATCGTAAATCAAAACAATTATATTGTATTATAACATTTCTTTCACTTCTATTGATAAACAGTTCACATAATAGCATCGTCGAATGTAATTGTTATTTTAATTTTATTGTGAAATAGACACGTCATACACATCTATTATTTTAAATTACTGCGGATTAAACCTGTTAAGTAGGATCCTAAATGAAAAATATAATTAAAATATATATAACAATAATTTTCTTTTATTTATTATGAGAGAGAATTTTCATAATAGTGTTATTGAATGTGATTGCTATTTTAATTTATTGTAAAATAGACTCATTCAACGCATTTATTATTCAAAATTATTACGGAATGAAACCATTGAACGATTGTAAATTAAAATCATTTAAATCGTATAGCGGCCTTTTTTTATTGATATAAGTTTGCAAAATAATATCATCGAATCGAATTCAATTATTATTCTAATTTAATACGAAATAGACATGTTGAACACTTCAACTATTCTAAATTACTGCGGAATATACCCGCTGGGCAGGATACTAAATCAAAACAAATTATAAATATATATAAATATATTTGTTTTTCATTTTTATTGGTAGAGTCTGAATAATAATATTATCAAATGCAATTGTTATTCTAATTTGTTGTGGAATAGACATGTTTAACACGTTTATCGTTCGAAATTATTCTCAGTGTAGTATTATTTGAGTAAAGAATAAAAAAAGTATTGGGAGTGAGGTATTGGGTTAGAATAAAGAATGATAAAAGTATTGTGACTGGTGTATTATATTGTACTTTCTCCGTCCTTGTATAAGTTTCTCATTTATTTTGTTGACATTTTTTAGTCGCCGCTTCACTTCGCATGAATGAGAATTGTATAAATTTTGACCGATTAATTTAGGGTTGGAAATTTGCTATGTTGATGAATGAAGCTGGTGAATGAAAGAAATGATATTAGAGAGGATATTAAAGACTACTAAGTATTTAGTATTTAGTAATATTTAGAGTTAAGCTAAAAATCAATGTTTGCAGTTTTGAAGAACGGAATGTAGAGAATCAATTTTTAGGTTTGTTTTAGTTAATTATATGTGTAAAATCTAAGAACTCGTTTTGATTTTCTTGTGAATTAACAAATGAGTTTTTTTTTTTTTTTTTTTTTTTTTTTCCTTCTTTGATCGTAGACTTGGGTGAGATTTTAATTTTTGGTTTGGATTCTACTTTTAGTTTTGAATTTATTTTTTAGGTGAGGGAAAGGATTGACTATATTTAGGAATGTAGAATTTAGGGTTGAATAAAATAGTTTAATTCAAATAAAAAAATTAAAATAAATAATTATTATTTTATATAGGAAATTAAATTGAATGTTTATCCAAATAATTGAGAAAATGCCACGTGGATTGGAGCATTCTGATTGGATGATATTTTTAAAATGAGAACTCTGATTTTATATATTATATAGATAGATATTCTAAACCACCTTATATCTCCACACTGAAACCGCCTTATGTCTCCACTGATAATTGGACCATGCACCTCTCTTTCACTATACTACCTCCATTCCGCTAGATGATAATATTATTAATAACATTGCTATCTAGACGATGAAATATATATTTGGCTGTCATAAATCATCCCTGCTTGTTTTTTATCTTAATATATATATGTTGACATTTCAGAAAAAAAATCCCTGCTTTAAATTAATCTTCGCCTAGTTGAAAAATGTTTAAAGTGTTGACTGGATAAAGTTGGGATTAGAACGTTGAATGGGTAATAATAGGCGATGGATTAGTTTGACCACACCGGTCTTTGGCATGACACGTACTAACATCGATCATTTTTACTCATTAGCCTAAAAAGTTTTATAACTTCTGGGAAGAACGAATATTAAACCGAAAACAATTGACTACTCCATAAGCTTTGACTTTTCAGTCATTGAGAGATAAAATCATCTCTAATATCCTTTACAAATCATGTTATTACATTTACGTATGTATGATTTCACTAATTGTAATTGTGTTCACTTTTTTATTTGTTGACCAAGTGTACGCTCGTAGTAGTAGTAACCAAACAAAAATCTGGCATATCTGAGATTAACCCTTTTAGAATTATGTTTTAAGTAATATCCAAACTTTATTTATTTAACTAACCAAATTAAATCACAAAAATGGCCTAAATATTTTCAAATTTTTTAACCAAGACTCACCACCATCTCTGATGAAACATAATTCATGATCACTAACCCATGAATTTTGGAGTTATAAGGTGGTTCAGTAGAAGAGAACTGAGTTGGTGAAAGGAGAGGTGCAGGGGTTCGATCACCAGTGGAGACATAAAGTGGTTTATGTGTGGAGATATAATATGGTATATGATTATTATATAACATCAGTGTTAGTAGTAGTTGTAAATATTGGTTGTTTAAAAAAAAAAAAAAAAAAAAAAAAAAAAAAAAACTAACGCATCAATTGTCGGTTAAACTTCTATATAAGTGTCGCAAATCGTAACCCATTAATTATGTTTTACTAATATTTTATGATGAATATCACTGATAAATTTCGGGCGATGTCTTTTTTATGTCTGGTCTCTCTTGTATCCCCCATGTATGGATGTTCTTCATTCTTATGTTGTTGTTTCGTCCATGCAAGAATACGACCGGTCTCCTCATATATGTGTTAGGTATCTTTGGAATACGCACGATTCACGTACTATGACGAATTACTGGTGGATGGAGGAACTACATTTGATTCCATATTCTCCACATACTAATTTGCAAACAGATATCAAGTCAAAGGCTCAAAGCAAAATAAAAAATAATGGTAATGAAGTATTGTTAGTTTTCAAAAAAAAAAAAAAGTAAAAAACCAAAACGTAATTTGCGAACATGTACACCAAGTAGTGCACCACTAAAAGGGGGGTCAACTAAATGCAACTTTGCTTATTATCATGTCATCCCATGAGTTCTACTTACGTTGATTGATAAAGAAATCTAAATCCATCTCCTCTTGCGGACATCTTCATCTTCAGTAATCCTTCTTAGTAGTATAAATTATAAAGAAATATGAAATTTATTGATTAATTTATATGAGGTGATTTTTTTTTTTTCCCTAAGAATGATACTAAATGGTTCTAGTAGGAGCACGCAGAAGAACTTTGGACAAGTTGACGAGTATTGAGAGAAGAAATTCTCATATATTTCAGATTTATCAATAAATTGTAGATCATGTTGTTAAAATGAACTACATCAATTGATAAATGAGTCTAATTGAATTTAAATGGGTTAAATACATATATATACCAATAACAACAAATAATTGCATAAAAAGCCACTCTCAAACAACATTTACAAAAGTCCCGCTACAGTAATTTGCTACAGTAGATTCGGATTTCAAAAATTCGCTACAGTAAATTTAATAAAAATTTGAAATCCGGAAGTTAGTTTCAGTCACCGAAACTAGCTGAAAATAGCAAAAAATGACCGAAACTAGCTGAAATTAACTAAAAATTGACCGAAACTAGTCGAAACTAGCTGAAACTAACTGTTACTAGCTGAAACTAATTGAAACTAACTGTTAATTTTATATTTTACTTGAAATTAATAGTTCAAACTAGTTTTTGATTTTATTTTGCAATGAAACTAACTATATAATGATTAAATTCACTCTAAAAATTTATTTATGTTAAACTAAAATAAATAAAAATATGTAAACAAAATTATAAAAATATAAATTATTATTTTCACTGAAAAACTAGTTTAAAAAATGGTTGAAACTAGCTAAAAAATGACTGAAACTAGCCGAAACTAGCTAAAATTAACTTTTAATTTTATATTTTTTCTAAAATTAACTGTTAAAACTAGTTGTTGATTGTATTTTGCACAGGAACTAACTATATAATGATTAAATTCACTCTAAAAACTTATTTATGCTAAATTAAAACAAATAAAAATATGAAAACTAAAATTATAAAAATATAAATCATTATTTTCACCGAAAAACTAGTTTCAGATCAGTTTCAATACATAAAAGCTAGTTTCATAAACAAAAATACTAGTTTCATTAATTTCAGCATCACTTCATTGTTAGTTTTATTAGTGCAGCAACAAAAATGTTAATTTTATTAGTTTCAACAATACAAATACTAGTTTCATTAGTTTAAGCAACAACAATGCTAGTTTTATTAGTTTCACCATCATAATTGCTAGTTTCATCAACAAAAATGCTAGTTTCATTAGTTTCAACATCACGACTGCTAGTTTGCAACAGTAAAAAACTAATTTCATTAGTTTCATCATCATAAGTGATAGTTTCAGCAAAAAACTGCTAGTTTCAGCAAAAAACTGCTAGTTTCATTAATTTTGGCAACACGAAAAGCTACTTTCGTTATTTTCATCATCACATGTGTTAGTTTCAGCAACACAAATGCTAGTTTCATTAGAGTCAGCATCAGAGGTGCTAGTTTCGGCAACAAAAATGCTAGTTTAATTAGTTTCACCATCATAATTGCTAGTTTCATCAACAAAAATGCTAGTTTCATTACTTTCAACATCACAACTTCTAGTTTTCAACAACAAAAAGCTAATTTAATTAGTTTCAGCATCATAAGTGCTAGTTTCAACAACAAAATGCTAGTTTCAGCAACACAGATCCTAGTTTTATTAGTTTCGACAAACACGAATGCTAATTTCATTAGTTTCAGCATCACAAGTGAACACAAAATGCTAGTTCATTAGATTTAGCAACACAGATGCTAGTTTCATTCGTTTCAGCAACACCAATGCTAGTTTCAACGGAAAAATGCTAGTTTCGTTAGTTTTCAGTATCATAAGTGCTAGTTTCAGCAACACAAAATGCTCGTTTCAGCACACAGATACTAGTTCCGTTAGTTTCGGCAATGCAAATGCTAGTTTCATTAGTTTCAGCATCACAAGTGCTAGTTTCAGCAACACAAAATGCTCGTTTCAGCACACAGATACTAGTTTCATTAGTTTCGGCAATGCAAATGCTAGTTTCATTAGTTTCATCATCACAAGTGCTAGTTTCAGCAACACAAAATGCTAGTTTCATTAGTGTCATCATCACATGTGCTAGTTTCAGCAACACAAATACTAGTTTCAACACATAAAACCTAGTTTCATAAACTAGTTTCAGACAAAAAGCTAGTTTCAAAAACTAACAGAAACCCTATGCAACTAACTGTTAATACTAGTTTCAACATCATAAAATAATAATTTCATTAGTTTCAACAACTAAAATGTTGTTTTCAATAGTTTTTTTTTAAATAAGTAACATTACAAAGTAATAAACTATAAATAATCACGCACTTGGTGAGAATTGAACCTATGACCTCTAGAGTCATGACACCTCAGTCTAACCATTGTTGTTTTCAATAGTTTCAGCAATAAAAAAGCTAGTTTCATAAAAACAAATGCTAGTTTCATTAGTTTTAGCATCACAACTGCTAGTTTCACTAGTTTTCAACATCATAAGTGCTAGTTTCCAAAATGGTAGTTTCATTGGTTTTCAGCATCATAAGTGCTAGTTTCAGCAACAATATATGCTAGTTTCATTAATTTTCGACGAACACGAATGCTAGTTTCATTAGTTTCAGCATCACAAGTGAACACAAAAATGCTAGTTCATTAGATTCAGCAACACACATGCTAGTTTCATTAGTTTCGGCAACATAAATGCTAGTTTCAACGGAAAAATGCTAGTTTCATTAGTTTTCAGCATCATGAGTGCCAGTTCCAATAGTTTGAGCATCATAAGTGTTGGTTTCAACAATAAAAAAGCTAGTTTCATCGACACAAATGCTAGTTTCATTAGTTTCAGCATCACAACGACTTGTTTCATTAGTTTTCAACATCATAAGTGCTAGTTTCAGCAACAAAATGCTAGTTTCAGCAACACAGATGGTAGTTTCATTAGTTTCGGCAAACACGAATGCTAGTTTCATTAGTTTCAGCATCACAAGTAAACACAAAATTCTAGTTCATTAGATTCAACAACACATATGCTAGTTTCATTAGTTTCGGCAACACAAATGCTGGTTTCATTAGTTTCTGTATATAAATATTAATTACGAGATTATTTGGACGTTGGTTACATTTAAAAAATAGTTAAATATAATTAGTTAGTAATTAATTAACACTAATAGACGTAAAAGACACCATTAGAAATCAGTTTAGCGAGAAATTGGAGTCCAATTTCATATTCTCTTCCAGATTAGAGAGATTTTAGAGACTGCTTGGTTAGAGTTTAGGGCACCACAAAAGTAGAATGGCCTTTTTTGTAAGATGTATTTTGGAGACTACTTGATTAGATTCTAGGGCACCAAAAAATAGAATGGTCTTTTTTGTAAGACTACTTGTATTTTAGGGCAAAAAAAAATAGAATGATCTTTTTGTAAGATATTTTTTAAATGGTTGTTTTAGCAATTAGGTGCTCTAGATTGGTTCTTTTATGTAATTTTTTATTAAAACAAATAGTTCAAATCACATGTCACATTTGTAACCATGAGGGGTAATAATTCTGATTTATAGAAGTATATTTTCTATCACGATAGACGAGATACTTAAATGTTAAAAGTCTTTTCATATATAAATTACGCAACGCAACGCAACATGTTTAAATTAAATCTTTCTTGGGGTTGTGTATTAAATAGGTAAAGTACTTATCCTTTCCCTCAATTTCTACCCGAGGTATCGTTTCGTCTCCGGACTCCGATTATACCAATTTCTCCTACGTCTTAGTAGTTGACATTACATATTTCATAAACAATTGAACATTATTTTAAGCCTACACCATCGTTCCCTAGACTAAAGTGTTTGATTTGTGCTAATGTTAAAAATGTCCACACATATCCTCTCTCCAAAAGGAAATTATTCAATTTTTGATTTTTTTTTTCACTCAACAGTTTTCAATTTTAACTCTCAATTACTCTTAAACTATAATGATAAAATATTTTATAAAATTATATTATAAAATATAAGTTCTATATTTTCATAAATGATTTCCTTAAATATTTTATCATTATAAGTTAATAGTAATTATGAGTTAAAGTTGAAAGTTATCGAAAAAAAATTAAAGTGGTAAATTACAGAATAAAACAATTTCAAATGTTCAAGTGGTATATTATTATGAGTGTCCAACTCTACGCAATGAGAAATCAACAATTTCAAATTCGGGGGTAGCTGGCCGTGGTGGACTTCTCCGTACTCGTGATGACACTTTTCTTAAAGCTTTTTCTGTTGCGCTAGGTTTTACTGACAATAACTGTGCTGAACTTTATGGTTTGCTACATGGTCTTCGTCTAGCTTTACAACTTGGTGTTTCTTCGCTTGAACTTCAATCTGATTCCATGTATGTTGTTTCTTGTGTTAACAGGAAGATGATTCCGACATGGAGGCATCATCCTCTGGTGCAGCAGATTAGATCACTTCTGGAGCAAGTAGAGGAATGGCAGCTCAACTTTGTATAGGGAATGCAATAATACGGCGGATGTTTTGGCCAAGTTAGGCAGCGGTTTGCTTAGTTTGGTACCTTCTGGCATAGTTTCGAATCAGATAGTAGCTAGTCCATGTAGGAACTCTGTTAGTATCTGGGATCTATGTCCCGAATGGATTTCCGTGTATTTGCATCAGGATTTGAATAAGTGGTGTCCTCGTATGGTTACGTGCCGGGACGACCTCACTGTTGTAACTCCTCTATTTGCTTACTGATATTTTGCGCTCTTTCAAAAAAAAAAGAACAATTTCAAATTCAAATGTTCAAACCATACCAGAATAAAACATTAAATAATTATATTATATTATATTATAAAATTATAATGAGTATAATTTTTTAAAATACCTTTCCTCTATGCTTAATGACTAATTTACGATAAATTGAAACGATTTTGATTACTAGATTAAATGTATACGTATGAAAATCAATAATAACAGTTAAAGTTAAAGGGAGCTAGAAATATTGTAAATATGTAAATTTAACAAGTTAAATTTTATGTTTTTAAAATTGTCTCGGTATATCGGGCATGACTGCGACATTTCTATTCAAACTTATGTTCTTTTTATTTAAATTTTCACACGGCGTGCACGTAAAAATCTATCGACTTTTAAACTTCATTTCCAGTTGCATCATTTTAACCCTTATTGGTTTTTTAAATTCACTCCCACCCAACCAAACTGGACACTACTAAACAATCATAATTAGTTCCAAACATGTATTTTAACTTATACCTAGTTCGAGAGAAACAGCAACAGTTGTTTTATACTTTTATTACAGGCACTTCTCAAAGAAGATTTTTTAATCTAGAGAAATGTCCGAGGAGCATGTGATCCGAAAGTCACATATGTCTGGCGTCCAACGAAACACAATTGTTGTGAGACAAACGTCAGTGAAGTCAAGAATATCAAAGAGTATATTTTTCAATTTTAGAATTAACTTTGATCAATTCAATTATTTGTGATTTGGGAATTTGTGAATTGTGAATTTGTGATCCATAAGCAGAGGAGACACAGTTTAAGTACACATGTTGCCCATATTAGAGGGAGTGGAAGTGGATGCACTTTATAGAGCCTTAACAGATCGGTTGTTGGGTTTTCCCAAGTACGCATTCTTGAACTGTAACAACTGCTCTGTATACCATGTTTATAAATTATGGGAAATAGTTCGTGTCCACTATGAACCCTCTACGGCTCTACCAATAGTATACATTTAGATCTGCACATTTATAAACCATTGGTTCGCATAAATATATCGAACCTTTTGGGAGGAACTCGAAAAAGGGAAAAAGAAGTTGGCCTCTCGAAATAAAGTAGAAAAACAAAATCGGAAGGTTGTTTCTCAATCCGGAAAAAAGTCTTTGAAAAAAGGGAGTGCTTCTCTCACTCGGAAAAAAGATAAGTGGGCAAACTTTATTGGGGAGTTAGATGATGAAGAGGTGGCTTTAGCGAATAAAAGTGGGGAAGTTATTACTTCTCGGGAGTCTTGTAGAAAAGTAGTGGTGAAGGATTTGGTGGAAGTTGGAGCAAACCTTGGCTTTTTAGCGAAACGGAGAAGGAGAAAGTTGGGGAAATTTTTTAGTCTTGGGAACAAAGGGACCTTAAGAGTGTAAAAGATTCGATTGTGGCCTTGGGGCTTGGAAACTTGGGAGGTGGACCATGATTATGTTGAGCTTTAATGTTAGGGGTTTAGGGGGGTCTTTGAAAAAAGAGGAGATTAGGAGATTAATAAATGTGGAGAAAGTAGAGTTCGTTTGCTTGCAAGAAACGAAAAAAGAGGTTTTCTCTAGAAAAGACGTGGAGTTGTTATGGGGTGGAACAAATGTGGATTGGGTGTTTTCGGGCTCGTTAGGAGCCTCGGGTGGTATCCTTTGCATGTGGAATAGAGATTTGTTTGAAAAAATCTCCTTTTGGGGAGAGGAAGGAGCTCTTGGAGTAGTAGGTAGTTGGAACGGAGTAGTGGTGAATATTGTGAACATTTATACTTCTTGCACTAAGGAGAAAAGAGAGGCTCTTTGGGATGCCTTGAGGGAGCGCTTAGAAGGTGACTTGGATGGTCTTTGGTGTCTTTGCGGTGATTTCAACGCTATTCGTAGGGATTCGGAAAGGAAGGGAAGAAGGAGGAGTATGGGGATGTCAATTTCGAACCCGCTTAACAAGTTCATTGAAGAGCTAAATCTTGTTGATATACCTTTGAGTAGGAGAAAATACACTTGGTATAGGGATAATGGTGAGTGTTGTAGCCGTTTGGATCGTTTCCTTCTTTCGGAAAGTTGGGTGAAAAAGTGGCCTAATCTAAGTCAAGTAGGACTTAAGAGGAGGATTCGGATCATGTTGCAATTGTGCTAAAAGAAGATGGTCGTGATTGGGGGCCCAAACCATTTCGGTTTGTGAATGGTTGGATTAAAGAAAAGGGGTTCTCTAAACTTGTAGAGAATTCGTGGAGAGAAGAAGGTATAACGGGTTGGGCAAGCTTTGTAATTAAGGAGAAGCTAAAGAGGTTGAAACTACTCTTAAAGTTGTGGCATAGTGAACATTTTGGGTTGATTGATAAGAAGATTACTTTGTTAGAGGATGAATTAGCTAGCTTGGATCTGGCTTTGGAAGGAGATACACGTTTGTTAAGTGAGAACTTGTCACGTTCGAGTAGCTCTCGGGTGAGAACAGTGGTTAGCATAGGAGTTGAGGAGCTGGGAGGGCTCGATCAGGGATGGCCGAGTAATGAGAGGGGCGCAACTGGTGAGGGCTGGCAGTCTGGCCGTACAGCAGAAACGGAAGGGCTGCTTGGGCGGCCAACTTCACATACACAGCAGCGGGTTGATCAGGAGGAATTAGGTGCGGGGTCGGGACAGCGAGCTACCGTAGGAGGGGAGGAAAGTGAGCATAGAAGGAATCTAATGATTGACATTCAAAATCTCTTAACTTGGAAAGGCTCCTTAAAACTTCAACAAGCCAAGGTTCATTGGGTAAAGGAGGGAGATGCGAACACAAAATTTTTCCATGGTGCTTTGGCAAGAAGAGGAAGGGCTAAACAAATAAGGGGAATTCGAATAAATGGCAAGTGGCTAGAGGAAATTAATGAGGTTAGAGATGGAGTCTTTAGTTTCTTCGAAAATCATTTTCATCAAAGAGAGGACGACTCTTTTAGAGTCCGTGACCTAGGAGGGACTACTCTTTCGAGGGACTCTAGGTGTTTTTTGGAATCTCCGTTTAGTGAAGGGGAAGTAAAGGAAGCGGTTTGGAGTTGTGGGAGTGACAAGAGCCCGGGCCCGGACGATTTTGGAGGGGGATTCTTTAAAGCTATGTGGATTGTGGTGAAGGAGGATCTTTGTAGACTTTTTTCCGAATTTTTTCATTCCGGGAAGCTATGCAAAGGTATCAATAGCACGTTCATCACCCTTATACCAGAGAAGGCAAATCCGGTGGCTATAGGGGATTATAGGCCAATTTCTTTAGTGGGGAGTGTGTACAAGATCGTTGCGAAAGTGCTAGCAACTCGGTTGAGTAAAGTTTTGGAGGAGGTTATTTCCAAAAACCAATCGGCTTTTATTGGAAATCGAAACATTCTTGATGGGGTTCTAGTTGCAAATGAAGTGTTGGATGAGGCTAAGAAGAGGAAGAAGGAGATCTTTTTATTTAAGATCGACTTCGAGAAGGCTTATGACTCCGTAAGTTGGGAGACTCTATTTCGTATGATGGAGTTGTTGGGGTTCGGGGAGCGGTGGTTAAAGTGGATCAAAGAGTGTGTGTCTACGGTCTCCACGTCGATTCTAGTGAATGGGAGTCCAACGAAGGAGTTTCATCTTCATAGGGGTTTGAGACAAGGAGATCCACTTTCTCCTTTTCTCTACTTGATCATGGCGGAGTGTCTTAGTAGGATGATTAGGAAAGCATGTGAGGAAGAAGTGTTCAAGCCGGTGCTAGTAGGGAAGGATAATGTTCCTTGCTCTCACTTACAATTTGCAGATGATTCTCTTATCCTTGGAGAGGCAAGTGTGGAAAATGTGGTAGCAATAAAAGGAATCTTGAGGAGTTTTGAGTTGGTCACGGTCTAAATATTAACTTCCATAAGAGCCGGTTGATCGGAGTGGGAGTACAAGGGGAAACACTTGAGTCATGGGCTACACTTCTTGGTTGCAAGGTCGAAACTACACCTTTCAATTACTTGGGGCTTCCTATCGGAGGCTTAGCTAGGGAGAAAAGATTGTGGAAAGAGGTGAAAGGTAAATTCACAAGGAGATTAGGGCTCCTAGAAAATAAATATTTGTCCCTTGGAGGAAGAGTGGTAATTATCAATGCGGTGCTTGGGGCTCTACCGATGTATTATCTTTCCTTCTTCAAAGCTCCGGTGGGGATCTTGAATGAACTAAAAGGACTCCAAAGAAGATTCCTTTGGGGAGGGGATGTGGATAAAGAAAAGAGGAAGATTTCGTGGGTGGCATGGAAGAATGTGTGTGGACCAAAGATGAAAGGGGGACTAGGGATCAAGGATTTGCGAAATTTTAATCTCGCACTTCTAGGAAGGTGGGGTTGGAGAATGTTACAAGGAGGAAATGAACTTTGGGTGAAGGTTCTTGAATCAAAATACGGCGCTTGGAAAGAGAATGTGGATATTATTGCAAAAGGGAAGAGAATACCAAGAAAGTGGTCGGATTGGTAGCGTTGGAGCAAATGAGTGGTTTGAGAAGGGGTGTCAAAAGGTTGTGGGCGATGGAGCAAGTACTTCATTTTGGGAAGATAGATGGGGAGGAAGAGAGAGAGCATTGAACGAGATTTTTCCAAGATTATACAACTTGGATAAAAGGAAGGATTGTTTGGTGAAAGAGAGAGTAAGTTGGATGGAGGGAGGAGTCGTGTATCATGGAGATTGGAGACGTAGTCTTTTTGATTGGGAGAAAGGATGAGGAGAGGTTAAAGCACATGGTGGGAACGTACAATCGGGGGGAGGAAATGAAGGACTCTTGGCGGTGGAACAAAAGTAAAGAAGGGAACTATTCTACAAAAGAGGGCTATAGGGTTCTACATTCTTATGAGGAAGATCAAGTTTTACAAAGATGGGCAAAGGAAATTTGGTGTAAATTGACCCCTTCGAAGGTAAATGTTTTTGTTTGGAAAGCCCTACAAGATAGGATACCCACTAAAGCGAATTTGGAGAGAAGAGGCATCTTCATTAGCGAGTCGGAAAAGGGGTGTAACTCGTGTGGGGTGAGTGAGGAGACCACTTGGCATGTTTTGGGTGGTTGCGATTTTGCTAAAAAAGTGTGGAGAATTGTGAGTGGGTGGCTTAGAGTAGATTATCCTATTGGTGATAATTTACTTGAGATCCTAGAAAACCATGAGAAGAATGCACCAAGAGGTTTGAGAGAAGCGTGGCAATTGATTTGGCATGCTACGGTTTGGAATCTATGGTTGGCTAGGAATGGAGTTCTTTTCAAACAAGAGAGTCTCAATCCGTGGCAAGTGGTGGAGAAGGTGAAATTGAATAGTTGGTGGTGGTTGAAGGGAAAGGAGACACTAAAGATTGAATCGTTGGCTTCTTGGTGCATGGAACCGCAACTTTGCTTGGCGTAAGGGAGAGGGGATGGGTTAGACGAGAGGGAGGAGGAGAAGGAGGAGGGGGTGTTTGTTGGCTTATTTCTAACACTTATATTTGATTTCCTTTGGCTGTGTTTGCTATTATAGGTGTGAGGAGGAGCTTTGTTACCATTGTGGTGCTTGAGACGTTGGATTATTGGATGGGAGAGAAGGGTGAGGTATGTGGCGGATATTTTTCAAGGCTTAGAGTCAACTTGTATAGGATTTCCTATTCAAGGCAAAAACCCGACTTGGAAAGTCCTCGGGATGTTCGTCACATTTCCTCTTTATCCTTTACGGCTTAAGTCAACTTCGTATTTGGATTTTTAATCCTTAATCTAAGTGAAAACCCGACTTGTAAAGCTATTGGGGAACTTCTCTTCCCTCTTCCTCTCCGAGGGTGTACCGGTTTATCTATCTAACTTGTTTGTTCATTTTTGGGCGGGTTTACTTGTTTGATGGAGAGGTGATCCGACCCTCATGTGTGTTCGAATGAACAAAGTGTGAGGTTGTCACTTACTTGATTGGCTCATGTTGGTGTGGCTTTAAATTGCTTGCCACTTGTTGGTTGGGTGAACTTAAGAGGAGGGGTAGAGACAACATAGTCGTAGTCATCCCGCATTAACAATGATGGACCTTGGCGTTTGATGAAGCTTCATATGTTCCTACCTTAAAGTCGCTCGTTTTAAGTTCACTTTCCGACATAGGGTGTAGGAGCGTGATCGCATGAGCCATTCGGGTGAGTTCGTGTTGTGATTTTTACCCCTGCCTTTTGACTGCTGGATGAACTCGTTACTGTGCTATCTCTGGTGCTCCTCTGTTTCCTTTGACCATTGTTTGTTTTCAAGGTGTACATTGGCCTTGTGATTATGTCACGGACGTAAACAGGCCCCCAGACTTTTGAACTCAAGTTTGGCCTCTACTGCAGTGACTACTATATTGTTACTTTTGTTGCTGTTAATTAAGTGGAGGGTGCAGCAAGGTGGATAGTTTATGGAGGTTCCGATTTGGTTTGGTAGCTTGATTAGGAGCTAGTATCTTGGTCTAGCCTGTTTTTTTTCTCATTTCTGTAAACCGTGGAATGGAGTATTTGTATGTGGAACCTTGATGAGTATTTCTCATACTCGGTGATGGAATAATAATTTTTTAGCCGTTTCAAAAAGAAAAAAAAAAATTCGATGTGTATAAATGACTACCAGAATGTTAGTTTATACTATGTAACTATATTGGAATTAATGATATGAATTAGGATGATTAAAATGTAGTGTGTGGTGCGTTAGTAATTGCTCAATTCTCATATACTAATATTATGCCCAAACTATCAAGTTATTAATTTGATATATTCACATCTCATGGATATGATGAGAAATTGAATACGAAAAAAATCAAGTTTTTGTTTTCATCTTCATCTCGCGATCGTTTTCAGTATTTCATCATGTATAATTACATTTAACTCACTGAATCACTTCATGCATCATATATCCATCTCTATTCAAATGTCAAATCATTAGAAACGATATGAGAAGTTCATTAATCTCCATACTACTATATAACTTGCAAAGTTAACTAGACATTTAAACTTTGGTTGCGTTTAAATAAAATGTGATGTGACGGGCAATTAAACTTCATTTATTGGGAGATTAAATGACCAAGTGAAAGTTTAACCATAGGTTTTAATGTGATATGATACTTGCAAGCTAATTAAGAAATGGTGGGGTTGGGGGGATGATCAGATCCAAATTCCTAAATAGATCCGTATGAAAGATACTTTGTCAAATCATATCATATGAAATTGAAATTTAAGGTTGTAGTACACAACTACACATTGGCAAACCAGACGGCACGGCCTGCTATGGGCGGAGATAGAGAGAGAGAGACACGTAAAAGCGTTTTCATAACATCACTATCGAGCCTTCATTTCCGGGTACTTGCTCTAGAGTGTAGAGCATTTAATATAATATAGTAAAACTCACGCTTCTCGCCCAATTCAAATTAATATTGCAAATATGCAACTTGCAAGGACCCAATATTACATTCCAGTTTACATGTTGGAATTATTGCGCAATCGCCAATCCGTTTGATGTTTGTACAAAGTGACACCTCATCTTTAGAATTTCACAATTATTATCATTCGTCACTAGGTATGTTAACGAATCAATATGATCGTGAGCAATCGTGAAAAAGATCAGTCAAAGTTCAGATCGTGTTCGAGATCGGTCAACGTGAGCTTGATTGAGATCATGATCGACTCATTTTCGAGTATGAATCGATCACCATGAAGAAGTGATCGAAGCTCGCGAGCAATAATTAATTTAATTTTTATTTTACTTTATTATATTAGTAGGCATATATTTATAGTTATATCTAAAGTGTATGGAGTATAATTTATTGTGAATATATATTTTGTATTTAACACACTAAGTAACATATTAATATTAATATTGAAAATATTATTTATTTATGAACATAATAAATATCATTTTTAACCTAAATATGTAACTTTAAATAATTACTCGTAAAAAGCTCGTAAGCAAGCTCAAAGCTCGCGAGCTTTTGGTTGATCACTTAATTTTAAAACTCGACAAAGATCATCTCGAGATCAACTCGACTTCTATGAGACGATTAGGCACTCGATAACACAAAGATCGTACTAAACTCGTTAACACCCCTACTCGTCACTATACAATTCGGGATAGTGGTGGCTATCACTTTTCGGGAGATGTGATCAAAATGGCTAGACTGCTCCAATACATACCAAAATATTTGGAAATGCAAAGATGAACAAAAAGGTGAAACTAGACTAGTAAAATGCAAAGAAGTTAATACTAAATGGTGACAAAGTAATCAATCTAGGGGCTATAAAGCGGATATAAAATAGTGTCATCACTATTCCACAATACTTTAGAGCGCTATTTGTATTTCACGAGTCTATTCAGTAATAATTTAGAGCATTAACTATGTTTAACTGTCTATTCGACAATTGTTTATAACGGTAACTATATTCGGCCCGTCTATTCCAAAATATTATATTCGACGATCTATTCCGAAATAATTTAGACCAACAACTAACTGTATTTGATGGGTCTACTCCACAATAATTTAGAGTACTAAATGCATGTAACGCCTATAGCAATAACTATATTCGACGGGTCTATATCATAAAAAACTTAGAGCACTTACTTTGTTTAGGTCTATTACATAATACTTTAGAGCACTATCGGTTTTCAATAGGTCTATTACGCAAAAAAATTAGAACACTAATTGTGTTTGGCGAATTTATTACACAATAATTTAGATCACTAAATATATTTTGCGGGTCCATTCCACAGTACTTCAAAACACTAACTATGTTCGATATCTCTGTTGTAATTCTCTACAACACTAATTATGGTCGACGAGTCTATTCCGTAATAATTTAGAACACGTCTATTCCGTAATAATTTAGAACACTAACTACGTTCAATGGGTCTGTTATGCAATATAGAGTACTAACTATATTTGACGAATCTATTATGCAATAATTTAGAACACTAATCATATTTGACGGGTCTATATTCTATAATGATTTAGAATACTAACATCATTCGACGATATCTCGTAATAACTTAGAACACCAATTATATGTTGCGGATCTATTTCTCCAACAATTTAGAACATTAGCAGTGTTCGATGGGTGCATTAATTTTGCAATGGTTTATAACACCAATTGTGTGCAACCGGTGCATTTTTCAATAGTTTAGAGCACTAAGTGTATTTGACCAATGAATTGCAAAATAATTTAGAAAACTACATGTGTTCGACGATTCTATTTTACAATAGTTTAGATCAGAAACTCTGTTCGATGGGTCTATTTTGCAATAGTTTAGATCACTGAGTGGGATCGACATGTCTATTTCGCAATAGTTTAGAACACTAGCTATGTTAGACGGGTGTATTCCACAGTAGTTTAAACACTAGCTATGTTAGACGGGTGTATCCCGCAATAGTTTATAGCACTAGCTATGCTAGACGAGTGTATTCCGCAATAGTTTACATCACTAGCTATGCTAGACGAATGTATTTTGCAATAGTTTAAAACACTAGCTATGTTAGACGGGTGTATTCCACAATAGTTTAAAACATAAACTGTGAAAGGTCTATTCCACAGTACTTTAGAGTACCGATTGTGTTTGACGAGTCTTCTTTTCAGTATTTCATTACTTTAGCTATGTTTGACGAGTTTATTTCACAATAGTTTAAAACACAAACTGTGTACGATGAGTATATTCTGAAAAATTTAAAATAACAATCATACTTGATGTAATTATCCCGCAAATTTTCTATCAATAAAATCGAAGAGAATGTCATTTTTCATTTTAATTGATTTTTATTTAATTATTTGTAACTTTGTTATTCCTAGTCAAAATTCAATGGAATATTTACTAGTTTAGTTTATGTAAACAAGAGAAGATTTTATTTTTCGAGCGGCTCGTCGAGCTTTCGAGCCGAATTTTTCAATATTTGAACTTGACTCAATAAACTAAACAAGGTAGAATTTTTGCTCAACTCGAGCTCAAATGATCGAGTTTTAAGCCGAACTCGAGCAGATCGAAAAAAGCTCGGCTCGGTTACGGCCCTGGGCCAAACCCATTTAAGTCAACATCAGGCCTACTGTATCCAGCTGTCTTATCCTTCTGTAGTATACACTTGACATCATCTGATTGGACTGCCTTAAGGTCAATCATTATTTATAAATAACATAGATCCCAATAAAGAAAGGTAACTATTAACTCATAATCAGGCTTATTGCATCCAATTGTCTTATTTTGTAATCTATATTTGGCATCATTTGATCGTAGGACCATGTTAAGGTCAATCATTCTTTATAAATACTCATTTGCCTCAATCAATTCTTTACGTATTCCTTTTTTGGACATCCCAATCAATTCTTTACATTTCCATTTTTGGAAAGTACCCCACATTACATTTATATTATTTTAAATATGGATCCCACTTTTACACTTCTTTATCTCCATTCATATCTCATACAACTTTTAATCAACTACCCCACATTTATAAACAATATTAATATAACAATACCAAACAAAATCATTCATTGAAAATCGTGCAAAAATCAAACGTAGGCATGCCATTGGGACGGAGGGAGTAGCACATACCCAACAAGGAAAGATAACTCTAAACTCATAACTTATCGACGATTACACCATCACCACACACTTCCTTTATTATACAAGGTCGGTTATCAACCACCTTCAAGTGAAGTCTCATCACTCCGGTTTGACCATACGACAGGTCCGGATATATTGCACTAACCCCCACCTTAGTGTACAGGTTTATACCTCGAATATGGTGCCAACAGTCACCTAAGAAGGAGTTGTTCTCTTCTATAGTCCGGAAGACGTTCTCTTAGTATCATCCCAGTAGCGCGTGAACGACTAAGTGCATGTTTGGTATGAGGTATTTGGGAGGGACTTGGGGTGTTTTTTGTCCAAGTCCCTCAAAATACCTTGTTTGGTAACAGTGTCTTCGGCCCGTCGGGCCAGGGATTTCACAAATCCCTCCATGTGAGGGCTTTTGTCTTTTTGTGGGTTTGAAATACCTAGTTGGAGTAGGTATTTGTGAAATCTCTCAAATGGAGATTTCATGTCCAAACCGAAATTACTTCCCTGCCCTCGTCATTAGTAAAAGCGACGACACCCTTTATCTTAAAACGGTCATAATTTGAAAAATAAAAATGTAAAAAAAAAATAAAAATCACCAACAACTTTATTTTTTCGAGATCTATAAATAGAGACCACTCCTAGCTATGTTTGGAGCACCCCATCCCGAACTCCTAATTCTCTCTTACTTAATTAAACTTAAAAAAAAGTCTAAAATATATTTTATATCAACATTACAATTTAAGTTATCATTATTTTTATTTAATAATAAAAAATATTTAAAACATTATTACCATTTAAACATATGCCCCTGTCACTTCATTATTATGTCTAAATTTTTTGTGTTCTACCAAAATATTTTAATAGGCTAAGTACCTGCTATAATATTTCTAGTATTTCTGGTGGTTATGTTTTATTTGGATAAGTACTAATCATGCTACTATTATGGTACCATTTTCGCTTCCGAACCATACTCAAGTCATCCCGTTCCGCTTTTGAACCATGTTGTCCCATTCTATCTTTTGTGGTCTGATAAGTATTTGAACTCATGTGGCTTTTGATTGATTATGCTTTATTTAGTTTGTAGAACTAATGTGTGGAACAAAAAACTTCTCAGTGTGTTTCTATGTCTTGTGGGTTGTTTAGTACTCTAATATATATGATGTGTGCATACACCACCAATGGTAATGGTGATTAAGATTCACGTGGATAATTAATGTTCAAGTATTTCTAATGAAAATTATATTTTAACATGGATTTTATCACTAATGATTGTGATTTCAATTTTTAATTTTAAGGTTGTTACATATACTACTAGTTAGAATTATTATATATAATCCATATTCATGTTAAAACTGGTTCCAAGTTATTGCATCATTAAACATAACCTTCAAAACAAATCCAACATACACAGATTGGAGAGAAAATTAAAAAATGCTAATTGACCAATATGCCCTCCCTTTAAAGAACAAATAATTTCAGCCAAAAGGGTATTTTTGTACATATAATTAGGTAATTATAACTACCCAACACAACTTACGAAATTACTCGCTCGGAGTTCGAAATACGTCACAAATCCCTCGTCAACCAAATAATGTATTTCATTTCAAATCCCTCGAAATCTCTATTTGTGGAATATTAACCAAACAACAATTGGTAGGGTTTGATACACTCAAATCCCTCCTCAAGCCCAAAAAATAAGATTATGGGCTGAAATCCCTCATCCCAAATCTCCAAATTGGTCATTTTGAACTAAACATGAAAATCACACCCTATCATTGCATTATAATGAGTACATATTTGTACTATTTTTTTAATTCGTTTCTTAACTTTTCATTAAAACTTACCCTCTTTACCTTATTTATTATGTTTAGTGAGGACCGATAAGCTAATCAGCGTATAATGCAAGTGTTAAAAGTTAATCAACGTATAATATAAATAAAAATCTTAAAGATAATTTAGTAAGAAAGACTACAAACATGAAGGGTATCCAAAGCAATTTACTTTCATAAAAGGAAAAAAAGAAAAAAAAAAAAGAAAGCAATTTACTTTGAAGTCCTTCTCGAGTCCCCAAATTAAATCAGATCTACGCCAAATCACACACATAACACACATTCAATCTCATTTGTTTTCCATCTCATCCCAAACAGCGCACGCAACAGTCACATGCTCTCTCCGGTAGTAAAGAGAGAAGATTAGGAAACAAAAAAAAAAGGCAAAATATTATTCACTGCTCTTACTAGTTTACTACTATTCCTCTCAAATATTCAAACTCGGTTTTATTACAGTTACCCATTCCATGTTTGCTTGAAAAGGAAAAAGAAGGAAGTGAGCAACACCTCCATAAATATAACGGTGCCAGTTTCTGCATCGTCACAATTGGCTGTCTATCTCGTCCTTATTCTCTCTAAAATAAATCCCCTTCATTTACAAATCCCCCTCTCAATTGCCATTATACCATATATATACCACACCATGGACACACACCTCCACCGATGTGAGATCTAATCCTTCTCAATCCCCTAATCCCCTTTCCGCTTTCTCGCTTGCTGTTTGCGTGAAGCGGATCTGCTGCTAACCAGCTCTCTAACCGCTTTTGTTTGCTGTTGTAGTTGTTGTTGTGCTGGTTGTTACAGTTCACCAGTGGTTTATTGTTGTTCAGTGTTTGTTGAGGTATAGATACACAACAGAGATCGAGAATGGAGGCGGAGAAGAAGCAATCGCAGGTGTCTGATGTCGGCGCGTGGGCGATGAACGTTATCAGCTCCGTCGGAATTATCATGGCGAACAAGCAGCTCATGTCCAACAACGGATTTGGTTTCGGCTTTGGTTAGTCAGTCATTCTCCTCCTTCTCGATTACATCTTCATTTTTTTGTCCTCTTTGTTTTGGATTTTTGCTCGTCTGTTATGGATCTTAGCCGTTTCCATTTTGTTTTATTGATTACGGTTTATGCGGTGGTATTTTTAACTTTTTATTGCGTGTTGATTGGAATTTGATGCGTTTCGTCCTTGCTGAGCTGTTTTGAATGGATCTCCAGACGCCTGCCTGTTTAGATTTTGTTCATTAGTCTTTATGCCTTATTCCCTAATTATTTATGATTCATGAGCATCTGATACCAACTAGTCCAACTCAAGTTAATTTTGATACAAGGAATTTAATAAGTTCTCAGTACTGGCTTTCGGCATCAGTCCTCGGTTTTCGCTGTGATCCTTATGGATTCAGATGCATAAGATGTATTACTTATCAGTGTAGAAGGTGGTCTGTAGCTATAATTATGATTTGGTTTGTTGATAGAGCCTGATGTGTATGTCATATTGAACGAAAATTTGTCTTACGTCAACTGTGTTGCTTATCCACTTGATGTAGGTGCATTTACTCGAACAAGACTCTTTAGTGTTAGACTCACTCAATATGACAACTTGCATTAATAATGTGCTTTCTTCCATGCAGCGACAACGTTAACGGGTTTCCATTTTGCTGTCACTGCTCTCGTTGGCATGATATCAAATGCGACTGGCTTATCTGCATCAAAGCACGTTCCTCTCTGGGAGCTGCTATGGTTCTCAATTGTCGCAAATATGTCTATTACCGGAATGAATCTAAGCCTTATGCTCAATTCAGTGGGATTTTACCAAGTACGATTTATATTACTTAATATACTTTATGCTTGATCAGATGCTTTAGAGTCTTTATTATAATGCTTTTCTTCCCCATATGCCTAGTAGATAATTATGGGTTCTATATGCATATTTAAAACATAGTGATATAATTCATGACCATTTAAATCTGTGAAAAAGACAAAACACCAAATCTAATCTTTATATACTTGAACAACACTCTTCTATCAAGTAAAAAAAAATCTAAATCTATTCTTACTTTCTGTTTTCTTTTCTGCAAACCTTGTCATGATGGTGTTATGACTGGGGAACCCTTGCCTGAGGTCTTCTCGTATCACTTACATTCAATAAATCCTCATGCACTGTTGAGAATTGAGATAGCTGTACTCCTGATCAATATTAAGTGTCCTTCAGTAATAAAAACCTATTTTGAATATGTTTTGTGTAGCACTCCAATAAAGTGGCATTAGTCTCTGTGTGAAAATTGCCATTCTCTTTGACACAATTCCAATGATGATTAAAGTATTTAGTTTTCTAAGGTAAGGGGGTTGTTTTATTTAGATTAAGCAAACATGAGGGTTAGCAGAACAGAACTATATGTATCAAATCTTAACTCTGTTTAATTTAAGAAACTTGTCAACATCTGTCTGATTATTTTTTTTTCAGAATATAGGCAAGGAAATTGAAATTTATGCTTTCTTTGATGCTAAAACCTGAAAGTTTTCAGTTTTCATAGATCAAGCTAATGGTTTGTCATGTCTGTTTGTGCAGATCTCAAAATTGAGCATGATCCCGGTCGTCTGTGTAATGGAATGGATCATACATAGCAAGCAGTTCTCGAGGGAAGTCAAGCTTTCCGTTATCGTTGTGGTTATAGGTGTGGGGGTTTGCACTGTGACCGATGTCAAAGTCAATGCTAAAGGGTTTATATGTGCCTGTGTTGCAGTTTTGGCAACATCGTTACAACAAATTGTAAGTGAATTTATCTATTGTTCTTCAATTATAGAAATTTAAAGTTTTCATTCGTACCTGCTAACAAATGTACTTGATGAAATGATATGGAATGTCGAACATTGAAATTTGTTCTGAAACTTTAGTGAACACAGAATGCTATGTCAACACCTCTTCACCAATCTTATTAAGTCGTTTGGTCCTTTTTAATTAATTAGATGAAACAATTTTGTGCTGGATATAGCAGTAAACATTTGGGGCAATATGGAAAGTCTTCACTATGGTTTGACTTTCTTTGGTCAAATAATTTTTTTAAAACCCCATTCAGTCCTTGTGGGCCTCTTTGTATCTTTGGGTAGACTGATGAGACCCCCCCCCCCCTTTCTTGGTTTGCATGGCCATACTCTTCATTGGCTGCAAATGGGATGCAGATATTGAATAATATTTATTTATCTGAGTGCAGTCAATAGCCCCCCCCCCCCCCCCCCCCCCAATTGTTTGCATGGCCATACTCTTCATTGGCTGCAAATTAATTGCAGATATTGAATAACCTTTATTTATCTGAGTGCAGTCAATAGGCTCCTTGCAGAAGAAGTACAATGTTGGATCATTTGAATTATTGAGTAAAACGGCTCCGATTCAAGCTGGATCTCTCCTCGTGCTGGGTCCTTTCGTTGATTACTTTCTGTCTGGAAGACTAATTTTGGAGTACAAGTTTACAGCTGGAGCCATGGTAAGAATGGCTTCCGTCCCTGTTTTGCAACTTACTATCAGCAATTAATTCTTAGATAATCAGTTTTCCTGCAAGATAGTAGCATGAAACCCACTGGCATTTCATATGCTTTGTGTTTTTTCTTCACCAAATCTCTCCATCCAAATTCAGGAAGTGCATTTTACTTGTGAATTTTCGTTTGGAAAGAAAGCAGGCTTGTTATAAAACAAGTCTTGTATAGGAAATAACACATAATGACACAAACCCGGTGCTCTTATTTTTCCCTATTTTTTCATACATCTAATATAATTTTGCAACATGTGCAGTTATTCATCCTCCTTTCATGTTCCCTAGCCGTGTTCTGCAACGTGAGCCAGTATCTGTGCATTGGTCGTTTTTCGGCAGTTTCCTTCCAGGTTTTAGGCCACATGAAAACAGTCGCTGTGCTCACATTGGGGTGGCTGCTATTTGATTCTGAGCTGACCTTTAAGAACATCTCAGGAATGGTAGTTGCCATAGTTGGCATGATAATTTACAGTTGGGCAGTAGAACTTGATAAGGCAAAGCAGCGTATGAAGGTGTCAGCTCATGCTCATGCGAAGAACAGCCTGACAGAAGAGGAGATTAGATTACTCAAGGAGGGAATCATAGAAACTAACGGGAAGGACCTTGAGCTTGGTTCTGCTAAGGTGTAGTCATATGTCTGTTGGGGTTCAGAGATTCACAATGTGTAGTATGTTATTTATTTAATTTAAAATTTTTGTAATAGCGAGACTCTCCACCCTGGTTTGAAATTGCAGAAAGTTGTCCAGAAAAATTAAGGTGTAAGCTTTACATGTCTAAGATGTTTTTATAGTTTATAGTTTGAGATCACACCTCCCGTGTAGTATGGAATATGGACATTCGAGGTTGTGGTTGACATTTTCTTAAATTATTGTGTTATATTGACTTTGAAGGAAAAGATTATACAGATTATGATCGCACCTTAACATTATTCAGTATCTTTCTAATTAGATAAGGATGTATTTGGGTTGCTGATTTTCTGAGAAATGGAATATAGTATTGTTCGAAGAGCTGCCGCTTGCAAAAAATCCATTTATAGCAAGTAGCAGTATACTATGGAAGGGTCTGTTTCCATGTTCAGAGTACTTGTATTAGAGGACTTTACTATAAATGGTTGAAGGTGATGATATATGTAGTAACTAGTTAGGCTATCTGGGGATGACCGAGCTCAACTTTTTTAACTTTTGCTTCTTTTTTTTTCTTTTTTCTTTTTACTTGTTGAAGAGTTAAATTTTAAAATAAATGAAAAAATAAATGTAAAATTAAAAAATAAAATGTAAAAGTTGAATTTAAGAAGGGATGATTGATAAGGTTTGAGTGGGGATGATTTTTTTTATTTTTTGGTGGAAACGGCAAAAAATTATTCATATGGAAACGAGATGAACGAAATACAATTACAACGAAGAAGGTGCATGACAGATGCACAAAAACGACCCAAACCGACACAAGTTAAAAAGATAGAACGTACAATAAAGACCGCATATCGCTAGAGAAAGCTTTACTACTTATACTTATGTTGTTTATTTATTGCTGCTCTCTCCCTCAAACCATTTGATTTTTGAGATATTATTGCGACCAAATATGATGTTGAGTACAAACAGTGTAGGTTTGTTGGTCATAAATCTTGCTTTGTACCTTATCAAATTAGTTTGCATCCTTCTACATCATAAGTTTCCGTATCCTACCCACTAGATGTTGGTGCTTCAACGTAGGTATCAATATAAGCTCACAACATTAGTATAGTATTTACCATTAAATTCAATTGTTAAAAAGACACAGTCCTAATCTAGTATACAAAACCTGAGGAACCCCTCCTATCATTGTCACTCTCAATGAAATGTGAACCGAACCTACTTGGAAAACCCAATCAGAAACTCAAAAGAAACCTAATAATTACGAGGATAAATACTATTAAAATCTATAAATGGTAAGTACCCGAAAATGACAGATAAGTACAAATCAACTTCACAATATATAATATTTACCTAAGTACTCATCATCTTCGACATAATTGTGACACGTTAGATCCGATTATAATCTAATCCTAAAACGTAATTACAAATTAGGCAATTACCAACCACATACCACCACTTAAATTTAATCAACCCCATTTGGGGCTGAGTGATATTTCAACATAATTTCCATTTCCCCGTTTACTTTCTTTGGGTAATTTCCCCAATTAATCAATGTCCGTGTCCTCTTATTTTTTTCGAATAAGAGCTGAAGTGGCAGGCCCCACGGTTATGTCCATGTTCGAGGAGGAGAAGGGCCTATCTGTAGTCAACGTCACTGAGAGAAGGTCAAATGCCATTTTTCTCCCAATAGTTCCATTTCTTCCAATCTATCGCCACGAATTCACACTGCTGAAAAGATCAAATCCAAATCGAACAGATTGATTCCATTAAAGCTGGTTGATCATTGAATCAGGTGCGTTATTTTCATTCTCATTTATCGTCCGCCATTGATTTTCACTTCCATTTCTCAACTTATTGATCAATTCTGTAATTTATCTCGTTCGTTCTGGGTAGAGTTGAATTTGATCGCGTTTCATTGCTGTGGTTTGTTTCGGATCTGATCGCATCTGGTTCCGATTAGGTTAGCAGTTGTTTTCATATCATTATCATCGATGGTGAAGGAGACCGAGTACTACGATGTGTTGGGTGTGAGCCCTACAGCTACCGAGGCTGAGATTAAGAAGGCTTATTATGTTAAGGTGCGGTTGATTTCATGATTGTTTACTTCTGCTGGTTTGCTGTTTTTGTAGTATGTTCTGGTTTTGTAAACTGTGTAGATAATGAAATGCACCTGGCTATAGGTGGATGCATATCTGTAAATGAGTGGTTTGCGTTTCTCGGTATGTGTTTAAGTTCTCAAAATGTGCGAAAGTGGTAATGAAATGGTGCTACTAAGCTCAGAGAGATCATTGTTAGTTTGGAGGAATTAGGATGACATGTTTCGCACAGTACCGTCACCACGCTTAGACCTAACTCAGCCACACTTATATGGTGCCTTTTCCAAATTCACCTGTGTGTTCCTCTGGAATGGTGCTTTCTGATGCTGACTTTGTGGGGAAAAGGCAGAGAGAAAGGTGTAAAGAGGGAGAGGATTGACTTGGACTTCTTTTGCCAAAGCGCTTATATATCTTGTCGCCATCGGAGTATTTTATGTGGAGCATAGTTCATTACCGTAAATTATACTACTAATTTGATTCGGTTTCTCTCATAGAACAGAACCAGGGTGCGCAATCTTTCAATCACTGTGCGGGAACATGCATTTTTTCCGATGCTAATGCAGATGATAAATAGAATCTTAATCTGGTCCTTTTTTAATCTTACAATATACATCTTACTTGCATAATTATTGCGATTTGTAGGAGTTAAGTTGAGCCCTTGATTCCTCATGTTTCGTCTTCAAACGGACATTTCTGAAATATTTACCAAAGATGAGAAAGTATTATTCAATAAATTGAAAGAGTGGTAATATCTGATGTAAACTTTGGTGCATGGGGTAGGGGAAATAGCTAAGTTGTAAATCTGAAGTTGTTAAAAAATAAAAACTAAGACGACTAATGCATAATGCTTTATCATGATCATGCACAATGATTCCAAATATATTTCATTATCATGATCATGCACAATGATTCCAAATATATTTCAATGTGAAGGGAAAAATTGGCATGTGAAAGGTAGGGGAAGAACGACGCTGGAACATGGAAGTTGGTGCAAAAAACATAAAAATAAAAAGAATGAAACTATTGATGTGTAATACATTCTCGAAATAGGGGAAAAAAATTATTGAGAATTAAAAGACAAGTTTTATGAAATAAAATTTGGCTTTCATAATCAGAATAAGAGATAAGACTCTGTTATACAGTAAGTTATAACATGATTTTCAATTCTTATCCTGTCTGCATCAACCTCTTAGAAAATGAATAAATGATTTTGAAGAAGGCAAAGAAGTTGATCTCCCTTAGGCGTGCCTTATGGGAAGATCTTCTAGAAGTGAGCAAAGGTTGCTTGAATAGTTTTGCACACCTCGATTATCTCTTAGAAGAGATCATAGGTTCCCTCTTGTTTATGGCTATCAAGGTTTTTACTCTTAAAGTGACCTTCAACTCTTTCCATATTAATCTGAGTGGTGGGTGGGTTTTACTCAAGCTTAGGAAGAAACCATTATGTATGTTTGTATTCTTGCTTCTGATTGAACTATCTGGCTGAATGCGTTTACTATATTTTCGGATTATTCCTGTCAATGCAATATGAATTCTGAAAAATGTGAGTTAATACTTGCAAGAAGAAAATTTGAAATGAATATACATTGCCTATCTTCTGCTCTGTATCTGATTGGATCTAGATTTTGAGTTATAACAAATTGGGCTTATTTGCAACTTTTTGCAGGCCAGGCAAGTTCACCCAGATAAAAATCCCAATGATCCTTTGGCAGCGCAGAATTTCCAAGTAAGCTTCTTAACTTATTCCAGCTCTGCAAGTTGTTCTTTTGTGTGAAAGTTGTATTAGTAATAGATTAAAAAAGTTGTGTCGACTGCTTTTTACCTCTTTACTGGAAGAGAATGTTTCCAGCTTTATTGACAGAAACTCTAGTCTACAACTTTATGTGACAAGAAACTAGCTTTCAACTTGTCAGTAGAGGAGTTTTTTTTTTTTTTTTTTTTTTTTTTTTTTTTTTTTTTCAGTTCTGTTTAGTACTACCTCTGTCCCGCCCCAAGTTTTCCATTTGTTTTGACTTTTTTTACCCTCTGTTTGACTTCGAATTAATCCTAATTCATACCGAAAAAATAATTTTAGAACTTATATTATGAAAATATAAGATTTCCATTTTCATGATAGTTTCAAATATTATTAGTTGGGTATGATTTAGGATTAATTTGAGGTCAAACAGAGGCTCGAAAAAGTCAATAAAATAATTGTAAGCTTGGGGCGGGACGAAGGAAGTATTATTTTGGAATACCATGGTTTAAAATTTCTCATTTTTCTTGACCATGATATAATCAGACACACTTCGCAACAGTAGATAATATTATCTTTATAATAAAAACTGTATAATTAAGTACTACAGTTTGGAAGTAGATTAATGTGTCTCTATGAACCGGTTAAATTATATTTCTAGACTATGACCTGCTGAACTGGAGACGCATATTAAAAATCACTGACTGTTACAATGTAATGAGACTACTTATGTTATGGGCTAGGTATAGCCTTTTCCTTGATAAGAATGAGAGAGCAGGAGAGTTTAAGTTTTCAGTCGAGTGTAGCAAACTAGAACTACCTTAAAATAAGACAGTAAAGCTGGGTCTTCTCTTGTTGCAGCACATTCTTGTTTGATGCTTGCTGAAAGTTTCTATTGGCTTTTGTATCTTCGGTCATGTATTTTTATTTGATATCAGATTCTTGGGGAAGCTTACCAAGTGTTGAGTGATCCAGAGCAAAGAAAAGCTTATGATGCTAATGGAAAATCAGGAATTTCAACGTCAGTTTGTTTTGTGCTTCTTAATCTCTTTGGATATAAACTGCATTGGGTCAGTATTTTAGCATTATACAGATGCTCTGACAAAGTATATCACTGTGGTTAATTCCTTTCAGAGATGCAATTATTGATCCTGCGGCAATCTTCGCCATGCTTTTCGGCAGCGAGCTATTTGAAGAATATATAGGCCAGCTTGCCATGGCATCTATGGCTTCCTTGGATGTTTTCGCAGAAGGG
Organism: Plantago ovata; assembly: GCA_028274465.1. Taxonomy (NCBI): domain Eukaryota; kingdom Viridiplantae; phylum Streptophyta; class Magnoliopsida; order Lamiales; family Plantaginaceae; genus Plantago; species Plantago ovata. The sequence goes on along the minus strand of CM051458.1, from coordinate 86,489,175 downwards.
GAAGATTTTGATGCCAAAAAGTTGCAGGAAAAAATGCGAGTAAGATTTCTATATTTCTGGGCTTATTGCACACAAAACAAATTTCAGCACATGTCATTTTAAATTTCTAATAATGGTAATTAGAAGTAAAAGGGCAACAGCAATGGAATAATGTGAAGATGAGTTACTGGTACCAACTTTATACTCTATCCTTTCTGCTGTCAACTTCTTTGTATGTATTTCGGAAATCTAAAACAATACTCCAATTCCTAGGGTCTTTCTGGCCTGGATTTTTAACTATGGTTGTAATTTGCTGAGGCAGCTTACATTAGCATTTAAATTTTCGAATTGAACCATAGTAGTCACCCTAGTGCCTATATTCATATCAACAATATGCACCATCACGAAGAATCGAAGATTGATAACCTGAATTGATGAAGATGCATACAATCTATCCAGGTGAACTGCCAAAACCTTTGTCATGGCTGCACAAGTTCCCAACAAGAAATGCAGAGGAAATCTAGAACAGATCAGTTCTGGACTGGGAATTGTTCTAGATAATAGGCTACAATCTAGATGGTGTAAGTTGATTAAGTATAGATCTTAGGTTATAACGATCTTGGCCTAAACTTGAGGGTGAAAAATTTAATTAGATCATTTCAAGTAAAAAAGGGGAAAAAAATCAATTAAAGGGAATTTAACAGAGATGAGAGTCAGGAGACGTTAATCCTTCAGTTTTGTCCATCCTACATGATAGAGTTGCCATCCGCCTAAGTCGGTAACTTTACAGAAATATGAGGAATTGGAAGGAAATACAATTCTGAAAGTAAATAAAGACAGCAGAGAATGGAAGTTAGACTCACCCCAGCGTGCACCCAATGTAGTAGTATTACTCATAGTCTCATACTAGTATAGTAGGTAAGGCCATAAGAATGGTTAACCATCCTATAAAGATCAGAGGTTAGAGGTAGTTCTCCATTACTCTGGACTCTAACAGTGTTACCTCCCATAGCCAAATCTGAGATTTACAGGTTTGGATTCTCGTGATGACAAATATTATTCCGTGTGAAGTTTTTTCGTGGTTATAAAGAAACCAAATAGAATATGGAAATATGCTCTTCAGTGGGGTAGGTTGGCGAGTAAATAATAAATAAGGAATATTGATGGGTGTTTTTTTATAATAAAGAACGAAAAAAGAATTGTAAAGTGTGGTTGTAAATGTTACAAATGTTAGGCTATGTCCAAAAATGGAATGTTTTGGGATGGTGCCTTTATCCTGGACGCCCAAAATGGCCAAACAAAACCTTTAAAATGGGTCTCCTTTCCTGCAAACACTGATACTTAACATATGCTTCAGAGTTCCCTTTTCGGTGACATATTCGCTGAGAAAATTGAGATATATAAATCCTCAACCATGACTGCAGTTTATATATATGTGTCTGCATGGTAAATACTAATTAGTATATCATGCCCTGGAAGACTTTATGTAGTGTTTAAATTATCTACTGGTTCAAAGTGAAGAAATGACCTTAGCTTACAAATTTGTTTTTAACAATTTTGACAAACCTCAGAGTAACATGTTCACAGTATGCACTCTAAAATCGTATAAATTGAGGGATAATCTTGAAATATTGAATCCACTTGCTAAGAACTTCGTCTCTACATTCGCAGACTGTCCAGAGGGAAAGAGAAGATAAGCTTGCTGGTATACTTAAAGATCGGCTTAACTTGTATGTCCAAGAAAATAAACAAGAGTTCATTGCTCATGCTGAAGCCGAAGTGACAAGGCTTTCAAAAGCGGGTAATATATGATCACTCAGTGTCTTTTACATCTTCCTTATACCTTATCATGTATACTATAATTTTCTGGTCAAAGTCTGTTAGGGCTTTTATTGCTGGATAAGACCTTTCACTGTGTATGTTGTTTTAGTCCTTTTAACATTTTCTATTGGCGTTTCCTGCTACTGTTGAATTGATTTCTGCTTATTCCTAGTATAATCCTGAATTCTCATGATGAATAAAACCATATAAACGAATTGACATGCAATTGCAGAAGCAATGCAATCACACACATCTCTAAATGACCAAGATACTGGGCAACAACCCTCCCCCCCCCAATAAAAAATAAAAAAAAAACTTTCACCCCTTGTTTTCCTGTAGAATCGATACAGTTGGAGTAATATAGTATCACTGGCCTTTTACTTTGTTGATTTTTGAAATGGCCTTTTACTTTGTTGTTGATACTGTGATACATGTCTTCTCACCCCTTCCCCCAGCCCCCAGTAGTCATGGAGTGCCTAGTTCTTTTTGTATTCTGGATGCAGGTTTCCTTGCATAAAACAACAGGTTCCATATACTCCAGCACATATTAATTCTAAACTAACGTGCAGACAGTTGGCATGAGGACCATGTCTAATCGTTTACCCTTCTGCCTGAGACTTACGTATTGATCCTTTTTATCTTGCTCTTCTGTCAGTTTGTTATTGTATATGGAGATCACCCCCTTTCTAATTAACATAATGGTCTATGACAGCTTATGGTGCTGATATGCTGAGTACAATTGGCTATATATACTCAAGGCAGGCAGCAAAAGAGCTTGGAAAGAAGGTGATGTACTTGGGAGTGCCATTTGTTGCTGAGTGGTTCAGAAATAAAGGACATTTTATTAAATCCCAAGTGACTGCTGCAACAGGTATATTTTTGATGTCATTGGTTTTCCTGGTTGATTTTAAGTTTGTGTACTCATTTCATAAATGTTTATAGAGATAGGTTATCATAACATTCAGCGATGTTTTCTAGCATTTTCTTTTTTGCGCTTCATTGGACATTTGAAATGAGCCCAAAAAAACTGGCCATGACAAGTGCTGTTATGTGATCCGAGCCTTATCGAGTACTCGGCTCAATCTTGATAAGGTTTTCGAGCCGAGCTCAGCCTAAATTTATGCTCGTTCTAATAACGAGCCAAGATCGAGCCCATCTTTATGCTTTTTATTAACGAGCATGGCTCAGCTCAGCTCGATATATACTCGAGAGGCTCAAGGCTCGTCACACCTCCATACCCTTCATACTATGGCCTACATTTTCAAGTCCATCAGTTCATCTTGAATTGCTTATGTTTGCCTTTTGTTATCACGGGCTCGGCTTCAGCTCGGCTCGACTCAAGCTTGTTCGATAAGGTTTTCGAGCCGAGCGTGAGCTTAAATTTACCTTGTTTTCTTAACGAGCTGAGCCTAAGCTCGGCTCGAATGTTATTCGAGCTTGGGCCGAGCTTGACAATACTTAGCTTGGCTCGTATAACAACACTTGTTAGTACTTGGTACATTGCAGTGTTGAGCATATATAAATTTTGTTGGTTGCTTAGTGAACTGGATGTACTGTGATCATGTGTGGTATTCTTTCCTCTGCATGTTGGAGACAATATTAACTTTTTTGCATTAGGTGCAATTGCTTTGATTCAGCTTCAAGAAGACATGAAAAGACAACTGAGCGCGGAAGGCAATTACACAGAGGCAGAACTAGAAGAGTACATGCAATCACACAAGAAGTTAATGATTGATTCCCTTTGGAAGCTCAATGTGGCTGATATTGAGAACACCATTTCCCGTGTTTGCCAGATGGTTCGTGGCTGTTTGGCCTTTCCTTGTTTAGTTTATTTCCTCCATGACTTGTTAATCATGATCTTACCCCCAGAATAAGGATCTCACCCTATTATTATAATATCATGGGTTTTGACCCATACCCTACCCTAAATATTAATGATAAGGGTCCTGACGGATCTGGGTGCTTCAGACCCACCCAAGGGACTCAGGAAAAGTGTCGTTTCTAATTGGGTCCGGGTCCAACCACTGATTTTATGTTGGGTCTCTTACGGGTTTGGGTAGGGACCAGGTTCGGTTAAAGACCCTATCCATTAAGATTTAAGAACCTTACCGCCGAAGGAAAAACTTGTTAACTGTATGAACTTTATGTTCCATAGGTCCTACAAGATAACACTGCAAAGAAGGAGGAGCTTCGTATGCGTGCAAAGGGATTGAAAACCCTTGGCAAAATTTTTCAGGTAAAGCAGATGACACGTATCCTTGCTAATTTCTTCACATGCTACTAAGTTGTTCAGTATGCTAAGCTCTACCTGGGAATTTTTTCGTTGGTTCAGAGGGTGAAATCAGCCAATGGAAATGGCGCTGACAGGGCTGCAAATGATGATCCACTGCACAAATTGAGAATCAATGAACCTGGCAACAATGCTACTTCTGCAAACACATCAAGATCTGTAGATAACGTCGAGATGCCTTATACCGTTGCAGCATCCCAGGTATAGATTCTTATTCCCTCTTGAAGATGATTGTACCAACTCTGAACTTGGTGCAATATGAGAGTTACTTCCTGAGCATGTGGTTATGTGTAGAGCCTCTAAACCTTTGAATCTGGTCCGAGTGTCCCGAAAGTTGTTTGGTGCTTCTGCCACAATATGCTTGATGCACTTATGACCTGAATGAATATTGGATAATTAGTCTATTGACAACTTGTGCTGTATTATCATAATCCACCCAGCTAATATAATTTGTGATGTATTATCAGAGTCCGTACGTGGAGGCTCCCCATGCTGGAGCTCACTTGAACTTTCCAATGCCAGCTGCACCACCTGGTGCCAATAGACAACCATGAGCAGAGATGGGTATATGGTGCTCCGATTGATTGTAGTAGTGGGTATTGCTTTGTATTCTTGCTCAGTCATTTGAAGTAGTTCCGTATATCATATCTTATTGTTGTAATGCATGTATGAATCACAGAATTTTTGTGCTACTCTGATTTTCAAATTATATGCTATTGTGTATCTACCAGTATTTTAAGATCAAGACAGAAAAGTTTATCATAGGGCCTATTGGTTCATAAGGCACATTCGGATTTGCATTCTCCAACTGCCCGGACCACTTCACACCTTTTCAGATGGTTTTGACCAATTTTCAGCAGAGGGGTTATTGAAACATGACTTGGCTTCTGCACTCGAATGCTTCTGGAGAATGGTCTCGAAAGTGTAAAGTAAATGTGTCGTCCCCTTTTTATGTTGTTTTACTACAATTTTTACCCTTGGATTAGTGAATTGTCATCTGGCATTTAATGAAGAAACATGAATTTTTGCACAATAAGTGCGGTTAATGATGATCCCTAACACGTTTCACAATCACTCCCTGTTGGTAGGTAACAACCAAGACATACGGGGACAAGATCAACATAATAAACTCGCACAAACAGGATACAAAACAATGACAAGTGATAGAACAATAGCATGAGCATCTAGCCTAGTAATAAAAAACACTTTACATAATAAGAAACTTAACTTTGGGTCTGCTCTAGATTAAAAGGTCGGTAAAAGAAAAGTCCAAGAAACCAACCAATACATCAACGTCAAGAATTCCAAACCAATGTACTCACCAGGCAACTGATCCACCCGCACACACAGGACGAAAGAGGTGATGTAAAGATGTTTTAGAAGAGAAGATTCAACGCAACGTGAAGCTGTATAGATATGTGAAGAGAAGCGTTGAATTGATTGATGAATCAACAGGATAACAGTTGTTTGAGCGAAACAGGACAATTAGCAAGTGTGAGTGGTGCTGACCCGTAGTCTCTTGGACTTGATCTGAACCGGATCAAACCAAACAACAGAACGAAAATTCAACCTAATCGGAATGGGACAGCCACAAAAACTGGCACTCAAGTAGAAGTAGAATTACTTACTCTAACTTGACTCTCTATATTTGGTAATTCCTAATTCTAACTGAACACTATTAGCTAACTTACCTAACAATTATAAAACTATAATATTACTCCCTCGCCCCAGAAAATTTTATCCATTTTGACTTTTTATGATCAACAGCTTTCCACTTTGACTATAAATTAATCTTATATTGTTATAGTAAAATATATTATAAAATTATATCATCGAAACTTTACTTCCTAAATTTTCATTATGTAATTTTGTTATATATTTTACCATTACAATTTAAGAGTAATTTATAGTCAAAGTCGTAAACTGTTGATCATAAAAAAATCAAACTGGGTAATGTTTTCTAATAAACTTCCTAATGAATAGTAATCCTAATGATAATTTAGTTTCCTAATATGCTAACACAATGCAAACAATCCTAATTCAAACTTCCTTCGAAATGAACATTTCACAATCAGTTGAATAGTAGCATCATGTAAAATTAGATGTTCAAGATGTATACATAATATGAAATTCGATGTTCAAGATGTTTACACCAGACATCATGCAGTTGCAAAAGGTGTCACCCTCCCCCCTTATGTGGTTGTCTCCGAGCATTTCAGGTCCACTTCCCTACTCGGCTCATCTACTTTCATATCATCCTGAAAGTGTCAGTAAAACAAACATTATTACGAAGCCAGAATAATTCTTGGATGTTCTAAAATTGTACTAGTATTTGCAGCAATATAGTCCTTGTGGAACAACTTCCACACATACCGCTTCTCTTGCTTCAGGCTCCACAAATTCATTCTTCACTCTTCTAGCCAAAGGCTTCCTGTAAACATTAAAAATAAATAAATAAATAAATAATATGCTTCAGATATAGGGGTTCTGAGCATAAGAGGGGCTATTCATGAGTAAGAAATAATATACCTTTCACCGTCTGCATCCATATCAGAGTAAGGACTAGTCCTTCCATCTTCGTTATCATCATCCTCCTGGTATGCCAACATGTTAGCAATAGAAAGAGTTATACTTGAGAAACTAAAGTGTGGATTTGAAATATTTAGAGAATCAAGACAGCTAAAGTTTGGCGGTCCCAAACTTCAGCTCAATCAAATGACATGTATAGCTCTGTTGATTCTAATACGAAGATGTGAATACCAGTCAAATGACTAATCACAAACAATCTTTTGCTAAAGTATAGGAAATGTGGCAAAATCGAAATTGGGAGACCTAGCCTCCTTGTTCCTCAAAAAGTCTGGTGGCAACAAATATATTCAGAATGAGACACCTAAGTGTAGAAATTTACAGGTAACCTGCTAAGCTTAATCATAGGACTCACAGTGAAGATCATATCAATTACTAATGAAATCACAGTATGATTCACTAACACAATTTCACAATATATAAATTAAAACAGATTGATACGGCATGGGAGTGTTCAAATACAAAAATTAAGTCACGAGTCAATCTTCTCTGTTTTCCTGTATATTTATATATTTGTATAAATATTCTTTTTACAAGAGATTGCAACACACACTGCCATGCCTATATCAGGAAAAACGACAAGACTCTTCACAAATTAACATGAAAAGTAAGACATGTTCACGCAATGATAAATGGTTATCTGATGCAAAACAAACCTCTGGAAGATCAGTATCAGGTGGCCGCTCCTGGAACTGGACACTTGGTGCATGCTGAAGCTTACAGAGATAATCAAGAAGCTTTGCTCTAATATTTTCCAATAAAGGCCGGGAATTCTTATTTTCCATGTTACTTGGAGCAACATGCAGCGTATAATCTGGCCCGAAGTACTCATAGTACTCATGTTGTGGCATCTTATCCTCAAGTTCAATCCCAAGTGCTACACCTGTCTGTTAATTTGGATGAGCACAAAAGCAAGTGTGAGACTCATTACATCCGCTAAGCAGTTAAAATTAAATTTGCGAGTCACAACCTCACTTCATTAATGGTGTGTGTGTGTGTGTGTGCACGCATGCACTATCGGTCTGCGACTTAATTCATTAACCGGGTGTCGGTGTGTGCGCGCTTCTGGTCTGCTTTTTGTTATTTTCGTGGAAGGGGTCATACACAAATTATAAGTTTCCACTAGAAGATAGTGCCTCTAAATCTACATCAGCTCACTCATCAAGTGCAGCAAGAGTAGCTCAAACTACATAATACTACTAAAGAAAATCACCGAGCCATTAGAAGACTCAGGTGGTCAATTAACTTGTAGAACTTATTGCTTGATCCCTCCCATCCACCCCCAACACATACATTATTCATATCGGCGTGGTCTAGCAGAGAAATGTTTCAGTGGGACATGATGGAACGTTGATGTCTAGAAACAGCAACTGTGAATATATAATACTGCAGTTGTTCACAACACACTACCCTCATGAGTCATGACATCCCCCTAGACGTCCCTATGGACAACATGCAGGTTTTAAATGGGGTATTTCCACATGCAAAGCTCATTATTATTTAAATGCCTTGATGTTTCATGAGATGCTCAATAAGTACAACATGAAACTTTCACGTGTGAAACTCACCTCATAACACCAGCAGCGAGCAACATTACGTATTGTGTAGCCACCCCCACCAAGCAACAGTAGTGGCACATTAAACGACCTCATAAATTTCACACACTCGGCATGGCCTTTAATAGAGAGATTAAAGCAGCCAAGTCGATCTCCGGATAGGGAGTCTGCACCACACTGTAATACAACAGCCCCTGGCCTAAAAACTTCCATCACTTTGCCAATTATGGGCTTAAACAGAGACTGGTAGCTTTCATCGTCAATACCATCATCTAAGGGAACATTCAAGGAGTAGTATTTACCCTTGCCAAAACCAATGTCACGTATATCCCCTGTTCCGGGAAAGTAATCTCCGAACTTATGGAAAGAAACGGTCATGACCCTGTCAGTAGTGTAAAACGCTTCCTCAACTCCATCACCATGGTGAATGTCAATGTCAACATATAAAACACGCTGCAAAAAAGGATCAATATAAACACATTAGAACCAGAGCAAGCTGGTATGTTCTCCGGTCTGGAGAAACTATAAACAATATTCTCAAAGTAAAGCCATATATCTGAAGTAGAAACAATATTGTACATTCTGATAGTAAAGCCACAAAACGTACATTATGCATTTCCACTTAGCACCAGCAACAATAGCGATAGCAAGTTCTCTCATGAACTACAACAATCACACAGTTGTAGATGGAATATTGAACTATAATCAAGTGACCCCAAAATCGTGACACCAGGAGTACAACTAATCGAATCCATATAATGGACCTACGAAAAGACACTTTCGGAAGGACTATACTTCTTATAATTTAATAAGTTGTATAACTCTTAAACTCTAGTAATCCCATCTCTATGTTTGAAATCATAAAGCAGGAAATTTTAAAACAAAGGGATCAATACTTCTACCTCATGAACTTTGAGAAGTTCCAAGATAGCCAGCACTATGTCATTGACGTAGCAAAAACCAGAAGCCTCACACTTTTTGGCATGATGCAACCCACCAGCCCAATTGACAGCTATATCACAGTGCCCGTGATTCAACTTCACTGCACCACCTACGGACCCTCCTGCATATGTCTGACAAAAAGAGTAGAGACCATCAAACACAGGGCAGTCTTCACCAACATTAAATCTCTTAAGGTGCCGCAGCTGCTCTTGCTGTGTTTCAGGCGTAATGCTCCGCAGGAAATTAACATAATCGTCGGCATGAAACCTGCAAAGATCTTTGTCTCTGGCAGGGTTGGGCTTTAGCACATGCATGTGCTGCAGCAATCCATAGTGGGCGAGAAGAGCATGTGTCATGCGAATTCTGTGTGGCTTCATTGGGTGTCCTTGGCCGTAATAATAATTACCAACCTCAGGATCATAGAAGTAGCTTACTTTCCTCTTCACTCCATCAGGTCCAGAGGTTAAAGAGTTTCCTCCAGTATCCATCAATCAACAAGGAACAAATGATGCACTCCTTTTAACCTACATATAACAGCAGATTCAAAGGCATCAATAACTGATGAAACCTACCAAATGATACACTCCTTATAACCTACATATAACAGCAGATTCAGAGGCATCAATAACTGATAAAACCTAACAAATGATACACTCCTTATAACCTACATATAACAGCAGATCCAGAGGCATCATCAATGACTGATAAAACCTAACAAAGGATTCACTCCTGATAACTTACATATAACAGCAGATTCAGAGGCATCAATGACTGATAAAACCTAACAATGATACACTCCTTTTAACATACATATAACAGCAGATTCAGAGGCATAAATAACTGATAAAACCTAACACATGATACACTCCTTTTAACCTACATATAAGAGCAGATTCAGAGGCATCAATAACTGATTAAAACCTAACACATGATACACTCCTTTTAACATACATATAACAGCAGATTCAGAGGTATCAATAACTAATAAAACCTATCAAATGATACACTCCTTTTAACATACATATAAGAGCAGATTCAGAGGTATCAATAACTAATAAAACCTATCAAATGATACACTCCTTTTAACATACATATAAGAGAAGATTCAGAGGCATCAATAACTGATAAAACCTAACACATGATACTCCTTTTAACCTACATATAACAGAAAATTCAGAGGCATCAACAACTGATAAACCAATTGCACAAAATCGAGAAAGCAAAACCACAAAAAGGTACTCAAATACAAGTTTAACCTAAATAGTACAGTTCCAGATGCATAAATAACAACAGAAACAGGTAAACTCAAGCCAATTACACAATTACATGGCAAAACAGGAGAAGTATTCCGATATATAGGTTTAATCTAATGTAAATACCAAGGAAGACCAAAACCTATTAAAAAATCTCGAATACACAATTTTAAACCAACAAAATACCGAATGATGAACAAAACCTATTAAAAAAATCACCGTGCCAAAGCCTAAACCTAAATCGAGCTCTAACACCTTGGAATGTGCGTACGCCTTGCTTTCATTCCAGTCATACAGAAAAATCAAAACATATACAAATACACCAGGATTAAACCTACGATGTGTCACTCGTAACAGAAGAGAAGCATAAAGTGCATAAACTTAACCATCGTGTTCACATAGATCACTAATGTTAACGAAATTCACCGTTATCGCATCTAGAACAGGAAACGGAAGTAACCAAAACGACTGCAAATACACAGAGAGGTAGAGAGAGAAAGCTCACCAGAAGCTCGTAGAGAGAGGAAGAGAAAAACAGAGGCAGTAGACTAGTACTAGAGGTTTTCGAGATTCAACTAGAATTTATATTAGGAGGGGTTTTGGAGTTTAAGACTGAAAGAGATATTTAACTTTGGGAATTTTTTTGGTCAGCCTCAAGTCCAAAGTTTTCTTCACATAATTTAGCCTACTAGAGACTATTTAGGGTAGATTAAACCCATCATCACCTCCAATCTGGTAAAGTTTGTTTTTTCTACAAAATATCTGGTTAAATTTTAGCATTGCAAAATTTTCTTTTTCTAAGATATTTATATTTCGGTGAGTAATAGTTAAATATAACGGTAGATATTTTGATGTCGGATGATTTATACATTTATAATTGTTTTCTTCTCAAGTTGACACCCCAAAAGGAATTTTAATTTTGACTTGACCATTTGATTTGTGAGGACGGGTAATTGTAATAATAAATGTACTCATGATTATCTAACGACATTTTAAACGGATAAATATCTTTTAAATTTTGAAAGAGATACTGTTGGGATTCCAATTATGCTCTAGTAGTCTAAAATTCCAACACGTCCAGTGCGGCCCAAAGTCAAAGGAGACTAGTTCGTTTAAAAAGTTTAGGTTCATAGAAGAAAAACCATTTAAAAAATGAAAGCGAAAAGGGAAAAAATAAGCGGGGTAATTAAAGACGACATACCACATTTAAATTGAAGGAATAACATATAAAATTTAAATTGTATAAGAGATTTAGCATGTATCGCCCACAAGTTTTATAGAGTTTACATGAACTATAAATGCTATTATATCAAATTATCAATAAGGTGCACATTTCATTTTGAAAGTCCATCTTATAAGAATTTCATAGTTGCACGCTTACTTTGAAGCAACGTTAGGGTGGTCGACCATCTAGAAAGTTCTAAAGTATTGTAAAACCGACGCTGATCAATTTTTCGTTCATAGTTTTGGTTGCAGATTATAGATTTATAAGAAATGAACCGGCGGTTCAATATTCATGGGCCGCATGTCCGTTTCTACAGAAACCTATGAACCACAATGAAAATCATAACCTTTGACTTCAAATCGCAACCGGCGATTTATTATAGTTCTTAACCATGAATTGGTCGGTTTTGAAACAAAAATAAAAAAAAATTAATAGATTGGGCCTCTGTGAGTCCAAGCCGTTGGGCTCACCCGCCTTAGTTTTTAAACATTTAAAATATATTAATAAATCGGGTCTGGGTGAGTCCAGTAGCTTGGACTCTCACCCTTGGTCCAATTTTTGTATTTTTTGAAGTGTATTTTATTTTTTGTAATTTATATTTTATGAGTTATTTCTTCAACCAATCACTTGTGTACCAGGAACATCCGAAATTTCACGTCCAAAGCCATAACTAATCTACCTTCCCTTTCCCGTATTTGAACCAGTGGAATATTAGCTCATTCAATTGTGTCTATAAACTGAATTTAACAACCCGATTATAATTAAGAATTAGTGATTTACGGTACTAAGTTGACCCTTATTTCGAAGTTTTTATTAAAATTACGCGTCAATTTTAACTTGTAAGGTTTTGTAGACTAAGCAGATTATGTATACAGTATACATTATGAGTCACCACAGGGTAAATGGAGAATAATTATTTATCCTTGCTTTGTCGGTTCGAAAAAAAAAAGAAATAATTATAAATTAGTGATACTTTTAAATGTTTATGTCAAATTAGTATGATCTAATTTCTTTATTACAATTTAGTTAAAACTTATTTGCAAATTAGTGATTATACTAATTTTAGCAAATAAATTGTTAACTTCTCTCCTAAATTTTTTCTAACAAACCCCATTAACATTAATCAAGCATCATCGAATCTATTGTCAAAGTAGCATCTTTACAAAAACTTATTGACAAAATATCACTCTTTCAAAACTAATTGTCAATATATCATTATTTTGCCAAATAAGCAATACAGCAGTGTCCACGTGTAATGGCTGCTTGTCAGAGTTGTAATTTGGACTACATGCCTTACGTTCAACATTGGTATTCTCTTACTACATATCAAATGACATGGGTTCCATTATTTCATCCACTTCCCGATCAAGCTTATTGGCCTCCGTCAACAAAAACGGTGCTCTTACCTTTTGATTCTATGAAAAGAACTTCTAAAGGTCGTCCCAAATCTACACGCTTGCATAATGAGATGGATGCCAGGGAAGGTCGTGGAACTGTGAGATGTAGTTTATGCAGACAAGAAGGGCACAACAAGAAAACATGTCCTAATAAAACAACAACATAGGTAAATGTTTCTTAAGGTTGTATTTGATTCTTCTCACTGAATATTGGATGAAACTTATTACCTTGTGTGTTTTGAAAATATGTATACTAAGTGCGGGTCTGAATTTAATTTTCTCTCAGTGTTATCAGGCATGGTAATCATCATTCTGTTTATTTTTTGCAGGTCTTGATAGACTTGAGGAGTAGATTATCCAGAATGCAGCTTCACTAGTGCGTGGTTTTGCCAACAAGTGGAAGAACATATTTCGTCTATTGGTCAAGAAGCAGAATTTTTCTCTGTTTAGTCATCTTAAACTGACTTTCATTTTGAGTTCTTTACTTTTTGAAACATTTTAGACAAGACAATGTCAATCTGGTTGTTTGAGAGTTGTTAGTATTATGCTTGTGCTTGTCGTCGTGGAAATTGTTGCTTATGCTTGTGGCTGGCCAGTCATCTTGATTATGAGCAGGTCAGTCTGGATCGACGGACATTGTATTTTAGTCATTTAAATAATTAATTATGAGCAGGAGCTGCGTTTTGTGTGCACTCCTTTTCTTGCTTCCCGCTGTAAGCTTTTGACTTGTTCCCAGTTCTGTTTATGTTGTGTGTACTGAGCTATATATGCTCCTTTGTTTTGGGTTTATGAAAAGCTTATTTTTCTTTCGTAAGAAGAAAAAAAAGAAGAAGAAAAGAGAATTGTTAATTAAAAGAGTTAAATGATACAAGATACTGTTGTTCTCTTGTGTTGCTGGCCTTTTACTTTTCCAGATATGCTAGTAATGAATTAATGATGTTAAACACGATCATCTACAAGTTACAACCGTTTTTTTCCTTTTTCTTTATTATATATTATTTTATATATATTTGATTTATCTACATGGACATCTATTTGGCAAGATTATGATATATTGACAATTAGTTTTGGAAGAGTGATATTTTGACAATAAATTTTTGTAAAGATGCTACTTTGACAATTGATTCAGCATCATCTACCTCTTCTTTCATTCTTTCGGCAGTCCCAATCACTTCATATTTTTCATCATTCATTTATCACTTGCAAGTTATTTCACACCCTATTTATTTCCTTTAATATGTCAAGATATTTATATTTCTATTTATTTTGTATCATTATTACCCACGAAGTCGACTTAAATGTTGTTTTATTTCTATTTTTTTCCTTCTTTTTTAGGCTTGATGGGTGACGACACTATCGTGTTGCATTGTCAATATTTAGATGATTGGTAATGAGGGATGCTTGAAAATTTTCGATATTTCTTGAACGGTAGATTCTCTTTAATGGACCCTTGAGAAAAACACAAGCATCTTAGTTACATTTAGATGCTTGTTAATTTTGGGTGCTTAAAAGTTTTTGAACTTCTTGAATGAAAGATGCCATTTATTTTTACCGATTGCTCTCTAATGTTAATTATAGTACATAATTGAAATTGAGATACTTGATTGAGGGAGCTAAATCATTAAAAAAATTAGCAGATGCTTGTCGAGATTTAAAATTGAACAATGTTTTGAAATTTAAATCAAAGGAATTAAATGATGCATGCCTAGACGAAGATGCTTGCCTGAATTGGTTGCTATTAGAATTCTTGATCAAGTCAATTGAAGTTATTATGGAAGATGCTTTCAATTTATTTGGTTGATTATTTCGTTTAAGTTGCTGGACAATGGTGTTCAAATTAATTGCTAACTTTAGTTAACATTTGTAAGTTAGATGTGATATAACAAATCAACAAAATATTACTATTATTAGATCAGTTCCCTAGAATTATGTAGGGTTAATATGGTGATAACATATTTAAACACTAATTTGTAATAAATTTAGTATGTATAACTAATTTATAATAAAGTATTGGGAACATCATCAATTTATAATTGAAAAAAAAAACAAACAGTATGATGTCATTTCAGGGGCAGTTAAGGAAAGTCAACATGGAGAATAGGTGGCGACTGGGCTGAAGAGTCACTCTTTAGAACGCCGAATTAAATTACAAAAACCATTTGCGCAACCGCCAAGCATACAATTGACAATTCCCATACCATACCAATCCCCCACATGTTATCACCATCATAATAAAAAAGATCATCATCCCAATCCTTATCCACTTTTTATCATATAGTACTACTCAATTTACTACTTATGTCCAAACATAAATAGTTCCTAGAGCAAATTAAGAAAACATCTACTACAATTTATGATCTTTTACTAGCCTCGCTCATTCGATCTTGTAACAAAACCAAATGTCATCTTTCAAATCACTAGTTCACAAACTTCTCCCAAAATCATGTCTCAACAAGAAGCCGGTGGGCACGGCTACACCGCATGAAACCCCCTCCGATTATGTTGAACAAACGCAATCCACTCTCGATTATCAAAATTGCACAGAATCCCCTCGTCCATCTTCCATACCCGACGATGAGATAAAGCAAGTGTTTAACCACTTAGACGAGAACGGTGATGGTGCTATTTCACCTGACGAGCTGCAGCGGCTATCGAGACGTGTAGGTGGTTCGGACACGGAGTTGTCGGTGGAGGAGGCGGAGATAGCGGTGCGCTCATCTGACGTGGACGGAGACGGAGTTCTGGGGCTGGAGGACTTCACGAAGCTGTTGGAGTCAGGTGGCGGAGAGGTGGAGCTGAGGGGTGTTTTTGATATGTATGCGGCGGAGGAGACAGGGTGCATTACGCCTAAGAGTTTGAAGAAAATGTTGGGTCGGTTGTCGGCTAAGACTACGTTGGAGAACTGTGAGTGTATGATTGGCAAGTTTGATCTTGATG
The DNA here is from genome assembly GCA_028274465.1 of Plantago ovata. Lineage (NCBI taxonomy): Eukaryota > Viridiplantae > Streptophyta > Magnoliopsida > Lamiales > Plantaginaceae > Plantago > Plantago ovata. Next base: position 86,473,189 of record CM051458.1, on the reverse strand, counting down.
GGGATGGTGTTATTAGTTTTGATGAGTTTAGGATCATGATGACACGAACTAATGGTTAGCTAGCTAAGTTTGCATGGTTATGGCCTATGGGATTATTTGATCGCACTTGACATGTTATGCGAGATGGTGTATTAGTACTAGTAATGAAATTATGATGTTGTGTCAGTGAGATGGTGGACTGCAATTCACGTTTTTACCATGAAATAACCCTGCGATGGACATGCTATACATTGCTACATGTATGCGGTGCTTCATTTGATGCAAGAGATGGACTTGCGAAATGGTATGCTGGCACAGATGAACGCAATGCCATGGGAATGGAGTGATTAGCTTTGACTGGTTTAGCCGCTTCTGTGTACAGTTCAATTTTGCTGAGGCAAACACGTTTTTGGAGTATAACATTGGAAAATTTAGGAGGCCAGGTGTGGGACAACACACTATAGTTTGTTCAAATTCTGTTTTTTTGTAAGTTTGTTTGTACATGTCTTAAAAAACCACTGGCTTGCTAATTGGTTACGGAGTACACTACAAGTAGCAAGTCAGGTGGTTTCTTTTGGTAGGCCTTTAATTTATCAAGTTTCTAGTGGTTTCTTTTGGTTGGCCTTTCATTTATTAAGCTTATTAAGCTTCTAGTAGTACTCTTGTTCTGATAATTTTGAAACTTCATAGAAGAAGACTGAACTTTTGAGGATTGAATGATCTTTATTTTTAATTGAACCCGCCTCTATTTGAAGGTTTTCCACCTGTGGAGTTAGCTCTCAACTTGTCCATCATAGCTAGACTGATATGTTTACCTTTTTTGAATGCTAGGTAGCAACTTATAACTTATAATAGAGAATGTGAGCTTTAACGACTGCAGTATTAGTACTTCCTCCATTTCATTAATAATTTCCTACGGGGAACTATTCATTACGAGCTTTGATCATGTATAACTCTTAAATTACATTAGAGAAAAATATAATAAAATTATATTATGAAATTGAATGGAGTATATTTTCATAATCAACTTTTAATTTATATTGATACAGTTTAATTTAAAAGTTATACATGGTCAAAGGTCACGATGAATAGTCCCCTTAGAAAGTAACTAATGAAACGGAGCAAGTATCTAACAAACCAACCGTTAACTTGTTGCATTTAATTTTATGCAAGTGTGTTCAGTTCGTCCGTTTAAGCAATAATGCCAACTTTTTGAACAAAAAAAGAAGCAATAATGCCAACTATATCTTCCATGTGTGAAAAATATTTAGTTTATGTATATCAGTATATGAAGTATGACCAAAACAAGACCGGAGATATTTTGCTCATAGGCCATAGCAAATTATATCTTCCAATTGATATGGGGCGGAGTGATATTCGAATCCACATAGACGTGAACTAGATGACTATGATGCCATGATATAATTCTAACTCTCTCAAAATTTGCTAGTACTAGATTGATATGCATTTGTCCCCAAATAAAATTAGTGGAAGATGTTCTTGTTTCTTCTTTTGAAACGTCAAATAGAGATGTTCTTGTTTCTAATTATAATAATAGTGCACAAGTTTTAGTGAAGAAGAAATTGTTACATTATTGGTATGGTGAGGGTGTCTTAAAATACTACATATAAATTCGAGGGACCATATAATTAAAAAAAAAAGAAAGCATAAGGCTTTGTTCTTTTTGAATGAAAGTCATTATTTTCAATTCAATTCTGTTCGAGTTCATTCAGTTCAGTTCTGTTCAAACTTGTGTAATTGTATTTTATACTACAAATAAATTTAATTCAAATTCATTCAATTTTTTCAACGGAAATAACACTTTCTAAATACTCAAAAACAGACCATAGTCAAATATACAATATTTGGATCAACGCGTTTTGTTCATGTCACATGGAACCCATTCCCTCCACCCATTCATTTTTCATGTTTACTGGCCCCTTTCCCTGACTTCCAAATTCCAATACTACCAAAACGTCCAGACCTTCTTCAACTCCGGTCTCCTCAGTCCTCACAACTACTTATTAGTTTATTCTTGTTGTTCCTACTGGCTACTTCCTATCATAGTATAGTTTCTGTTATATGCTTATATACTCATACATGTACTCACTTTCACACCAAAAACAGTATTAAATTCGCTATTATCTTCCTAAACTACACATTAGATAAGAATTGACTACTGGGGATAGTGTATTATGCCCCTAAAACAAGTTTATCATGTATAAACAGAATTAGGTTAATTAATCTACAAATGTACAGTGAAGCTTCAATATGAAAAGTTGAAAACTCACCCACCAGGCTGTCTTTATTGCATCATGCATGGAAGTCAAGTGAAGCTACACAATTGACTTGACTAAAAGATGCCGTGGTTCAATTTTTCCACAAACCTCAACTAGCAATATTAAATCCACCATAACTCACTTCCATCAAAATCAAACTCTCTACAAAAACTCCAAAACAACAATGGCTGCCATTGCCAATTACCTTTTCCCTATCATCTTCATCCTCCTCCACCTCCCAAACTCCCACTCCCAACAAACCTATGTCAACAACCAGCAACTCGACTGCGACACAAACCACACCGAAGCACTCGGCTTCCTCTGCAACGGCCCAACATCTTGCTCCTCCTACCTCACCTTCCGCACCACCGCAATCTACAACAGCCCCGCCACAATCGGCGCCCTCCTCAACGCCTCCTTCTCCGAAATCGCCACCATCAACAACATCACCGATGTCGACCCCCTCCCACTCGACACGCTCCTAATCATCCCGGTCAACTGCAGTTGTTCGCGAACCTATTACCAGCACAACACCTCCTACACTCTCCGGGAAACCACCGAGACCTACTTCACAACCGCTAACAACACTTACCAAGCTCTCACTACTTGCCAGTCCATGGAGGCTCTCAATCCCACTCATAACGCCCGTAACTTGTTACCAAACATGCGCCTCAACGTGCCTCTCTTCTGCGCTTGCCCGACCCGAAACCAGACACAAAATGGATTCAACTACCTCCTCACTTACCTCGTTCGCCAGGGTGACTCTTACGGCTCCATCGCTGCAGCATTCTCCGGCGCCGGTGCTACCGTGGAAGGGATTTTAGCAGCCAACGAGCTTACTGAGAGCCGTCTAATTTACTTTTTTACCCCTCTTTTGGTGCCTCTTAGATCCGAACCGAATTCTGAGAACGTTAACCCCGGCGCTCTTCCTCCACTTCCGCAGCCTCCCCCGCCTGCTGTCCCCACCGGTCCGGTGGAGGATAACGGCGGATCCAGCTCTAGCCGGTGGATTTTTGTAGGTGTAGGAATTGGAGCGGCGGTGATTGTACTGTTTTCGTTAGGGTTTCTGTTTTACTGCTTACGTATCCGCCGGAGGAAAACCTCTCCTCCTCCTCCACTTCCTCCGCCGAAGAAGGAGATCTCATCCGTTGCGAAGAGTCAGCCATTACCGGAATGGTCGATCTCTACTGAAGGACTTCGAAGCGCGATTGAGACGCTGACTCTTTACACATTTGAGGAGCTGGAGAAGGCTACTGGATCATTTTCGGAAGCTAATCGAATCGGTGGATCGTCGTTGTATAGAGGAACATTCAATGGCGATTACGCAGCTGTGAAGATAATGAAAGGCGATGTTTCTCGTGAAATAGATGCATTAAGGCAGATCAACCATTCGCATATCATTAGGCTATCTGGATTCTGTTTGCATCAGGGCGTTACTTATCTTGTTTACGAGTATGCGCAATACGGTTCGCTAGCAGACTGGTTACGCCCTGCTAGTTCGGTTAAGGGGAAGGATTACGATCTGATTAGAGAAAACCATGGACTGGATTGGAAACAGAGGGTTCAGATTGCTTGTGATGTTGCAAATGCGTTGAACTACCTACACAACTTTACTAATCCTCCTTACATTCATAAAAACTTGAAGAGTAGCAATGTGTTGTTGGATTCGAATATGAGAGGCAAGGTTGCGAACTTTGGTCTTGCAAGGAGTATGGATGGCGGTGACGATGAAGGTACGGCTTTGACAAGGCATGTGGTGGGAACATATGGGTATATGGCTCCTGAGTACATTGAGAATGGGCTGATTACTCCAACACTCGATGTGTTTGCGTTAGGTGTGGTGCTTTTGGAGCTGTTGTCGGGGAGAGAACCTGTTGCTAATGATAAGGGCGATGAGTTGTTGTATAAGAGCATAGAGGGCGTGATGAGTGGTGCTAATGTCAGAGAGAAGTTGCGTGAGTTTATTGATCCATGGTTTGGAGAGGATTACCCGTTGGACTTGGCTTACGCCATGGCTGAGCTTGGTAGGAGATGTGTTGCCCATGACCTTAATGAACGCCCATCCGTGTCTGAGGTATTAGTGGTTCTGTCAAAGCTCCTGTCATCCTCGTTGGATTGGGATCCTTCACATGAACAACGTTCGACGTCCTTCAGTTTAAGTGAATAGGTAAGCTTGTAATGAATAATTCTTGGCTATCTAACAGGTTACATGAGAAGTTTTGGATACAATTGTAATAGTGTTGTAATTTGTATATCTTCATTTGTACATGAAAGTAAAGGTTGAATTAAGAACAAATGAAGACTGTCATTATTGATCTGGATAATAACCATCGACCGGATCAAACTATACAAATGTTTCTGTAACCATCGATCGGATCAAACTGAACTCAGTATCTCAGTTAGAAGATGGAATTTGGTTATTCATGTAAATAAGGGCAAGAAATTTTGTAGATCTGCATCTACTTAAGTAGAAGCAAACTCAGAGGTTGTTAACAGGCCCTCATTTTGTAGCCTGAGCAATCATGTAACTTAAGGTACTTGCTTCCTCTTTGGCCTTCTCCACCAGGGCATCCTGGGAACAGTTAAGAACGTGGTTATCCCATATTGCATGATGCTAATGCATAAAAAAAGGATCTGCGCAGATCTGTAAATGCATAAACGAGCAACTATGATTCATATACCTGAGTGTCTATAAGACGATGAACAGCTTTCTTACTCGACTCTTGAAGTTCACCAGCAATTATAACTTCATCCAGAATGAAATAAGCCTGCCAGTGTCTTTGTCAGGCATTCAAGATAAAGAAGCAAGAGCTACTAAATAACATTCTATCTTCAACATCAACAGGCAAACTACACCCACAAGTGATCTTAATATTCTCCAAGGATTTTAAGAAGGAAAAGAGATCGAGTAAGAGAATGATACCTTGTGGAAGTTAAAAATTAAGTCCAGTTCACAGACCTAAAGCAGGTATACAATTCCATCATGACACAACAAACTGAAGCAGTAACAGAACAAATGGAACATAGTAATATTAACATTTAACTCACACTCCCAAAGTAGCGGTCTAGTATGACGACATAGTGGTGGATTATTTCAAGAACTTCCAGCTCGTTGTCCTCCTGGTTAACACAAATGCAGAAATAAAGGCCTGCATATCTGCATTGTTTCCCATTATACTTGTATAGATTAGTTAGTCAATGAAACTACTGAACCAGTTTATAGCTACATCAATAAGTACAATACTGCAAGTGTGAAATTGAATCCATACAAGATTGAAACTTACCTTTTGTAAACAACTTTGTAACCCCTCCACTCTACGAAATTACACAGCTTGGGTCCTCGATTGAGAATAGTACCGCTAAGCTCTCGCATGACCTTAACAGTGCGTATAAACATGATAATTTTAGAGTTGATTATGAAATAGAACCTTATAAGAACATGCAACTAAAAGTAGCACTACTTCCTCAAATTAAACTCAAATCAGGTTGGAAAACACTCTACCTTTGATCTTTCCTTTTGAGAATACGTTGAATACCATTTCGTCAGCCTTACTTTTCCTTGCCTGCTGATGAGAAGAATAAAGTGAATCTGCATTGAAACACAATAAACCTTCTTAATACCTTATAGCACCTTACGAATAGACAAACAGAAAAGGAATTTCACTGACAAATTAAGAGGTGGGATCATCCTAGAAAGTTTTAAAGGTATCATGTTTATCGATAAAATGAACCAATGTGGAAAATTTTGGTGAACATATCACATATCTACATGAAATTTAGAGGCATTTTTTCAGGCTATTAGATTGTGGTCAGGAGGTTGAAATAAAACAACAGAATACAATCTGCATTCAATTGTTCTTCCAGCAATCTTTACGATCACCTGATGAAAAATGCAATTAGATGGATCACAAAATGAAAATCAGACAAGCGGATTCATTTCGTTCAGTTTGGGAAATATATGTCGACAAATTTCAAAATAGCTAAGATATGAACAGATTGTGATCATCACGAAACATAACAACGTGTGATGATTCAAATAAGACAGCAAAAGGCAGAAAATTACCATGATCCTTTTCTGTTCTGCCTCGACTCTCCGTTGAAGTTTCGTCCAGTTTCTCTCTTAACTCTGTCGACTGTCGAGTGCTATTTACCCATGATCAGATGATTGCGCACAAATTAATAAATTGGGCAAAAATCTATTTTTGGTCAATTAACTTTATTTATTTCCCTTTTGAAAAACTCAAGTTCTTTCTTTTTTTCCCCTATCTAATAATTTTTATACTTTCAATAGTTAATAGTAATTATGAATATATAGAGTATATAGTCAGTCCATGCCCCAAAGTCTCTTTATACTTTTATCTTTGATCACAAATTAATCATCAATAATAGTACAAAAAATTAATTTATAAATTATATTTAAAAATATAAGACTTATATTTTTAAAATATAGCTTTTAAAAGTAATTTTTTGTACTGATTTATTGATTTAAGGTCAAATTGGACGTAATAAAAATTAATAAAAATTTGGGGTTATTATAAATGTACATAGCCGATTCCAAAACTAGAATAAACTTTATTCTAGTTTATTAATTTTGATGCTATAAACTTATTAAATAAAAATTAACTTGGTCAATTTTGTCAATTTGTTTACTTAAATGTTGTACGTAATACCTAATAAATGCACACCGGTTAATATGAGTGCACAGTTTTACTAATATTCGAAATACAAATGATGCTTCTCTAAAAAAATAAAAAATAAAATAAAAATACAAATGATGCCATCAAAGTAGTTAGGTCAATGGATAACAAAAGTACTGGTGAAACTTCTTAATTCCCAGTGTCGACACCATTCATGTCAGGTCTCATCTTCATGGGTGCATCCGTGCGTTTGTTTCCATCTCTTCTCATGTGCAAACAAACCACAAACCACACTTTCTTTCCCGTTTTTTCATACCACTTCAACAAAACTTATTTATTTAGTTCTAATTTATCTAGAATACAATCAAATGAAACGGATTCACCACCAGAACGTTGAAGGCCAAATCATACATCTCCAACATTGCCGGCATACATACGGCATAAACTACGTACTTACCACTTGTTCACAAATCACCCAAACAATGCAAATACAATTCCAAACGACAAATGGACGTGTGAGGTAGAACCGAACACTATATTGTGGTTCAAAACACAACAAACAAACATCAAACGTGTGAATATCTTTGTAAATTGTAATGTACTGTGATAGCAACACAATATGGGTCCGTTAGTCAACCATTGATGAAAGTTTTAATTTATAACGACAGCGCTACAAGACTAGTTATGCTAGATTCAAAGATCAACAAGAACCAAAAGAAACGTCCCAAAATATACCTTGCATGGAGTGGGGGTCCTAAATGTTGCATAAATTCGTGCCAGCTAGTGGCAGTTAGAGACTTAGAGTCACTCGTCCGTGCGGTTTCATCTGGTAGGTGTCTTTTTTAAGGTGAGGTTGTTAATTAAGCTTGAGACTAATTACGGGAGTCATAAGTTGGTGTAGTAGTAAGGAGTTAGAGTAAATAGTGAAAGAAAGATATAGGGTTCGTGCGATCCATGGCGGTGGTATAGGTGTGGAGAAATACAGGTGGTTTTATCTATGGCGGTGATATATGTGTGGAGAAATAAATGTGGTTTATCCATGGCGGTGGTATAGGTGTGGAGAAATAAACGTGGTTTAGGGACATACCTCTCTTACTCTTGTACACTACTTTGGGTTTAATGAACGTTTTTGCTGTTTAAAAAAAACGTGATTTAGAATGTTTGTATATATCACTAGTGTAGGAGTAATTATAATACTTACATTTTTAGGAAAAAAATAATAAAAATGACTCATTACACAGATATCAAATCCACTTTAACATTAGCAAAATGTATATCGAAAAAGTTGGAGTTAGACCCTTCAATATTTTCTATTAGGCATAGATTATAAGTGTGAAACGGTTTATTAAATGCTAAGGTCGTAACCACTGATACATGCACACACCCTCTAATAGAGGAGGTGAGGTATACACATGGGGCTCACCATGTCTATTAGAGGGTGTACCGTGGTTATCCCTCTAGCATTATAAAATAGGTGAACAATGAGAATATTACATGGAATTTGATCCAAAACCAAATTGATTCAAAATAGGTCTGATTCGATACTGGTTGAAATCTGAGCTAACCCCATATTTCAAAATAATCATACCCACAGTGATAAACAATCAAAATAGCCATTTTAGGACCCGGTTTCAAACATATATGTTCAAAGTGATTTGATCTAGAGTAACTTGAAATAAACAATACTTGAGCCCGATCGAACCTCAAGACCCGAACAAAATGGATCTTCCGAATGTTTTTATGAATTCTTATTCCGATAAATATGCATCAGAGTCCTAGTTTATGGTTCTCACAGGGGTTGTTGGTACATAGAATCTGTAATAATATGTACTCATATGTAACAATAATATGGTGAAGTGCGAACAATGTAAAATGTTAATCAAGGCTTAAGAACTTTATGCTCGTAATAATAAAGTAAAGTTTGTAACAGTATATACATCCGGTTAAAAGAGAGTTGTAGAGTATACCGAGTTCGATTACTCGAACAATCCTACAAAGAGTACTGCAAATGATGGGCCACGGACAACCAAATTCCATCAGGATCTCAACAAAAACACACTCAGTTCCTGACCCGAACTTCCAACCGGGTTAATCATATGAAACGACTCCGAGTCAACCGACCCAATAACCCGGTCAAAACTCGCTCGCAAATACATCAACTCACCAGTTTCCTCCTCCGCCTTATTCTCCGCGGGCAAAACACCCGCCCCGACCGAAACCGACCGCATAAGCCTCAGCACAGCTGCATCCGCCTCCGTCATCTGCCGCCTAACCGCAAATCCCACCTTCCTTCCATTACAGTACAAGCACCAAATCGGCACGTCGTACAACGCGCCGCCTATATTCCCGCCGCGGTCGCACTCCAGCGCTATTCGCAGCATGCCGTGTTGCATCTCACGCGCCAGGTAGGAAGTAGGTACCGCAAACTCGAGGAGCAGTAAGGGAGTTGTTTTCGGATCCTCCTGGATGCAGAAACTGACACGGCCCTTCCGGCGGCCGAAGAAGGTGGCGGTGACAGTAGCGCAGCTGATGCTAGCGGTGTCGTCAGAATCGGAGTCGGGCGCGTGGGTAGAAGGGGAACAGCAGGCAGGGACCATGCATTCGACGAGAGTGCGGAACGAGCGGCGGTAGCGGACTTGGCGGCCACAGTCGATAGAGGTGGCGGTGTCGATGACATGGAGGGGACTCTTTTGGCCTCTTCCATTGCCCAAGTCTATGATCGTCCTCATAATTTTGAGAAGCTTTAATTTATGTCTGAGTGTTATGCGGAAATGTATATGTGACTCTGTTTGAAGATTGTTTGTTACCTACTGTAGTATGGTATATATACTACACTGCTAGACTAGACTAGAAGTAGCACTCTGTTAATTTAATTTCATGAACTGTCCCCATGGCGGTGAAGAGTGGATTTTCTATCTCAATCTATATACTTCTAAAATAATCAGATAAAGAGACTATTAAAGAAAAAAACTAGTACTAAATTTGTAATTTGGTGTCAGATGGTTTTAGCATAATTTTGTGTTCCGAAACTCAAAATTATCACTCTAACTTTGACAAATTATTTTAAGCTCAAAACAACATTGAAATTCAAAGCTTAACTTCCATCTAAAAACTTTTTAACTCCCACCATAATCTACCTCGCTCAATTGGTTAGGTTAAGGTGTTATGAATCTAGAGGTCTTGAATTTAACATCCGCCAAATACGTGATTATATCTAGTTTATTACTAACTTTATAATAATTGTAAAATTATAATGGTTTGATCTAGAATGATATTTATGTAAAAAATAACATATTTTTAAAATAAAAAAAACAACGTGTCGTTATTGATTAGCTAAAGATAGTACTTTGTGGTAGCCTATTGTTTCTATTTTTTTGCAAAATGATAATGTGGGTGACAGAGGCATGCACCGCAATGCTTCAGTCAGTTCAGTGAATGTTGGTAAGATAAATACTATATGTGCGTGCCTCAATATAAATCATTATCATCCCCAAAAAAGGAATTAAGAACATATACTGTATAAAGTGTATAGTACTGGTATATATGTACATTTCCAGATTCCACTGCCTTTCTGCCACCCGAGTATATCATATTCGTGCATGAGATATTCCGAATGGAACTTGTTAGAATATTCCACATGCGCGCAGGCACTAAAAACTTCTCGTAGGTCATTTTAAAATTGTACTTTAACTTTGAAGTTGTTATGGATGAATATTTAAAAAATAATAATGTGCACCTTATTTGTGTGAGTAGCGTTCTCAATTCTTTTAACCTTTATAATTTTATAAAATTTTGGAGCGTTACAATTGCTCTATTGGATAATATTTACCTGAAAGTGCTTATTGGACTTCTTTTCAAAATATTTGAAAAATGAGAAAACGTAAAGAGTATTGAAAAAACATTTGAAAAGAAAGAATACCTATAAAATTAATTGAAGAGACTAATTTACTTGTAAATAAATAAAAATATTCGAGGACTCATTGTATCATTTCGAAGGAAACAAGTTAACAAACTTCATTCATTAGTTAGCAATTATAATTGCGATTAACCTGATACTAATGAATGTCTAGTGCCACACCATTGCATTTCATTTCACCATTTGTTTGTGTACAAAATCCAAGGACACATGGTTAACGGTTAATTAGTCCTTACTACGAAAGGTGACATAAAGAATATGCTTAAATCATTATTTGGAGGTGGTGTCGATTATAACTTGAGGGGTATTAAATCTTGTCGGCTTGACCATACTTGCTAAGATGATACTCTTAACATGTAAAGGGTGTTAACGAGTCGAGAATTGATTTTATCGAGAGCCTGATTGTTTCATGGATGTCGAGTTTTAAAATAATAACAATAATAATAATAATAATATTAATAATAATAATAATAAATTAAATTAATTATTGCCCGCGAGTTGCTCTTGGACTTCGACTATTTCTCCAGGGTGATCAATTCAAGCTCGAAAATGAGTCGATCGTGCTCGCAAGCAAGCTCACGTTGACCGATCTCGATCTCGAGCTCGACCGAACATTTTCACGATTGCTCACAATCAACTTGATTCGTTTACATCCCTACACTACACTACACGTAAACATAATATGAAGGAGTAGTATTTTTTACATACAATAGATGATGATCTGGAATCTCATAGCGGCTATAGGGATTGCATTTAAGTCATTGGTTTATGAAAGAAAAAGAAGGGAAAAAAAAAAGGATTCCATTTCATTGGTTTATGAGAGAAAAACAGAAGGAAAAAAATCATTTTTGATAATATGTTTAAATCTTAATATGATTGAATTTATCATTTATAATTTTTTTAAGGTTGAAATATCGCATAATTTACTTCTATAGTGTTAATCCGAGATTAGTCGATCAAAAAGGTACCATCTACCAATTCCGAACATCTCTGTGAAAAGAGATTGAATGCAACATTGTGTTGCAATGATAGCAACAAGTTGTAGCGGGCCAGCCGTGATTAAATCAAGAGAAGGAGGTTTAGCACGCCTGATTACCTCGCCTTTTAATTATTTCACTTCGATCCTCCAAATAAAGCATAATTAATCATTGAGAATGATGATACACTTAATTTTTATTTACGCTCAAACCCCACCACCACAAGTTCCACACTTCCACCCACCCTTCCACTTGCAAAAGCCTATTTTCCCTCTCTAAAGCAATGGAATTTCTCTCCCTTTTTATTAGTTTTACAATTTTATTTATATTATTTCTCAAATTAGTGTATTTTTATATGGAAGAAGAGAACAAAGACACATGATATATTAGTAATCATTTTTCTCCTAATAATGAGCTTTTTTGCGTTCTTCAGGGCTTTGCGTGCATGCTAATATAGAATTTGGCACATAATTAATTAGGTGATTAGATAGTTGTTAGTTTTGTGACTTGTAAAGACATTTCTTTTGACCAACATTACCTTCTCACGGCTTGTGGTGGTCCTCTTCCGATAATCACCTTGTTATATGTCCATAGTTTTCAATTCGAGTCTAGAGAGTCATTTTCAGAGTGTATGATAAGGTAATTATCACCTAAACATGTGCGATAAATACATATATATAGTGGAAAATTAGCTCTCGAATTTTAAAATTAGAATTTTACAACTTAGCGCATAAAAAGTTCCACATAAAAACATACAGTAGCTAGTAATTGTAAGAGCAGATAACATATCAATACCAAATACCTATCATTCCCAAGGTAAATTGCCATTTTTATGTTTGGGTGTGGAAATTAATTAAGAAAATTGATGTATCGGTTAAAGAATGGATAAAAATTGTAAGTGGAGGAGAAAATTATTGTGTTGTTAGATAAAGTACGAATAAAGAATTAATAAAATGGATAGTGGAGAATAATATAAACTTTCATATTTCAAAACGAGTAATAATGTGACGTAAAAAAAAATCGAATAATTCAATATGGACGGAGGGAGTTCTTCTATAGCCCACTTCAAGATCCATATCCACCTACAAATGGGCTGGCCCAACATATATCATAAGAGATGTGGAGTCCAGTTCATCAATCATCATCTAGGCCCTAAAAACAACAAATGAAGGACATCAAATCTTCTTATTATCCACTGATTCATAAATTCATTGTTTATCAATACTCAATCAATAGCACAAGAAGTGGAAAGGAATCAAGGAAACAAGATGAAACAGCTCATTTAAGTTTGGTGAAAAGAATCCTATAGACAGAAAAGGATCATGTATGATTTTCTAGGTTGTATACTATCTAGGAATATTCTCCAAGCACTTGGATTCAATAATCAAAGGGACAATGAATCTTACCAAACTTATACGCCTTTATAATTGAACATATTTTACACCTTTGAACATGAACACTTAATTCCCCATACGTGTACAGTGTACTGTGTACCCTTACCTGATGAATGTTATCCAGCTGAGAACCTCTTCATGGGCTATCGCATAGCTCCCCCTTAAACCGGTGCATAGGATATCATCATGCCACCATGCACAAAATGGATGCATAAGTGGGCTGCTAGGCTGCTAACAGGACTTATTAATTCATAGGTCATGTTTTCTCCACTGGCCCTAGTAAGAATGCAACCCGGTCGAGGGCTGAACTTCAGGGCTCTGCTCGACTATGTCAAGGCGAAAACAGCTTATCTTAAATAATCAGTTTATAGTTTTGGGGGAATTTCACATCCTGTGTAGGCCAAGCTCCATACTAATTAGAAAATTTGTTCATACTCTTTCACCAGAGCATAAGTATGCATAGCTTTAGATCAATGACAATCACTTAAGTACTTCACAAACGAATCTACACAGATATATATATATATATATATATATATATATATATATATATATATATATATATATATATATATATATATATATATATATATATATATATATATATATATCTATATATATATATATATATATCTATATATATATATATATATGTCCATGGGTCTCACCCACCCAAATGCTCATTAATCGGAACTTCTTAATACTGTACAACTTTACGACCTTACTCGAACATGGTATGTGTATCGGTGTATGTTCTATAGAATCATACATCTGCATCCTTGACATGTAACGAGACATTAAAAGTCCCTTGTTTGAGTCACTTCGTTTCGTTTAGTGAAGTTGTTCCAGACTGCGTACAATCCATGGAAATCTAACTATATAAGAGTATTTCTGTTTTGCTATGAATGAAATACAAAACTATTCATTTCCCTTGATGAACCTATATATTTGCAATTAATCAGCAATCACCTTGAGTGAATACATTATCCAAGCCTGGTTTTATTACACCATTTGCTTGATAGAACAAAGAATACAATGAATTTTTCTATTTGTATTTTGTACAATTAAATAGAAGAAACTGCTCAATTCAGGAGCTCAGATTCTTCATCAATGGTGTTCAGTCTAATCCTGAACGACCGAATCGCCAATCTCTTTCCTCTCGAAGAATATATAGCGAATTTCCTCGCGGAACGGGACCTAGAAATCCTACCCCTGGCCGATGAAGAAGACTTGCTCGGTACATTATATTTACTTGCAGCAGAGGAATCACTATCACTCTGAGTTCCATTCATCATGTAACTCAATTGAGACTGTTTTTCCTCTTCTGCAGCCTGAACAGGCGATATCTGCGCAATACACCTCTGCCGCCGCCGATTGATCAGCTCAAGCGCGACACAAGCCTTGACAGCCAAATCCGCCATGTCAGCTGCCGCAAGCCGGTACCTAAGCCTCGACTTGGGCAGCAAAAAGTAGATCTGAGCCGGCTGGAGCAACTCCAGCGGCTCAAGCGAGGGTACGAATTCGTCGAAATTCAATTTATCAGAGTTGCAGAGGAAGAACGATTCAGGTGAGGTGGTTTCGGATTTGAGCACATCCGATACGGTTACGGCGACATTGACAGGGTACTGGCGTAACTGGCCGTTGGAAAGGATTACGTAAGCGCACTGAGGTTTTCGGCAGCTGAAATCGGATGGTTCGAAGGACATGCAAGCGCCCATTGGTGGTGGAATTGGTTTAGTTAGTTGCAGGAGGAGGAGGATTTGGAGTTTGTTGGAATTGGAATTGGGTTTGGTGATGGAGAAGAGGTGTGCGTATATAAATGAGGGGATTGAGATGGCGCGAAGAAGGTAGGAAGTTTAGTGGTGTGTTGTAATTTTGCTTGGGAAAAGGGGGAAGAGGTAGTATCGGAGAAGGCGGATAAGGTCTATGTTTCATACTGGTCGCCCCTGGAATGATACGTAGTACTGTGGGTGGAATGGATTAGTGAATAAAGAAATGAGTTTTTTATTATTTGATGTGATTGCTTCGTGCGTTAATTGGGTAAGAGTAGGTTCTTAGAATTCTAGATTATGTTGCCACGAATGCCAATCCTTATTTGTCATCCTAAAAATGAGTTCAAAACATTTTATATCATTTATACTTAGGCTATTAGGCTATGATTCGCCTGAAAACCCCTGAACTGAACTTAATAAATTTGAACTGAACTGAATTGAATGAACCTTAATTGAATTTAAGACTTAATAATAATAATAATAACAACAACAATAATAATAACAACATTAACAATATTAATAATAATAAATAAAAACATTTATAATATTAAATAATAATAATAATAATTTGTTATTATGATAATAACTCATTTTCATTACTGTGAAACTATGAATATAATTATTATTATAACAAGAACAACAATAATATCATTAGAGAGACAAAATTTTAAAGGAAGTTGAAGTACAAAATAAAAAAAAAAAGTGGAAAGAAAAGGGGCAAAAATAATATCAATAGAGAGTAAAAAATTTAAAGGAAGTTGAAGTACAAAATAATAATAATAATAATAATTAAAAAAAAAAATTGGAAAGAAAAGGGGCAAAATTTTTGGAAAACGATGTTAAAGGTAAGGATCGAACACTGGTCTGCATCATTTTAACCATAGCATAAAAGAAATTATTATTATTATAAGGTAAAATTTTACAATTTAAATAAATTTTAAATAGATGTCATTCTAAATACATCACATAACAGTTATAGTCACGTCAAGTTTCAATGCATCACACGCATATCGTATCATATAACGTGAATCGTAAGAATAACAACAACAATAATGATATTAAAAAAATCTTTAATAAAATTTAGTTGCTATACTCCCCTCTTACTCTACGTGATAATAAAAATAATTTATTATTAAAAAGAAAAATAATAATAATAATAAATTAATATCTGGCCTGAACTGAACTGAACTTAATTAATCAGAACTGAACTTATTTGAACTGAACTGAACTTAATTAATCTGAACTGAACTAAACTTATCTGAACTGAACTTATTTTAACTGAAATTAAGGTGAAATGAACAGAGCCTTACTCTCCATCCCAGGGGCGGAACCGGGGGGGCTGGCGGGGGCCTCCGCCACCCCCCCCCCCCAAAAAAAAAAAATTTTTTAGAAGGAATATACGATTTTTCAAAAATTTTAAAGGAATTTTTTTACGATTTTTCAACTTTTCGCCCCCCCCCCCTCCCCCGAACTTTCAAAAAATGATGTTCGCCCCCCCTAACAATAATTCTTGGTTCCGCCCCTGCTCCATCCCTTCCCAGTATAAACTTCTCATTTAATTTTATTGATTTTTGTAGCTTCCGTTTGACAATATGAGCGTCGAATGATATACTTGCCAGCTAGCTACCTTTGGGAAACTTCAAAGACTATATGAGGATCTTGTTGAATATGTTGAAGCTTGCCGGTTGGACCGTTATGATACTTCTGAAAAGTAGAGCAGAAGTAGGTGGTTGTGGTCCGGTTTCATACCTTAAACTTCCGTTGCACCCATTAAAGGACTTTACCTTCACGGAGGAGTTGGCACTAGGAAGACCATGTTAATGGACTTATTCTTCGAGCAGTTGCCTTTAGAGGCGGATCCAAAATTTGAAATTTGGCCGGGAGGGAGGGCGAAATTACATATATAAAGTTGGTTCAGAGGTTCGGAGGGCCAAATTCTAAAAAATCGAGAATATTACCTAAATAATTTCTTTTTTAAAAAAAAACTTAGGGGGAAAAAGGGTGAACACCCCACAATGCCCACCCCTGGCTCATCCCTGGTTGCCTTACAATTGGAGGAAGAACAGAATTCATTTCCACAATTTAATGCTAAACGTTCACGGCCGCCTGCAAAAGCACAAGGACTTGGCAGATCCTTTAGAAGTTTTTGGTGGCGAACTATCTGATGAAGCTGCACTGATGTGTATTGACGAATGCATGGTGACTGATGTTGCTGACACCTTAATACTAAATCCCTTGTTTAAACATTTATTCACCAATAGAGCTATTCTTCTTTCAACATCAAACCGAGCTTCCGATAAGTTTTATGAAGGTGGTTTGCAGCGGGATATGTTTCTACCATTCATTGCTACTCGGCTGAATTACACTTTTGGTCCTCTAAGTGTTAGTCCTCTGCGTTTTTGGTCCTATATTTAGGCGAATTGGCGAATTCAGTCCCCGAATTGGTATAATTCGTCGTATAAACGTCTAAGTCGTTGTATATTGCTATAATTCGCCCGTCCAAGTCATTGTATGCTGCCCCACATCATCACCACCTTCACATAACCCCCATGGTCTTGAAGCTTAAGAACATAGCTTCCTTAAGCTATGTTTACAAATTAGTTTTGAAAACAGAGCTTAATAAAGCTCTTGAACAGAGCTTGATAAAGCTCTAAAAACAGAGCCTGATAAGCTCTATTTTCGGAGTTTAATAAGCTCTGTTTCCGGAGCTTATAAAATCTGTTTTCGAAGTTTAATAAGCTCTGTTTCCGGAGCTTAATAAAATCTGTTTTCGAAGTTTAATAAGCTGTAAAACAGAGCTTGATAAGCTATGAAAACAGAGCTTGATAACCTCTGAAACAGAGCTTGATAACCTCTGTTTTCGGAGCTTCATAAGCTCGGTTACAGAGCTTAATCAACATATGTTTGCAGAGTTTGATTTCAATGAACAATAAACAAGAAATAAAAATCGATTTTGATTGAAAAATCGGTTTAGGGTTTATAGGAAAGGGAAATTTTCAATTTTGGTGGTAAATTTCTCCCAAAAACTCCACTAGTTCGTCTAAATTCAGTTCTTCATGTCCATTTCAGTTCATCCTAGTGCAGTTCGCCGCCACCTCGATGTCCAAATGAGCTCCACCTCACCCGTATATACGTATTTGGACATTTAGGACCGTATGGGAAAAAATAAAGCCAAAATCAAAGAGGACCAAGACTTAGGGGACCAAAAGTGCAATTAATCCATTGCTACTCTGAAGGAAAGATGTGGCTCATCTGTTGACTACCGGAAAATGACTTCGGTAGAGCAAGGTTCTATTTTGTTGGAAAATCATTTGTCTAACCTTCTCAAGCAAAAATTCCAACAATTGATTGGAGAACATAAGGTTGTTCCCCGAGATGTACAAGTTGTCATGGGAAGAAAACTGCGGGTTCCATTGGGTGCGAATGGATGTGCTTATTTTCCATTCGAGGAGCTCTGTGACAGGCCTCTCGGCGCTGCAAAGTATTTAGGCCTGTGCAGAAGCTTTCACACACTGGATCGGATGGTGTTCCGATTTTCAGTCTCCACAACAGGACTACTGCATATCAGTTTGTCACTTTAGCAGATGTTATGTATGAAAGCATAGCTAGACTAATGTGCACCGCCGAGGGGACTCCATTTCAGCTTTTCGACAGTGTTATGACAATAGCTGATGCTCTGCAAATGGCACCTAGAACCTCATCAAGAACAAGGAAATCGAATGATGCAGTTATTTGTGTGGACAATGAACTAGGTTTCGCAAAACATAGAACCATTAGTAGGTTAACGGAGAAGAATAGCAAAGAGTACTTGGAGCAACACGCGGAAACGTTGGCAGAGAAGCAAAAGGCGGTGGCCTGATAAATCAGTGGTCCTTTGTGCAGAAGGGAAATTGTGCAGTCTGTACCAAAAATTGGTTTACGTAAGATGGGGCCTATATTTTGCCACCATATTGCTCTCTTTTATGGAATGAATTGTACTTCCTCCGGAAACTTAATAGTTTTACACTTTATTTTTGTTGACTTTTCGATGTCCGGTTTGACCTCAAATTAATAATAACTCGTTACGAAAGGATAGTTTAAAAAATTATATTATGAAAGTATACTTCTTATATTTGTATAATATAACATTTAAAATTAATTTTTTCATAATCAATTATGATTAATTTGAGGTCAAACCGAACATAAAAAAGTTAACAAAAACAAAGTGTAAAACTATTAAGTTTCCGGAGGAAGTAGTAAATTATTTATAGTTGGAATTTCTGTAAAAGAATCTAGCCATATATGCTGTGTTAAAAGAAATAATAATAAATAAATGAATAAATAATCTCTCGAGTGCCTTTTTGTTTGTCCTTTTCATTTCTTCACTGGCTACCCTTTTATGAACACATCCTTCTCAGTTATTCCCACATCCCTTCAACTCCATCTCCCGGCTAATGCTACTTTAAATCTTTAATAGAGCTTATCTTCTCGACCCTGTCTTTCCCGGTTTCAAACATGATAGAAATTTCACAAATTATGTCATTCCAGTGTTTCTAAGTTTTAAATATACTGACCTGCATGCACATGCTATTCCACATATGCTTGGAATGGGTTTCCTGTAACGACATCAAGATCAAGGTGTACCAGGTTTTAAACTCACATGCATAATAAGTTTCTTGATAATCCAAGGCCTCCAGGGCACAAGTAGCAGCGCCATTAACACAAGGAACGAACGTTTAGGACAAATAATAACTAAAACTACATGTTCTTTTTCTTTTACACGTTCTCACATATAAGTACAGGTTTTTCGAGCAAAGATTTATCAGCCAGCTGAGTGCATCGGATTCAGTTTTGTTAAACTGGCCCGAGTCAATTAACTTAGTCAGGCTGGATCCATTGCTCAGTCTTAAACAAGTTTCTTATAGCAAGTAAAAGAGAAGAAAATGACAACTTCAAAACTAGATCTGTAAAGGGGAGGCCTGAGACTAAGTATCCAGATAAATGTACAAACTCGGAAATGGTATCCAGATGACCTTTGACGGTGGAGCATATAATGAAAGTGATCATCTACTCCAAGGTTTTAAGAAGCCTAAATAATCCTGCTGCTTCTCTAATCCGGGAGAACTCGATGCAAAATGCTTGGACTTCAATGAATATGTCATGAACTGTCATTGATAAAACCATTTACAATATTTAATGATACTGCACCGGTAATCACCTGAAGAGTAGGTATAACCAATAACTCAACAATATAAAGTAATTTACGTGCAACATTTGGTGTTGTTTGCTTTTAACCTTATAAAGAAATTTGACTTGTTTTTAATCATGTGGCTATGCAATTTAGCTTCACTATTTATAAGTTTGTCTAGTTAACTAAAAGCAAAGCTTTACCAGTAACAAGTTTGTCTAGCTGGATCTCCTCAAAAAAGAAAATGACGTTGACATGTAGAAGCTGGATCTCCTCAAAAAGAAGACTAATTTGAAATCTTTGAAGAGATTAGAACATGTGTATCCTTTTGTGATGGACTATGTGTACGATTTACACTTTCGTTTTGTGCCCAAGAAGGCAATCTTGTATGGGGGTTCTTATAAACCTCCTTGAATGGTTATTATTATCTATATATTTATGAGAGCGTAGCTCTCTTTTTTAAAAAAAAAAAAAAAAAAGTTTGTCTAGTTAACTAAAAGCAAAGCTTTACCAGTAACAAGTTCATCTAGTTAACTAGACAGATTATGCCAAATATCAGACACAAGAATTCAGTGTTTCCAAATGCTTACCATTTATTATTTTGTTCCGGATCAAACTTTGGAGAAAAACACAGACAAGTCTCACAAGTCTGTTCTGCATATACCTATCCTGGAAAAGAGCAAGAGGAAAAAAATTTACAAACTTGAGACTGTATCAGATTAATAAATATTTACATTGAAAGACAAAATGGAGAAAGAGGTAAGCAGAGCAGAAAGTTAAACCTTGATTCCCTGACAGGCACTTATACAATTTGAAATGTAAGTATGTAAGAACTCTGTTGGAAGTTCAATCGTTGTAGTCAGTCTATTCACAACCTCCATCGAATGAAGACTCATCTCCATATTTACCAGGACCGTGAAGTATCTGCAAATTATTAGGAAAAGAACGAATTCGTAACCGAATAATGATGAGATGCATAACAAACAAGTGAGTGCAATAATGAGTGCCTACTCTGATATTTCTGGTGAATTCACCAACTTAACAAGAACTTCAACTGCAATCATAGGATTGTTTTCCACCAGGTCCTGAACCAAGATGCCGAGTTAAAACCAATAAAAAAGAGGCTTGTAAACCTCAACATGTAAAATAGAAAATTACATACTGGAAGTTTCTTTGGGGTCAATCCACAGTGATACACAAGCTTGGGATCATTTGCCAACTCCACCAGAACTTGCTAAACAATTGAAACATGAACCACATGAGAGGAACTAGATGAGAGTAAATGCGCCATCAAAAACAAGGTAAGCAGACCATCCACACTTGAAATGACACACACACACACACAAATAAAAAAAAAGAAACTTAAACTGAGTTTTCACAGAAAATAGCTCAATTCACCAATAGGAAAATTAATTAGAAATACTAAACACAATTATAGTTTTGCATAACTCAGGGCAGGAACAAGAAAAATCCTTCAGATCAATACTAGATCATAAACCACCATTGATGTTCAACAGATAGAGAACATTCTTTAGAAGGACACAGACGAAGTACAGATATTTGGAAAATATTGCTCATAAAGAGCTAAGTTTCATTTTTATCATCAAAGTTTCATGTCGTGGAGACATAACAGGAGCTTTTTTCCCCAGTTCCTAGAGGAATGAAAGGCTGATTCACATATCAGTGTAGATAAGTATAGTTGTAAAGACCTGTTTCGAAAAACTATGGCAACCTCCAACAAGGATGGATAGCATTTTCTATTTTTCTTTTTGGTGTGTGTCGATAGGTGTGTTATTAGAGTAACAAGCAACTCTCCTGGCTTGTATTACAACAATTTCTTCAGACCTGGTAGATAAAAAAAATCTATTGCCATTCTTAAATGCATTGCATCTGAATGTTAAAACCAATAAACAAATATGCCTGCAATATATTGTTGCCCATGATAGAGTTTCTTAGTGATCAACTAGAACCAGATTCTAGGACCCAATAGAAATTAGTACCTCTTGTTGTGCTGGAACCAGTGAACCCTTCAATGCTTTAGCAATTAAATCTCTGACGGCCGCTCCTCTGCTAGTATCAGCACACATCCCGTAGTCCCACAGAAGTTCATGGTTCATATCAGGATTCAGCCACAGAAGCTGTTCAAAACCACGAGTGATAAGATTCAGTGAATATACTCACCCTTCCTAAGCAAGTAAAGTCCAGTTTTGTTGACAATAAGGTTTATTACTTTCATGCCTTACCTCTCCATCCATCACCGGAAGCCTTGGTGGGACTGGCCTAATCCATTGAGGACTTAATCCCTCCAAAGAAAGAGTTGACAATAAGCCACCTACAGTTTCAGCTCTATCACCAGATCCAACTTTAGGAGTAACTCCAGGTTGAGGGTCAAACCTTTAGAAAAGCCAAAAAGGAAACTGCAGATTAATAATCACTGTCTATGCTGTTATTTCTAAAGAAAATTACTAAATATGGACAAAGTCCCAGAAGATGTCCTACTCAGTTGAGGAACTGTTACATCCACGGGGTACATCAGGATCTGGTATCACATTTGCCACGGAGATATCCTTGAATGAGGACATTAATGGTTTGGACGAAATTTTGACACAGTATTGTTCCAACAACTTCTCGCGCGGTGGAAATGATTGCACCTTTTGAAAAATAAGAGGAAAAAGAAAACACTTATCACTTCAGGGCTAGCAGTCTAATTTGAACCAAGAAAGCATGCGTATGAATCGGCCCATTATCACAATGGTATTTTCAAAGGTCAAATGCAAAGGGTGATGCGTGTGTTTGGAGGTCAGGCATAAGTCCGAACCTCACGGATATACCTCATGGAGTTTGGACTTCATCCGTGAAAAATAAATGAGTAAAAGTAAGAAACATCAACACATCACTTATCCATTCAATTCATGTTTCTGCATTTCATTTCACAAGCAAGTAGGTTCCAAAAAATTCTTTTGAACAACAATGGTAAAAACACCCTGCATTATTTGTTCTCACTTTTTTAATCCACAATTTTCTCTACTGATAATGTAGAAAAAAATGATATTGCATACAGGTTTTGCCATTTATGTGCTTGATATTGTGTAGTCGTGTCCCAATGCAGATTCTTGAATCATGTTGCATGGTCGTTTCTACTAGGGAAAACAAACAAGGATGTACAAATGTAAAGCTAATTTCTGATGCTCAGCTATTGTAGTTCAACATGTAAAACAAAATTTTCAATACTTGAACTTGTGGCACTAGGATGGTTAGATTAAATTCTTTAGCTTCTGAAAAAAACCCACAATGTAGATACAACCCCCACCCCCCCCCCAAAAAAAAGTCTTCTAGTATTTCTCAAGTACACCAATGGAGGTACATGGTACCAAATTTCACTGCTGGGGGGGGGGGGGGGGGGGGGGGGGTTCTGCATAATGAACTTACAGGTGGGGAAGCCTCAATTTTGTTCATGTAATCTCTAACAGACTGCCTGAAAAGCTGCAAGAAAAAAGTACTAGATCAGATTTGTTTCATCAAAGGATATAAGCATGCAGTAATATAAAGGAGGGAGGGTCAGCATTCAGCAAGTGAGTAGGTTGATTAGTTCACATAAATATGGTTAAAAATAAAAATAAAAGATGAAGGGATTTTAAATAAATTGTTACATAAGTTATAATTAACACCACAATAGCGGAAACACGGGAAATGCAATAGAGACCTCTGCATTATTTGTCAGGCTTGAAGATCCAAGTAATTCGAGAGCAAATGCACGTTCAAAATTTTCAGCAACTTCATCACATGCTACCTGCAAGTAAACAGAATCTCAGGAAAGCCTCAGAATTCAAACACATGTCAAAAGTGGATTGAGGGGTAGAACCAAAAGAGAAAAGATGTATGGGAAAACAGCTATATGGTAAATCAATTTGCTTCACTAGTGAATCTATAGAAACACAGAAACTCGCTTAATTAGCAATTTCGCATTTGGTGTCACAGGAATATTTTTAACCTGTTCCAGATACAAAAGCACTCCTAAACTAGAAATAAATGCCAGGTCATGTTAGATGAGTTCCAAGTGGCCGGCAGACCTCTTATCTTTAGCCACTAAAGAGAACTCAAATATTTGAAGTCTATATGGCCATAGGTATTTGTTTGTATCCGGTGCGCACTGAAGCAACATATAACTGTGTAGCTTGGATTGTTCGAGGATGTATCACATGACTGGTGAAAGATATCCCACAGAAGAAACAAGTACTCATTTGCAATTAGACTGCAGTTTCGTGTTTGTAATTATATTGTTTTACTCCCATCAATTCTTAGGTACTCATTTGCATCTTGGTTGCTGTTTCTTTCAAGAAAATCTTTAGGACACCTCCCAAAACCAGTTGCATAAGACCTTCCAGATCGCAAACCTCCCAAGTCTGCCAAATTACTAAATTCACCAGCTGATGAGTTACCCATAGACTGAGGGGATCACCGAGGTCTCTGGAAGAGGAGGGTTACCTGATTTATGGAACGCCAGGAGAGGGTACATGGGTACGCAATTCGCTCCCGATGAATAACCCAATTCTTTAGAAAACCACATATCATGGCTCACTAATTTTGGGAACGTGATTCGCTAGTTCGTTGTGTGTGTATGGGGAGGGAGTGGGGGTTCTCTTCTTTATACTTAAATCCATAATTACATTAATTATTTGCAGCTGAACCATTTGTTCAAAACAAACCTATACTAGACTGTTTAGCCAAATATAGAGAACGACACATGAACCCAAGAAAACCTGGTGCACGTAATAATTGGATTTGGTATGCACGTTCTGGAACATGATTCGCAGGGATAGGAATGACAGTAGTGAACCTGGTGCTTCAGCAGTTGCTCAGTCCATCCAAAACAATTCCCAAGTTACACTTCTAAATTTCAAATCAAAACCAAGCAGCTAAGATTTTGGTTAGTCAGTGGGTAAGGTAGCCTCATGGTAACTGAGCTGTCTTTTGTGGTCTCTCCTCTTCAACAACGTTTCCTTGCACAGAAAACTGTTCCTACAAGCTTAATTCTACATCTATAAGAACATGCTATAATTGTGGGACAACACACACCTTCCATTGTCATATAATGATCTGGAGTATATGTTGTATTTCTGACAGGAAAACCATAATTCAAGCACTGATATCACATGAAACCTAGCCTAACCTTGTTCCTGGTTGCAGGAGACCAATTTTGCAACAAGAACAGGTCATAAAAATTTGCTGCCAATTACATATTCTGCTATCACTCTGAATCGGCACCCAATGGTTACAATAACGAGGCCATAGATTATTAAGGAAGAAGACTATTTATGGGGGAGCGGGCGGGCGGGGGGGGGGGGGGGGGGGGGGGAGGTATAGCATCATTTTTCCATAGATTTATAATCAGAACTTATAATCGAAAAGCATTGCATTAATACACTTACATCCACAAGCAAGGTATTGCAGGGGTTTGATGTGTGATCTTGAGATGAATATGTTTGATGAATAATTGCAAATGCAATCAATCGCTGAGATGGAGCGAGAAGTTTGTCCTGCAATAAGAACATTGGCTGCATTAAGCGACTTTACAGCTCAACTCGATACATTTAGAGTAATAAATTTACAGATTCCAGTAAGAATAGTTATCTAACACAAAGTTACAAAACTGAGCAAAATGAGGTCAATTTTCAGAGAGAATATGGAAACAAATGGAAATTTTTTATGATAGGTGTGTGTTTGAGATATACCATGTGGCTGCATAAACAATCGATCTGAACAATGTGCGGAAAAAAAATAAGGAAAAAGTAAACTATGGGTCAGACAGTAGAACTATCCGAGTAAGACAAATTTAGGGTACTATGAAGCCGTGTTCAACACGTGAACACTTTCAACCACAAGCTGCGCAAAAGCTAAAGAAAATGATAAACACGTGCAAAAAAGAAGAAGAAGAAGAAGACACAATGGAAATGCCATAAACAATTCAATTATTTGCTGCAAAGAAAGGTGTGTATTTGAGATATACCATGTAGCTGCATAAGCAATCAATCTACACAACGTGCGGAAATGAAATAAGGAAAAAGTAAACTACGAGTCAGAGAGTAGAACTATCCAAGTGAGACAAATTTAGAATACTATGGAGCCATGATCAACACGTGAACATTTATTAACTTCTCAACCACATGCTGCACAAAAGCTAAAGAAAATGATAAACACATGCAAGAAATGAACACGCAGACACAATGGAAATGTAATAAACAATTCAATCAGTTGATGCAAAGAGTCACATGTAAGATGATGTTGAAAGAAGGACTGCACTGCGATCAAAACAGGCGGAAAGGCTAACCGATGCTAGAAACTCAAGTGCTGAGCAAGCATAAATATGGACGGTGCGCGGAAACTTTGAGTTGAAATCAGAAATTATCTCTTCGAAGGTCCTTTCTTCTCCACCATTCAGTAGCCTTAACAGCTTTCCACTATCCTCAAACCCTAACATTGTAATCTCCTTCTGTAAGCCTGTAACACAAAATATTTCTCAATTTCTACTCCTCTTATGACAATCGGGACTATCTAAACTTGCATTCCAGTAACCCGTGCACAAAAATTACTCAATTGGTAAAGTACGAAAATGATCATACAAAGCTATTTAAACTGAAAACAGTACACATCAGCTCAAATTCCAATTTCATGATGAAACCTAGAGCTTCAATTCTCCTTCCGAAATGAAACAGGAGATCGAAGCAATTTTATCGCGTGTTGACGAAAATTGGAACACTAGTAATCAGAAAAGGAACAGAAAAACTCATTGAAAATTGAAAAGGAGTTAATGGAGGTATTTACCTTGAGTCGCGGCGGTAGATTGCGGCGGAGAGATCAGCTGCCGATGGGAGGGAAAAGTGAAAATCCAAAAGGGGGCCGAAGCTCGGCTGACGGAGTGCTCTGTGTTTTGAAAGTGCTAGTATTGATTTTGTGTGTGAAAAATATTTAAGGGATAATTGCATGGTTGGGTGGGATTTACCGAAATTACAAAAGGACCTCTGAATGGTTTTTATTATGGTAATACCCCTTTATCTTTAGTACTATGTCTTTTTTTTTTCTCAAAACAATTAAAAAAAATAAAAAATTACTCCCTCTATATTCTTGTAACGATGTTCCAAGAGTTAAAAGGGGTTAAAAACATTACCATACCAATAACGTTCACCATTCTTCTAGAGAATTCATTTATAAAAACTCTAAGGAATCTTAGGATAGATGATCTATTGGGAAGTTCCTGGTGTGATCAGGAGTGCGGACAAATTGCGCGGGAAAGAACATTGTTGGTCTCTAAGGATAGCATATCACCCAACATAACATGATTAATCGTGTCGGTCTAAAAGGGTAAGGCCTTCGACCATTAGTGGATGGGACATTACAATTCCCTTCTCATCTTTTCATTTTAGGCGTTTTATTATAAATTCGCATATTAAAAATAAAAATATTATTATATTCATTACTCCTAGCTACCATACAAATATGTTTACAATTTTACAACCCTATCCACCATTCTTTATTCGTTTTTACTCTAGTCCTCTATTTTTTGCATTTTTTACTAAAAACACATACCCCATTCTAATAATGTATTCATTTTTACTTAAATAATACCTTATTGACACATTTTTGTAACGACCCAAAAAAAATTATTTCTACTTTTTACGACTTAAGGAATTTTAGTGTAATTCTCTACGAAATATTGTAACTCAAGGCTTAATCTGAACCTTTGACCTCATTTATTCGCCCAATTCACTATGTCAAATCGAGTTTCATTAAATTCTTCTAGCTCAAATCTTAAAAAAAAGACGAGTCTGATTTCTTAGATTGACCCGGCCCAAGTGACAAATCATATTCCAGCAAAATCAGACAAACCATCATGCCACTTTCTTCTCATATCAACCAACCTGACTTGTTCACTCATATGTGGTCTCGATCTCAACCGTCACTTAATAATTAATTTCCATTTTTCAATTTAATACCGTAAAAAAGTCTAACAACAGATACATGTTCATCGCCAGATTGGTCAACAGTTTTAACCGTCGCTACGACTTAGTAACCAATGTTTTAAAGACGACTTATTTAGCGACATCTTATCTGTCGCTAAATTCGCTGTTGACGATTCAAGGTTATATGGCAACGGATTGCGTCACTAAACACTTAGATTTTTGTAGTGCAAAATGAGCACATAGGAAACCCTCCTAGGCAGTGTGGCGAAGTACTTAAACTTTAGGGCCGGTATGCACCAAGGAAGTTTAATTTAAGCATCTGCCGGTAGACTATGTCAGAACCAGGATGCACCCTTAGCTAGTAAACATAAAACATAACCTGCTGACAGGCCTGGAGAAGTTGATTCACGATCAATCGATTCTACTGGAGCACTTTGCATAACGAAATTGATTATCATGGAGATTTTGGTAAATATTCTTTTTACACTCTATTGTATATGTGTCTATGTTTAATGTTTGGAATCGATCAAGTGTGTTCTTAGTTTGCTTATTGAATTTCAAAGTTTGAATGTTCTCCATGGCACAGTTTGATGGAGTACGTAGTGTTAGGTTGATTGAGTTGCTTCTTTTTATTGGATAAAAGATGTGTTGTTAGTTTTCCTGTATATATTGAATCTTAAGGGCTTGAATGTTCTCCATGTCAGTTAATTTTATTGTATTTACCAATCAAACATCACTACCATGATCTGTTTGGATTGAAACATGTTCATAATGATACATTGTTTCTAATTGGAAAAATGGAAAAGCAAAAGTTCATGATGAAAAAATCATAACTAAACGAAATCATAAATGACACACTTGGATCATCAATTCAGGTAGATCAAGTTAGCTTAGCTAACAGGCATGTGAGGCTGAAGCCTTGAGATGCATCCCTAAGCTCCCTCTTGCTTACTTGACGGATTGGTTTTGCATCTGTCCCAATGATTCTATATAAGTGTATCTTGAGATCATATGTAACTGAATGCATTCATACGTTCTTGGAGTTCCATCCCATGACTGCAACTGCGTTCCAACCCAAGAATTCGGTTACTCATGTACTTCGATTGATACAAACCAGGCACATCATCACTCTCCATAATAGACTCCGACGCAGCAAATGTGCCGAGTTCCAAATTTGTCCACGGAAGATCGTTACTAGTAGTAGTCATTTTTTTTTATATTCGGCTATAACTCATCCCGCAAGCACTTGAGCTCTTCGGTGCATATTGCAACTGCATCCGCAAGTAAAAAATGATGATCGAACATCCATATCGGATGCTTCAACCTCTCTTTAGCCTGATAAATCATTTATTTCATCGCGTCGTATTGCTCACCACTAGTGTGCAGTTTGTTTAACGTTTTCGTAACGCCAGCCACACCAAACAACTTGTGCACGTGTGAACGTTTTCTGATCATTCGCAGGGAAAATACCGTGTCAACGGGCAATCCGGGGCGCATTTCCTCCGCTGGTACTTGCAAGCGTGCCTACGCCGTGCCACCCTTCACCATGATGATGTGTGTTTAGCAAGATTATATTGGTATTGAATGTTCTCCATGTCAGTTAATTTAATGGATTAGTGTTGGTTGTCTAAGTTACTTATTCTTATTCGATAAAAGATATGTTGTTTGTTCGTCTGTATTGAATTTTAGGGATTGAATGTTCTCCATGTCAGTTAGTTTGGGGATTGAATGTTCTCCATGTCAGTTAGTTTGGGGATTGAATTGAATTTTAGGGATTGAATGTTCTCCATGCCAGTTAGTTTGGGGATTGAATGTTCTCCATGTCAATTAGTTTGATAGAGTACTCGTATTTTTGTAGTTGTGTTTTATTTTAATCTTGGTCTTGTATGCTGCTTCAAGATAAACACAAAGATAAACACAGAGACTTTTCATGGGGCGGCATATGTGTCTTTTCGATCCTCCATCTATCAAGAGACTTATGGATCGACCACTCTTTAAATTATATTTATGAAGATGGGTACAAAACATTTCACTAAGAATATATTAATCAAACTCTTAGGTTATATAAGAAAAACACCACATGATCTAGGCATGGAACAAAACAACATTTTGAGCTTGCTGATGAAGTATTTCTCTCAAGATGCTAACCATTCAAGACGGGTAATTGGTTTTGTCCTTTTCCTGGCATTGCCAAGGTAGGACCTGTAGCTTACAAGTTACAATTACCCCGGGAACTAAAATGCATTGTACTCGATAAATTTATTAAGTCCAAGTACACTCCAATTCCTACTCTGGCATGGTATTTCACTAGTTTTTCATGTGCTTTGATTTATTTTCCGATTACAACATGCCACTCCAGCTGAGGAAACCGACATATGCCAATCATAATCAATCAGTTGTTGCAACAACTTCATATGTGAATTTGCAGTTTGAAATTGATTATGGATGATGAATGAGGTAATTTTCTTCTCTCTACGTATACCATAATCATTATCTTGGAGTTTTCCCAAATTTAGGTCACGGTCGTTGGATTTGCATGGAGAATGATCAACTGTAGCTTGATTTTCATTTCATAGTTTATTTCTTTTGTAATTTGAATTGGTTAGACTGAGGTGTCATAACACTAGAGGTCATAGGTTCAATTCTCGCCAAGTGCGGGATTATTTATAGTTTATTACTAGCTTTATAATGCTACTTGTGAAATTGTAATGGTTCGATTATTAAAAAAAAATCTTCTGTAATTTGATTAAGGAGTTGTTTGGATTGTTAATTAATCGATTATGAGAGGATTTTAGTTCCTATTTATTTATGTGTTTAATTGTCGTCCGATCACAACACAAACCAAGGTACTCAGTGGATAGGATTAGATGTAAGAATATTCTAAGAGAGTTTTGTGAACTATTTGCTAGACTTCAACATTAAATGACAATGGCAAATTATAAGAAGCCTACATATACAGAACCATTCCTCAATCTATGGTGGAAGTTCGACCTAATCAAATGGTAGACCTTAATTTTATACCCTTTAAACTACAACCTTCTACCACTTCCTTTATATTTATACGTAAATATTATTTTTCAAGTTGCAAAAATGTTCTACATAATATTTACAAGCTTAAAAAAAAGCTCATTGGATTTTGACGGGTCGTGACATTCTCTTCCACATAAATTGCTCTTATCGTTCAGCCCCTGATCGGTGCTCATTAATCATGTTGCCGAACTAACATAGATGATATTCATGTTCCCCATTGTTCTTGACATCATGTGAGGTCATAAACTCATCATGCAGATTAGTGATGAATAATGGAGACGGTTAATTGTAAATACAGTATAAACAGGCTAGTTTTTCCTCTCTTTTCTTACTGTACAACATTCAACTCTTTCATTTGCATAGTAAATAAAATCGCCAGTTATTGACACAGCTTCTCAACTCAATTTCATGTCATCAACTGCTTCGTTTCCATTTCCACGGCAGAATTCAACAGTCCTCGATAGGAGGATCGTATAAGAGAGACTAGATACAAGAGTTGAAAACAACATAAGGGCCATCCCAATAATTAATAGATATCCTATCAACACCATTGAGGGAAAGAGTGAAACGACTTGAAATTAAACAAAACTACATAGGTGTCACTCTAATCGTATTACAACTACTACTAACTACAATATGAAATACACTGAAAAAATTGAAAGTCCGATTAAAGACAAGGACGAGAAGACAAAGGTGAACATCTGGACAAATAACAAAAAGTGAAAATGAAGCCACAAAACAAGGGTGTCTACTTCTCCATCCTTGTCAATGGTGGGGTGTTACGTGTCCCCTAAGTTTCTACTTGACATGAAATTCCCATCACTCTACACCACCCAAAATGTTTAACACTAAATATAATACTAATAATATTATTCAGATAAACCCTCAAAAATCAACGTCTGGTTCAGTTATTACTTATTGTAGTTGTTAAATATACCAGTCGAAATGAGCAACTCAATTCATAGACACACTTGTCCTCCATCAAACATGATCCAAGTCACAACACTTGGGTCTCAGTTTGACAACAACTGCCTTAATTTTGGAGAATATATGGCAAGCCTAATTACAAGTCAATGTGACGTATCACCTTTGACTACGTGAACCTTACTTGCGCCCAATTATTGATACACACTCTCACATAACATGTCAGTCCACATTGTATTAGAGAGTATTGTATTAGAGAGTGTACCACTGAAAAACTTATAAGTAGATATCATGCGGGCAAAATATCACTCATAACAAGCTACGAGGACTTAAGTATATGTTGATCACCATTTCACCAAAGACTTGATATAAAAGTTTACAAGCTAAGTATGTGTACAATTTACAAAAGAAAACCAAACCCTATGCACAATGGTGTACATTGTTCCCACACTTTGTTATAAAGAGATTACCTAGGTATTTTGTTGAGTAGAGCATATAACAAGCTGTATATTACACACTTCAACGTTTCTATGTGGACAAGCTTCAGTACATTGTCTGTCTTCAGTCTTCCCATCCTATGTATACTTTATCCAGTTCTGGTTCTGGTTCCGGTTCCAGCTCCTTTCGACGTCCCACCTAAGCATCGAATCCATGACAATACTACACCAACATCGACATCCTGCAAGATCAATTACATTTTATGGTTAAACACTAAATTTTGAAGCATTTGGTAAGCCCAAAATCACCTCTCGGTAAAATGCAGCCATTTCGAAAACATGAGGTTATGCGCATTTTCAATGTACAAGTATAAAGGGCGTAAAATCTCACCATTTGCCTTTTGAGATGTCAAAAAGGGGCTCGGTGAGGAATGCCTTTCCTCCTGCTAGAGTTGCTATGGTTGTACAAGGGAGGAGTGCCAGGGGAGATCTGATTCCCCATCTCATCTCCTGACCCGCTCGAACCAGAGAACCTGTCAAAACCTCCATCTGATGGAAATGTGGACCCTAACAAGAACCGATTATAAAGATTGCCCCGGTGAATCTTCCTTGGGGTAGAGGACTCTTCGGAGTCGGACCCCGGGAACATTTCCCTGCTGTGCTTACCCCTCAAGGAAAATGTGAGATCACTGTCCCCTCTCTTGATGCCATTCAGCTGTTGACAAGCAGAAAATGTGAGTAATTGAAAGTTTGAAACTTGGTCAAAACTCATGCAATTCAAATGTGAATATTGGCAGAAATAAAATATTCATGTTTTTGTTTTTCTTTCTATAAAGACATAGTAAAAGGAGAAGGCCTCTCACATGTTTCAGCGGAGAAGAAAAGCAGTCAATAAAGGGTTGGTTTTAAAAATCAAAAAATTCAGCAACTCCATGAAGAAAGATTATTCAACTCAATTTGAATTTGAACAAGTACAAAAAATCCCATAATTACATTGTAGTAAAGCAAATCAAGATAATAATTAAAGATTACAGACTTACAGTACAATCATTCATTCACAAAAGACCCGTGTAATCAGGAAATGTAGCCATTTTTTTAAAACTAATTGAAAAGATAATGATTTTTCATATTCAGTGATGACTTAAGCTCTGCAATAGAGTAGACATTTTCCGGGATTCTCTACATTTCAAACATCATGCATTTTGAATTCATATCACCTAACAACATACAATTATCCGGTCACTTTTTCGTGACATTGAAGCTAATTTCTCAATTCGAAAAAGAAAATGTGATAAGTGAAGAATTATTATACCTTGCAGCCAAGAGAACAGAATCTGAAGTTATCCGGCAAGCTGCGAGCACAGATTTCGCAAGTGTAGGTCACTCCCTTACCGGGCCTAGGCTGGGGCCTTTCGTTAAGGAACACAATCTTGGCACTGTTGATAACATACGTCTGAATGCAGGATATGTCAATGTACTTCTGAATTTCATTCACACGCACCACATTGTGGTATGAAGATCTCCTTATCTGCAATTGTTCGTCAATTGACATCAATATCTTCACATTATCTATCAAAACTTTAACAACCGAGGAAATTAAATGAAATGAAATGAAATTCATTCTGAAATTTACCTGAACAACGCGATGGTCTTTGTGGTGGAGCGAACAGTAAGAACAGAAAGCATTTCCAGCACAGTCCAAACAGAACATGTTGCATTCGGTCTTGTTCGAATGGCTATGAACCGAACAGGGCACAAAGTACTCGGATTTCAGCATTGGGTAGAGCCACGGAGGTCCCATGTCTTCGTTTCCCATCTGCACTAACGGACTCACCTGCAGCAATTCGAGAGAATTTTCAACACAAAACCTTCACTCACTCAATCAATAATAACAAGAAATCAAGATATAGAACAGCTCTGTCACAACAAAAGAGAACCCCAATTCATAAGAAAGCAAACTTTAATGAAAAAAAGATTGAGGATTATAGGTATTTACCATAACTTTCTTGACTGCTTTTGCAAAATCTGCATAGAAGGAAAATTCATAACAAAACCCACATTAGAAATGTCATGGTGTGAAACTAAACAAACAGAGTAAAAGAAACAGAAACAGAGCATATGTGTTGATTGTTGTCTACCTGAGAAAGAGATTATGAGAGAGAGAGAGTAGTGAGCGAAGAAGAGATAGAGAGGTGTGTATGTATGTGTATGTGTAATGAAGTGAAGAGAAGAGAAGGGAAGAGACGGCTGGTCTTAGACGGTGAAGGAGGAGGGACTAGAAGGAAAAGGACTGCGGGAGGATTTTATAAGGCGGTCGTAAATTATCGACACTTGCCTTTTTGTTTTTTGATGTTTTTTCCTTTTTCTAAAATATGCTTTTTGGTATATATTTCATAAATTAAAAATATATTGTAATGGTTTGATGATAAATATGTGTAGGGAAGGAAACGTGCCAAAGGGGTTCGGATTCGATTACTTGGCAGTAAATTAATAAAGCTGAGAATAATGAATAATAATAAGTTAGAAACTTCTTTGGGGATACTGTTTCCTTTGTCTTTCTCGCTACCGCAGCATTTAATTATGGTGTAATAGTATGTAATAAATCATTATCACCAACTTTAATTTATTTCTAGTGGACTCTTAGGTTGCATTCTGATGGATTGGTTACCCAATTTTTTTATAATTAATTTGTGGTGTCACCGTGTGTAAAAGTTTGATATGTTAGGAATTTTATTATCCCTGCATGTCAACTTTTTAAGGATATTAGAAATATGTTATTTCTATTTGGAAACGCTTCTATTGAGTTTATTTCAATTCGATTTAAATATATTTAAATTCTATTTTATTTTATGCTTCTGAATAGAGCTGATTTGATCTAAATTAAACTGAATTTATTTGTAATCAACTAAACAAATCTGAATTGAATTGAATTTCATACTTTTTTAGACGTAAAGAACATAGTCTTAGTTATTTTTTTAATACTACAAATAAGTTTAGTTTAGTTCATTTCTATCAGTTATGCTCAAAGAGTACATATCCTTAATCGATTTCGATAAAAATGCACATACTTTAATTATAAATTATTATTTACGAAAACAGTAAATTATACTCGATTTTGATAAGAATGCACATACTTTAATAATAAACTAATAAACGATTCTTACGATACAATAAACTTTGACTCGGTTTCGATAAGAATGCACATACTTTAATTATATTATAAACTATTTTTATTAAAACAGTGAATTGGACTTGGTTTCGATAAGAATGCACATAAGTACTTTAATAATAAGCGATTTTTACGAAAATAGTAAATTAGACTCGGTTTCAATAAGAATGTACATACTTTAATAATAAACGATTTTTACGAAAACAGGAAATTGGACAAACATAATGTTCTTGACTTGTTTTTGTACACGTTGGATAAATATTGGAGGTGAATCATTCTAAAGGCGTGCTCAGACATCGGATATGTTAATATGAATACAATCAATACATGTAGGAGGAGAAAAAGGAAAAACAAAAATACGAGCCAGTATTATATTCGATATGCATTACTCACCGTTTAGAGAAACGTAAAAGCCATTTATACATAGATTAATGTAATATCTTCTTTTACGCGGGAAAGGAAAATTAGTTACGTACGTATCAAACAATTCACCTTCTCGTATTTCTAAAGCAAGGTTAGCAGGTGATAGGGCGAGGATCGTCTTTAAGAGTGGTAATGTTTGCGCATCGCACGTGATATACTGACCCTACTAATAATAATACATTAATACTGATATTGAAACAACAACTCTAATGAATTTCAGTAATTAAAGTTATCACTATTATATTATTATTAGAGCAACAATTATAATTATATTAGAGCCTCTAAAGTAATATTAGTGATGTTATTCTATTAATTAGAGTGTGAAATTTCTAATTTCAACATTTAAAAAGAAAGAAGAAAAAAGAATAAAAAATTTATCCAAGAACGGGCAGATCTTGGTTCTTCCTCATACAGTATATGGTGAAATGGAACCGACAATTTTGGAAAAAAAAAAAAAAAAGCAGTCGGTTCCACAGAACCGCCCAGGCTTACTCAACCGTTTAGAAACCTTTCACCTCTTTGGGTAGGAGTTGAATAGAATTCACCATTTCAGATTACATAATCGGACACAAACTAGTGTGCTCATCTCCACTTCTATATAAAGAACTCAATCCGACACTCAAAGACATGAGCTCACATTCGTTGTCACTTGTCCCGTTGTCCGTCTTAAAATAGGTGGTCTTTTCCTTACCTATCCATTAAGTTCTTGTGTATTTATTTTTATATATTTAACAGTTAGCATTGATAAGCAGGGTCGACCTGAGATTTAGGGGTATGTGCAAAAATTCTAGACAGGCCCAAGTATTTAAGGAAAAATAAAATATATTTGTGAAAAGGGGGACACGGCTGGAGTTGAACCCGTGACCTCCGAAAAACCAAAACCCTTAAAATAAGTAAACTCCATCCAGTAGTTACAAGGTCTTCCTTCAAATTTTTTGCATCGGAAATATATATATAAACAATCTATAAATTTGGGCCCCAATTTTTCGGAGATCTTGTGCGGTCAGGCAACCTCCACAGTCTCAGGGTCGGACCTGTTGATAAGTTAATTCCAATTCAAAATATGGTGAAACTAAAATAGCACTTGTATTATCCAGATTTAGTATTAAAATGGTAAAAAGCCTAATTCTTTTTCTAATAATTAAATTAATTAAAAATCAAACACAATACATAAGTTTAAGCTTGAGAGTGCATAAGTGATACACTCGCATTTAAAAAAACAGATCCCACCACCAACACAACTACTACAAACTAATCCGATGGTAAGAAAATTGGATGTCAAACTTTTCATTCTCGCGGTGAACCTCTAATCTGATTAAAGATTAGTGTAAGTAAATTGCATGCATATGTCAATTTTGACAAGGGGCGAACCTCACTATACACTGTCTCAAAATCACTCGACTAATTAGTCTAAACTCAACATACTGGTTTAATTAACAAATTACAGAATTACATTTGATTTTGATATAGATATCCTAGATTTACATCGTCATTTGTAGCAATTAGTTTCCTTCCTTTTTTTCTTCGTCCCTTCCTGAATGAATCAAATGATTGGTTTTGATTTTCTGTTCATAGAGATAATTGCCAAGGGCCTAGCTAGTAGCCAAGCTTCCTGAGATATGTAGGTAGATTCTCCTTTCACAGTAAAATTGTAATGGTCCGTTTGTTTTAGATATGTTTTCAAGTCGTTTATGTATTCATTTTCATTCTTTAATAAGATTCTTTATGTTAATTTTTTTGAATTTTCTTAATTTACATTTTTACTGTGAATTTTATAACTAAATTAAAAACTACACGTACCAATTAGTTTGTAAATTAAAAACTACACGTACAAACGGACCATTATAGATATCCTAGATTTACATCGTCATTTGTAGCAATTAGTTTCCTTCCTTTTTTCTTCGTCCCTTCCTGAATGAATCAAATGATTGGTTTTGATTTTCTGTTCATAGAGATAATTGCCAAGGGCCTAGCTAGTAGCCAAGCTTTCTGAGATATGTAGGTAGATTCTCCTTTCACAGTAAAATTGTAATGGTCCGTTTGTTTTAGATATGTTTTCAAGTCGTTTATGTATTCATTTTCATTCTTTAATAAGATTCTTTATGTTAATTTTTTTGAATTTTCTTAATTTACATTTTTACTGTGAATTTTATAACTAAATTAAAAACTACACGTACTATATAAAACCTCATAAAAATAGTTTTAAAAGTAAACTTAATCCAAAAAAAAATAAAAAAAGGAGCTAGGATGCAAAAAATATTAATAATGTAGAATGCGTCATGCCTCACGCTAGTGTGGTCGTGTCTCGTGTGTGTGCGCGCAATGAGGTTTCTATATCAGCCGTCAACCTGTCGACCAACCCATGAATCTTTTGTCAACTTCCTAAATCTAATAAAGCTAACCTATAATTATACTATTATTTTTTATTTTTCATTTGATATTTTTACTCCCCATCTTTTTAATTGGATCCATAATGATCCATTGACCAAGTATGATGAAAGTGACCCGAGTCGGCCGTTGAATTTGTAACCCAATTTAGCAATCCATCTTCCATATCGTACTGTTGCAAAAGGTGACAATGCATTATGCATACTTCGTATGTATCAGCTGACGACGACCATAATTCATAATTCATAAATTTGATTAATCTTCAATTCAATCATTATTTTTATTCTTCATACAGGAAAAAAGAGAGTGATCATACTTGAAATTCATGATTTTTTTCCTATGCCAGGTAAATCTTGTCCAACTGAAACTGCTTGTAACGGATTCAGTCATTCAACTGTACTATTGTTGACCAAATAGTAAGAAATTTGGGAGACAAAATTTATTTCCTTCCCTGTGAAAATATGTACCATGATACATTGATACCATCCATAAATTAGTAAACATGTAGATATTGACTTGTACGTACTTATTTAGTTGGGTTGAAAAATAAAAGTAGCCTTGTGCCACACGAGCTAGGAAATTGAAGTAATTAACTCTTCGAACTTATGTTATTTACTTATTGTATTTTCGTTTGAGTTAAATAAAGATATATATGAATTAGGATTATTATGTATAGGACTACCATCGAAACATTCATACTTCACTAGTCTTAAAGTAGCCGAGTGGGGTTATTCGAATGGAGTTTTAATGATTGATAATCACTGATTTTTCGCTGATCATACAACACACAATGGAGAATTATCTTACATTGTGTTCTCATAAGAGAGAAAGAAAGAAAGAAAAGGACGACAACAATAAGAAGATGAGGAAATAAGAAGCAGCAGCAGCTAATTGGAAGTGTTGAACCATAGTTGAAGATTAGCCCATTTAAAACTTTCACACCATTGGGGACAGTGGGCCCATGGTGCAAGGACTGGGCTGAAAGGTTTTACATTGGGCTACCTAGAGAAGCTCAAGTTGGATCTGGGCTTCTCAGTATACACAGGCCTAATTCCTAACGGTAAATTGCTGGTGGGTGTTTAGGGGTGGGCATAAAATTCGAAACCGAAAATCCGATGATCCTTGCCCAAACCGATCTGAACCAAATTTTTGGATCGAATTGCGGATCACTACTTTTAGTCATCCGATTTTTTGAATCGGATCGGATTGGATTAAATTAGTCATCCGATTTTCGGATCGGATCGGATTAAAGATTAATCCGATCCGATCCTTAATTTTTTTATTTTTTTTATAAATCATACTTAGTATTAAAGTTATATAATAAGTCGGTTGATTTACCAAATTGATTGACCTACCAATCAATTTCAATCCGTTGATCTTACTTATCCAATTTCAATCCGGTGTGTACATGTGTCATTAGTTAATTAAAAGATGTAGGGTTCGGATCCTATTGGCGTGATTTTTCTCCATTGTTTTTATTATTATTTGTATTGAAGGTGTTTGGTTCGAATCTTGTTGGCGTGATTTTTCTCTATTATTTGTATCATTATTGTAGTTGAAGGTGTTGGGTTTGAATCTTATTGACGTAATTTTTTCTTTTTTATTTATTCTCTTCTAAAATTTTTATTTTTTAACATAAAGTTGTATGACGTATTATACTTAATTTTAAAATAACAATGATATGTTCTAATAAAAAAAGACATACATCCTTCGCCCAATAATAAATGTAACACTTGATTTTGTTGACTTTTTCGATGGTCATTTTGACCTTAAATTATTGTTAAATCATACGATAAAAATAACTAAAAACATCATATTATTATGAAACTAGAATGTTTATATGAAGCACTTGACAATATATTCAACTGATGAAGAATACCAATTAACATGCAAAAAAGATGCATTGCAGATTTTGAAGTTGAATGTTTCCAAAGTTTAGAGATGTATTTGATGGTTCTTAACTCACCGGAAGAATAATTTTCGTATGTCTAGTATAGTTCAATTCAAAACTATTAATTGTATAACTACAAAACGATATACATTTATAGCACACCATTTTTATTAAGTTTAATTACTCAATTAGTTACTCCATTTTTTTATTACGTTTGAAGTCATTATGTGAAGATTATATATTCACTCCATTTATTTCAATATATTATTTAATAAAACAATAATGATAATATTCACACGCGTAGCGTGTGACGCGGTTCCTACTTAAAGTAATATAATCAGTTTGTTGATTCAATCAATTGATTGATCTACCAATCAATTTTAATCCGTTGATCTTGCTCATCCAATTTTAATCTGGTGCGTACATGTGTCATTAGTTAATTAAAAGATGTAGGGTTCGAATCCTGTTGGCGTGATTTTCTCCATTATTTTTATTATTATTTTTATTGAAGGTGTTTGGTTCGAATCTAGTTGGCGTGATCTTTCTCTATTATTTGTATCATTATTTTAGTTGAAGGTGTTGGTTTCGAATCTTATTGACGTAATTTTTTCTTTTTTATTTATTCTCTTTTTAAATTTTTATTTTTTAACATAAAGTTGTATGACGTATTATATTTAATTTTAAAATATAACCATGATATGTTCTTATAAAAAAAGACATACTTCCTCCGTCCAATAATAAATGTAACACTTGATTTTGTTGACTTTTTCGATGATCATTTTGACCTTAAATTATTCTTAAATCATACGATAAAAATAACTAAAAACATCATATTATGAAACTAAAATGTTTATATGAAGCACTTGACAATATATTCAAAAGATGAAAAATACTAATTAACAAGCGAAAAAGATGCATTGCAGATTTTGAAGTTGAATGTTTCCAAAGTTTAGAGATGTATCCGATGGTTCTTAACTCATCGGAAGAATACTTTTTGTATGTCTAATATAGTTCAACTCAAAAATATTAATTGCATAATTACAAAAATTATATACATTTATAGCACACCATTTATATTAAGTTTAATTACTCAATTAGTTATTTTTTTATTTCATTTGAAGTCATTATGTGAAAATTATATATTCACTCCATTTATTTCAATATATTATTTAATAAAACAATAATGTTTACGCTTCACACGCGTAGCGTGTGACGCGGTTCCTAGTTAAAGTAATATAATAAGCCTGTTGATTCAATCAATTGATTGACCTACCAATCAATTTTAAACCGTTGATCTTACTTATTCAGTTTCAATCTGGTGCTTACATGTGTCATTATTTAATTAAAAGGTGTAGGGTTCGAATCCTGTTGGCGTGATTTTTCTCCATTATTTTTATTATTATTTTATTGAATGTGTTTGGTTCGAATATTGTTGGCGTGATTTTTCTCTATTATTTGTATCATTATTTTAGTTGAAGGTGTTGGGTTCGAATCTTATTGAAGTAATTTCTTTCCTTTTTATTTATTCTCTTCTTAAATTTTTATTTGTTAACATAAAGTTGTATAGTCGTATTATACTTAATTTAAAAACAACCATGATTGTTCTTATAAAAAAAGACATACTTCATCCGTCAAATAATAAATGTAACATTTGATTTTGTTGATTTTTTTGATGGTCATTCTGACCTTAAATTATTCTTAAATCATACGATAAAAATAATTAAAAACCTCATATTATGAAACTAGAATGTTTATATTTTCATATATAATTTTTTAATTGTTTTACTTACTTGAATGATTTACAATTAATTTTGAGGCCAAACTAATCCTCGAAAAAGTCAATAAAACCAAATGTTACACTTGTTATTGGACGGAGGAAGTATTTTATTTATCAAACGTCAATTTAGCTCCGATGATAGAAAACCTGAGGATACTAGCTAGGCCACTTGGAATTTGAATATCGTCCATATTGCGGCATCAACATAACAAAAGGTAAAATTAATGGCAAGAGATAATGACGCACATGACAATATATTCAACAGATGAAGAACACCTATTACCATGCGAAAGATGCATTGCAGATTTTGAAGTTGAATGTTTCCAAAATCTAGAGATGTATGTGATGGTTCTTATTAACTCATCGGGAGAATGCTTTTCGTATGTCTAATATAGTTCATTTCAAAACTATTAATTGCAAAGCTACGAAAACTATATAGACTGAGGTGTCATGACACTAGAGGTCATAGGTTCAATTCTCGCCAAGTGCGGAATTATTTATAGTTTACTATAGCTTTGTAATGTTACTTGTGAAATTGTAATGGTTCGATTATTAAAAAAACTACAAAAACTATATACATTTATAGAACACCATTTATGTTAAGTTTAATTACTCAATTAGTTATTTTTGATTACGTTTAAAGTCATTATGTGAAAATTATATATTTATTCCATTCATTTTAATTTTAATATATT
Organism: Plantago ovata; assembly: GCA_028274465.1. Taxonomy (NCBI): domain Eukaryota; kingdom Viridiplantae; phylum Streptophyta; class Magnoliopsida; order Lamiales; family Plantaginaceae; genus Plantago; species Plantago ovata. The sequence continues at coordinate 86,430,376 of CM051458.1, read as the reverse complement.
ATTTAATAATACAATAATATTTTATAAGATTACGCTTCACACGCGTAGTGTGTGTAACACGGTTCCTAGTATATACTAGGAACCGCATCACACGCTACGCGTGTGAAGTATAATCTTGTAAAATATTATTATTTTATTAAATAATATATTCAAATAAATGGAGTGTATATATAATCTTCACATAATGACTTCAAACGTAATAAAAAAATAACTAATTGATTAATTAAACTTAATATAAATGGTGTGTTATAAATGTATATAGTTTTTGTAGTTATGCAATTAATAGGTTTGAATTGGACTATATTAGACATACGAAAATTATTCTTCCGATAAGTTAAGAACAATCAGATACATCTTTAGACTTTGGAAACATTCAACTTCAAAATCTGCAATGCATCTTTTTCGCATGTTAATTGATATTCTTCATCAGTTGAATATATTGTCAAGTGCTTCATATAAACATTCTAGTTTCGTAATATGATGTTTTTAGTTATTTTTATCGTATGATTTAAAAATAATTTAAGGTCAAAATGACCATCGAAAAAGTCAACAAAATCAAGTGTTACATTTATTATTAGATGGATGAAATATGTATTTTTTTATAAGAATATTTCATGGTTATTTTTAAAATTAAGTATAATATGTCATACAACTTTATGTTAAAAAAAAAAATTTTAAGAAGAGAATAAATAAAAAAGAAAAAGATTACGTCAATAAGATTCGAACCCAACACCTTCAACTAAAATAATGATACAAATAATAGAGAAAATCACGCCAGATTCGAACCAAACACCTTCAATAAAAATAATAGAAAAAAATCACGCCAACAAGATTCGAACCCTACATCTTGTAATTAATTAATGACACATGTACGCACCAGATTGAAATTAGATAAGCAAGATCAACGGATTAAAATTGATTGGTAGTTCAATCAATTGAGTAAATCAACAGACTTATTATATTACTAGGAACCGCATCACACGCTACGTGTGTGAAGTGTAATATTGTAAAATATTATTCTTTTATTAATAATATATTGAAATAAATGGAGTGAATATATAATCTTCACATTATGACTTCAAACGTAATAAAAAATAACTAATTGAGTAATTAAATTTAATATAAATGGTGTGCTATAAATGTATAGAGTTTTTGTAGTTATGCAATTAATAGTTTTGAATTGAACTATATTAGACATACGAAAAGTATTCTTCCGATGAGTCAAGAACCATCAGATACATCTCTAGACTTTGGAAACATTCAACTTCAAAAAATCTGCAATGCATCTTTTTCGCATGTTAATTGGTATTCTTCATCAGTTGAATATATTATCAAGTGCTTCATATAAACATTCTAGTTTCATAATATGATGTTTTTAGTTATTTTTATCGTATAATTTAAGAATAATTTAAGGTCAAAATGACCATCGAAAAAATCAACAAAATCAAGTGTTACATTTATTATTGGACGGAGGAAGTATGTCTTTTTTTATAAGAACATATCATGGTTATTTGTAAAATTAAGTATAATACGTCATACAACTTTATGTTAAAAAATAAAAATTTAAGAAGAGAATAAATAAAAATGGAAAAAATTACGTCAATAAGATTCGAACACAACAGCTTCAACTAAAATAATGATACAAATAATAGAGAAAAATCACGCCAACAAGATTTGAACCAACCACCTTCAATAAAAATAATAATAATAATGGAGAAAAATCACGCCAACAGGATTCGAACCCTACATCTTTTAATTAAGTAATGACACTTATACGCACCAGATTGAAATTGGATAAGTAAAATCAACGGATTAAAATTGATTGGTAGGTCAATCAATTGGTTAAATCAACCGACTTATTATATTACTTTAAAATATATTTTGTGAATTTAATATTACTATCAAACTCTACTCACGGCCTAGTAGCAATATATTTTGTGAATTTGTGTACACATACCGCAAATATTCAGCATAATTAATTAATTCGTTTGTAAATTAATTAAATAATAATACGGATCATGTTAATCAATTTGAAATATGCACGAATAATAAAATATTAGTCACCAACCCGATAAAACTAAATATCTCAATAATTTTATGCATGAATAATAAAATATTAGTCACCAACCCGATAAAACTAAATATCTCAATAATTTTTTTAAAATCAAATATCAAAATATGAATTTCAAAAGGAAAAAATACTTAATGACACATGTACGCACCAGATTGAAACTGAATAAGTAAGATCAACGGTTTAAAATTGATTAAGAGTTGGAATAAAAATAAAAATAATAACAATAATATTACTATCAAACTCTACTCACGGCCTAGTAGCAATATATTTTGTGAATTTAATATTACTATCAAACTCTACTCACGGCCTAGTAGCAATATATTTTGTGAATTTGTGTACACATACCGCAAATATTCAGCATAATTAATTAATTCGTTTGTAAATTAAATAATAATACGGATCATGTTAATCAATTTGAAATATGCACGAATAATAAAATATTAGTCACCAACCCGATAAAACTAAATATCTCAATAATTTTATGCACGAATAATAAATATTAGTCACTAACCCGATAAAACTAAATATCTCAATAATTTTTTTAAAATCAAATATCAAAATAGGAATTTCAAAAGGAAAAAAATACTTAATGACACATGTATGCACCAGATTGAAACTGAATAAGTAAGATCAACGGTTTAAAATTGATTGGTAGGTCAATCAATTGATTGAATCAACAGGCTTAGTATATTACTTTAATTAATTTAACTAAAGCCTAAAAAGACTAACCCTAGAAATCGTATCCGGAACCAAAATTTTGGACAGGCCCGTGCTCAATTTTAAAAAACAAATAAAAAAGGAGTCCTTGGGTCTATTTTTATTAAAGTTGGTTGGTTTTGGAAAGGTTAAACGTAGTTTTATTTATGAATCAGTTTGATTTAAAAAAAAACTTCGAAAATTGTTATTCCACTTCACCACCATTGACCACCACGACCACAACTGCACCGTCCCCGCCAGCCGCCGCACTCACGGCCACCACCACCACTACACAATGACCACCCCATACCTCCACCGCGACCACCATCGCCGCACCCGGACCACCACCGCTAAAAACTCACCCCTGCACCACCATTGTAGAGAGAGAAGAAAATTGGCACATAATATCTCGTCAATACAGAAAACGAATGTAGCGGGAGAGAGAGAGAATGAGAGAGAGAACAAATTGGACACGGATCTCGGAAAAAATCAATTGGGGGTATTTTGGTAAATATTATTACACCAGATTACAGAATTGCCACTAGTTGTTGTTGTTGTTTTTTTTTTTTTTTTTTCTAAATGTAAAATCAGGAACCGTCTTTTATTAAAAAATTAAAACCAGGTTACTCCAAAAAAAAAACTTGAATTTTGGAGGAGATGACCTTGGAGTATTCTTAAGTCTTAACTATCATCTCACATTAACTTTTTGGAACTAGTTTCAAGTCTATTAACTCGCAACCTCGAGATGAAAAAAAAATTAAATTTTTTGTTTATAATTCATTTTTAAACTGCACTTTCAGTTGTTTACTTGCGTAAACTTATTCATAGTAAATCGAATTTAGTTACTTAAGCAAGTACTTCAATCATTGATAGAGTGTGTGATTTTATATGATACGTGTGAATACAAAACATTTCAAATCGAATAATTTTTCTAGTTAAAGTTAGTAGTGGGAATATTTTTCCAACCAATATTTCAAATTTGGAACAGTGTACACTAACAATCATCAAATTAGTTTCACTATGGATATTTGCTTTACAACTCATAACATTGAAAAACAAGAGACTATACCTTTGCCGCCTATATGAATCTTAGCCACTTTATGAAACCAAGTATATCAAAAGTCTGCAACAAATTTCTCCATGTTTTCCACTTCATATCGAATAAGAACCCTTTTTGCAAGATTTAGATGCTTTTTTTCATAATTATTAGTGGTAGTAATTTATTAAAGAAGAGATTTTCAACTCAAAATAATGCTAGTTTAGGTAAACACCAAATAATTAGCTAAAGCAAAGCTATACCTTCACTTTGGTGTGTATCGAATAACCGATCGATTGACCAAATTCACAAGGAAGGTTGTATTTGTAAATGATTCTATAAGTAATTTTTCGGTATTTTAGATCGTTATTTTTGTTTTGGATCTCTAACATTATATTAAGTCAGAGAGATGGATACATGTTGTAAACTAATAAAGTCACCTCCTTTGATATTTTTAGTACATATATAAAACCAAAAGATAAGGATAGATTAAATAATATGCTAAACATTTAAGTGAATTTTTTGTTTCAATGTTTTTAACTAAATATTTAATATTGTTTAATGAGTTTTAGTGCATATACCAAAATCCTCATATTTTACTTGGAAAAGAATATACAGTAGATTTGGGCTAATGAAGGAAGGTGATTTTGAAGTTTCTTCAACTAATGAATATTACTTATCCATAACTTATAAGTTAATAACTGTTCTGATCAATGATTGACAAACAGCTCAGCTAGTCGGCTTCAGTTTGGTTCAATCACAAATATTCGACTGAGAATTTTTTCTTTGTGGGTGCAGTGTTTTCAAATCTCACTGTACTGTACTATGTTCTCGTATGTTATGTCTACAGTTTGTTTGTACACGATGCTAAGCAAGCCAAGCAACCACTTTATGGCAAGCATAAATAATATTCTGCTCCAGCAGAAATTAGCACCATCAGTTGGAAAAACAAAACACTCCTGAATACTCTGTCTGATATAAGGATGATGAGAAAATCTTCCATGAAGTACCAAACATCCCAAGTCATGATGAAAAGGACCAATTCAATACCATTACTCCCTGCCAGGAATCCCAAGGCAGTTGAATTTCCAACCTCGCCCCCGCTAGAAGTTGGAGAAGAGATCAGTCATCATGCTCACTCCCAGCACCCTTTGATAGAAGTGAAGCATGGAGACTTGTTTGCCTGTTCCGGTTGTAAGGAGTATGGAGCCGGGAAGAGGTTCGCCTGCCAGCAATGTGATTTTCAGCTGCATGAGTTTTGCGCGTTCTCGCCTCCTGTCCTCAAGAACCATCCTCTTCATGGCCACCATCAGCTCGTTCTCCATTCCAAACCCAAACCAGGTATATGTGCTACGTAATTCGGCTCTAACAATGTTCGGTTGTGGAGCGTGGGATACTGTACGTCCTCCAGGCCATAGTATACTATAGGCACGTAAGATTATAATTAGGCTGCATTTAATTAACAGTATCTAAAATATATTGAACTCTTGGCTTGGCAGCGCTTGACGAGCTGGTAAACAATTTGTATGCATTTCAAAGCTTTTCTTTCGATTGCTTCCCAGTTAACGCAGATTATTCCCTAACCTGCGTTCCCTGATATAACAAAAGGTGGAATCTCATGGCCAAGATGCGACATATGTGCAAAGTCTACCAAAGGGTTCACCTTCAAGTGCAGAGCCTGCAGCTTCCAGATGCACCCATGTTGTGCCATGCTCTCCACAGAGATCAAGTTTCCTATCCATCCTCACGCGTTGAAAATACTTCCACCCTTCAACACGTCCTCCAGTGGAGATAATGGAATGACCTGCAGCGAGTGTAAGAAGAAGAAACCAGGCCGAATGTACAAATGCACAGTTTGTGACTACCAACTCCACGCTGAGTGTGCTAAGTCATTCATCAACGGTCTCCAGGCAAACGGTATAGCCATGCCTCACAAGCCAGGTGTTATGGGAACAGCAGCTAAACTGGCGTCTCAGGTTGCTATTGGGTTCATTGGAGGGCTCATTGAGGGGCTTGGAGAAGGCATGGGAGAAATGCTTGTTCAGAATATGACACGTGAGAGGCGCGTTGACAGAAGCACATTATATCAGTAATGAAGTATATAGTATAGTACAAATCTGCTTGTATTCTGGTGTGTGGGTGTGTAATTAGTAGCTCATGGATTGTATTCAGTAGCAGTATATATTGTGGCTTGTATTCATCAAAAAAATATAGAATATAATTTTGCCTTTTAAGTTTACAAACCATCTCAACAGCCTTATATACCTTTTACCATGTAAAATCTGATAGCACTTGGCTACAACAGAAACTGTTTACAGTGAAAAATTGCTATAATAATGCAAGAAACAGAGTTGGAGTATGCATGCACTTTGGTAGAGAATAGTATCAGTGTTTCTTAACTTTCAAAAATCAACCATAGTGATAGGCAGAAAGAGGAATATACACTGTGCAAGGTTGTTAGTAGCAGTTATACTTTCCTCCATGAAACCAGAAGCTATGCAATAGCACAGACAACTTCTTCTTCTTATATCATCATTCCATATTCAATTGTAATCAAACATTAAGACAGACACCATTGATCATCATACTGCGTGTGTTAAAACACCACAACACAAGGCATAGTAGAAAGATGATATAAGATGAACGAATAGTTTGAGCTATCGCATCTTCTTAACTGTTGCAAACAGCCTAACAAACTGGAAACTAAAAAACTTAACTTTACAACAATAAAAGAAACTATTTTTTTAACTGTAAGTTGATCTTTCATTACCAGTCAGGTGCTTACTAGCTGCAACAACAACATTCAATATCAGAAACAGTCTGCTTCCTGACAACATCAACTTCACAAGAATAATCCTTAGAACAGGCACTTCAGCAGTCTGATACAACTCATTCAACAACGTAGATTGTAGCAAATGGTTTATGATACAATTAAATAAAGGGTCCAAGAATAGAGGAACAGAACTGGACAGCTCCAAAGTATGGTAAACAACCAAAATTTAAAAAGATAAATATAACAGCAAACAAAACCCAACCTTTCTACTTTGGCCAGATATACAGAAACCTCAGAAGTTGATGAAATATAGTAAAAATTAAACTTCTACGACTACCAAGCTTCAAGTTTTGAATCCTAGTCAAGTATGCAAACAGCCTTAACTGGGTACCCATAGCTACGAAAGTACATTGTTTCTTGACTTCTTGACTTCCACTAGTCGATCACTATGACATAAATAAAGACAATACAAAATGAAAACTGAAATCATCGCAAACCAGTAGATAGATACACACTGTGTAATAACAGTAAACCTACCATTCATGGCTTTATATGCAAAATTGCAACTAATTAAGTAATTATTAAAGAAGCAATAGCAATTCAACTTCTGCTGTTCTAAAACCAACAACACAAGCTTTCTTTAAACTGCGGAAAGAAAAAAACTGATTGGGATAAATAAAGAATTTTCTGTGCTATTAGCAATAAAACATAATCAGCCACCACAAACCTCAAATTACCATAATGGCTTCTCAGACTTAAAACATCTAATTCCCATATATACCAGCAACATTATAACGATGCCACAAATGCCCTTAATTACCCATGGATTGTTTTTCCAGCTTCTTTTGTTCCAGATGCAAGGTGGTGGAGGGACATATCTTTTCTTGATTTTCTTCGTGAATACCGGAGGTATTTTAGGCTTTTTAGCAGTGGACACCTCCTTGATTTCCATCTCCTTGGCCTCCGTTTCCTCGGAAGTTTCAATTGCATTTTCGAAGTTTTGACCAGCATCACTATGATCAGTGCTATTGATACTACCTGTCAACAGAGCCTTCTTCTTTTCCTTCTTTCGTAATCTCTTCTCCCTCTCCTTCATTATTTAAGTCACACATGTAAACAATTAGTAGAGATTATAAGTAAAATCATGAACAAACTATATGATTATGACCTAAGCTTCCAAATCAAATCTCCATCATATTTCATATCTGAGTTAAAAAAGTGTGCAAACAAAACAAATTTTACCTTTTCTTTCTGTTCTGCTTCCTTTTGTGCTCTCACTTCTGCTCTTCTTTTTTCCTTCTCCTCTTGGCGTTTCTTCTTTTCACGTGCCTCATTAGCTTTAGCTAGCTCCTCCAACCGACGCTGCTCTTTCAGTTTATCTTCAGCTTCTTTCCTTCTCAATTCCTCAGCTTTCTTTGCCAACTCAATCTCCTCCTTAGCTAGCTCCTCCAACCTACGTTGCTCTTTCAATTTATCTTCAGCTTCTTTCCTTATCATTTCCTCAGATTTCTTTGCCAACTCAATCTCCTCATTCGAATCCACAGTCTCCTCAGGAATATCTCGTCCAGAAACACTAGCTAAAACAGGTTCTGCAGCAGCTTTAAGTTTTGCTGCTTGGCTCTTAGCTTGAGTTATCTTTTTCTTTGATTTGTCCGTTGAACTCATGTCTCCAGAACCTCTTACCTGCTTTGTTTCCAAAATCTGACTTCCTAATACACAATCAACATTGGAATGATTTGAGGCCACCTTATGTACATGTTCACCGGGAATGATTGGACGTTTCTCATTGGGACCAAGTGAACGACCGTCCAAAGTCCCCAATCTCCGTACATTACTCTTCATATTACGAGTAACATACTCTCTACGAAACTCAGCATCCGCGTTCCACAGTTCCATGAAATTTTCCACCTAAATATTTAAAAGAAACTTTTCAAAGTCAAATATGCCAAGTAGGGCATCAGATGGGTGAATAAGAACTATAGAACTTACCTGAGTTTTACATGTTAAATGAAGTCCCTCTGTATCTTTGTTATGTGCATGTTTAGTGGCGGCAGATCTACAATCCTTGTACTTGTAAAAGTGTTTGTTCTGCAAGTTCAAAGATTAACTTAATTACGTGTTCATCCTGTAATAAACAACATATTGCAAACCCCACCTGTTTAAAATGCTGACCAGGTTTATCACTTGCATTTGCATTATTGAAAAAAAAAAAAAAAAAGGGTCCAAAATGTGACATGTGCCATAGCTGATAATAGTTTGTTTACATGTACACTTCTTCACATAGCAAAACAGGCGTGTGATGCAGTTTAAGCAAGGTAGGATTCATCAGACAGATAATGTTACTCGAATACACCTTCATATGGAAGTGGACTAAACATTAAAGCACATATTTTCATGATTGGAACTACATCACAACTTCAAAGTGTAAGATCATATAATCTGGAATTGCCAAACTATACGGCTTATAAATCTTTTAAATCCTTCTTCTAGAAAATGAACTTAAACAGCGCTGAATTCCTAATAAGAATATTTATGATAAGCTCACTATATTATCAATTTATGTACATTTGAACATTGGTTCTGCGTATATGCATTGCAACTAAGTGAACAAAGACTAAGGTTACCTTATAATCAAGCTATTTTCTTGGACTCTGTATCTATATTTTCCAATTTAATTTTTTGTAAGTTCGAACATTTGTATACACATGTAGCTGAGTTAACAAAGATTTGATACCTTATCATAAAGTTCTTTTTTAAGACTCTGCATCTGAGCATATGATTCTTGGCGAGAATCATTAGCAGCTCTAGAACGAGCTTGAAGTTCCTTCACTTTTTCATTTTCGACATCATATTTCATCCCTGCTTCACTTTTAACAGCTTCAGTCTTTATAATATTTTCTCTGAGGATATCCAGCTCCTTCATAAGAACCTGGACATGCCAAAACCAAGTAAAAATCTCAAATCACTTGGCACTTCAGTGTTCAAACAAGTTCTTAGAAAAAAGAAATAACTAAAAGGAACAAATAATAAATCATTCATAAGCATTCACACAAGAATATAATAGACCATCTGTACCTTCATTCTGTCGTCAGGAGTCTCTCTTTGTTCAAGAGACTTCTTAATTTCTTCTTGGCTATCCACATCTGGGCATAACGCTTCTCGGCGTTGCTTTAGCTGCTTGATGTTCTGAATTATCTGTTTTTCTTCCTTCAAAGGTATACTTTCATGTTGTATTGTACGCTCCATATCAGATACCTGCCCCGAAACACAGTTTAATTGGGGAGATATTGGTACAATCAAAACATAGACTATTAAATAGATATATGCACATGCAAGTTCAGTAAAAATAAGATAAAAAGGAAGAAGAAAATATTACCTGTTGATCAATATCCTTGATAAAGGCAACATTCTTTACTTTGTTAATCAGAGAATTCAGTTCCATGCGTTTTGACCTTTCAGAATTCTTTAAGGCACTAAGTTCCTTCTTGGCATATTCATAATCAATGCCATTCAGATTGTTTGCCTGCAAATTGGAACATTTATATATACTTATTAGAAAATAAGGATAACAGATATAGTACCGTATCATACCTTTCTTGTCTCTTGGATTTGGACTTGAATATCATCCCTTAGCTTCGTGTACTTGTCAACTAGAAGCTTTCTTAGATTGATCTGTTCTTTCAAACTTCCATCATCAGCTCTCGGAAATTTAACCAAGTAATTGAATGGTTTTGTTACAACCTTTTGATCTTCACCCACCTCACCTACTCGGGAACTCCTAGGCGAATCCACTGCAATGGTGTTATTAGTTTTTCGAGTGTCCTCACTTTCTTCTAAAAGCAAGTTCCTGCCACTTACTCCTGTGGAACCATTCTGTTGATCTCCTATATCTCTAAAATTCAGAGTACCAAACATAATGTTGGATGTTGCCCATTTAATTTCCCCTGCAACGTCTTTGTTTGACGGAAAGCAATTCATTAGCACCTTTTTATATGCGACAGCAACATCACTGGTAGGGGCCATCGCTTCAATATGTGCCTCAATAATATCATTAGCTAATTGATCTCCATTTGTACTTGAAACAAGTTCAGGTGCCTCAATATTACGCTCAAGTGACTCATTTTCTGGTGTACTCCCAACATATTTAGATGAATCAATAGGGACAACTTCAGATTCTATCCCTAGCTCTTGTTCAACAATTGCCAAACCTTCAGAACCTGTTTCTTTTTCCCCGACCATCTCTGATTCAAGTACCACAACCATATCAACTTTTCCATTGCACAACTCGACTGGTTGGATTTCACATGGACCCTCCTTAGTGGACTCCACCTCTACCTCTGTTGGAATCCTGTTTGCAACCGGAGAATCTACCTCCACATTCACATTCTCCACCTCTTTAACAGAAACTAACAAATTCTCTACCTTTGTTTCAGGATAATCTACCTCCATGCTCACATTCAAACCTTCTTCAACCGAGACATCTACATCCTTATCCTTAAACTCCGTTGCAATTCCATTTACCACCAAAGAATCTACCTCGACTTCCACATTCACATTATGCACATCTTTAACGGAAACATCTGCATTCTCTACCTTTGTTTCAATTCCATTTACCACTGGATAATCTACCACCACATTCACATCATCTACCCCTTTAATAAGTACCTCCACATTCACCTTCTGCGCCTCTTCAACGGAAACGTCTACATTCTCCACCGTTATTTCAATTCCATTCGCCACCGGAGCATCTGCCTCCACATTCACATCATCTACCACTTTAATAGGTACCTCCACATTCACCTTTTGCACCTCTTCAACGGACACATCTATATTCTCCACCATTGTTTCAATTCCATTTGTCACCGGAGAACCCACCCCCACATTCACATCATCTACCACTTTAATATGTACCTCCACATTCACCTTCGCCACCTCTTCAACCAAGACATCTACGCTCTCTACCTTCGTTTCAATTCCGTTTGCCACCGGGAAATCTACATCCACATTTGCATTCTCTACATCGGTAAGAATTCCATCCACCACACCAGAGCTTCTGGTTTGAAGCTCAACCTCACTCCCCTCTTTATCAACCCTTCCTCCACTAACGCCATTCTCAGCCGACACATAAACACAAGACTCACCAGAACCATTAGCTCGATCGCCACAGCTAGCCACACTACCGCATTCAAGCTGCTGCTTGATGTGATCGCGGCAAGACTTCGCCTCAACAGAAACCACCTCAGCTTGAGTAACCATTCTCCAATCCAATTTCGCAGATAGAAAAATATACACACAGCAAGCTTTTTTACAATGTAAATAAAAATAATCAATAACCAAATCAGCGGTAACCGACACACAATCAACAGTAATAGAAACAAACGAGCAGAATTTAGGACGATTGTAATAGAAACAAATCAACAAAATTGAATAGGAAGAAGGAAACGTACCAAGATAATGAATATCAGAGATTACAATGTCGTTGTCGTTCGTTATAGTGCAATAGTGATGGTGGTTGTATAACGGTATCTAGTTTGTTTTTTACTCCAAAACGGCAAAACCTCGAGGTTTCTAGCTCTTCACCTATAAAAAGCATGAATACGGCAAAAAGAAGGTTTCTCAATTAAATACGAATACTCGGCAATACGATATGACGTTTTCATTCCCATGGAATTTTCTGTTTTTATTGGCGCCGATTTGTGCACGACTTTTCTGGGATAATTAATGATTTTTTCAAAACTCCCGATAAACTTTGACATAGATTGAACCAAAGTTGCGTAATCGATTGGGTTTGTTGACATTTTCGAGTATTATATTGGGGTTTATTGTTGGAAATATGGGTTTGGGCCTTTTATATATATATATATATATATATATATATATTTAAATTATTAATATAATAAGTATGTTGATTCAGTCAATTGATTGAACTACCAATCAATTTAAACCGTTGATCTTACTTATTCAGTTTCAATCTGGTGCGTACATGTGTCATTAAATATTTTTTCCTTTTGAAATTCCTATTTTGATATTTGATATAAAAAAAATTATTGAGATATTTAGTTTTATTACAACTCTTATGTAATGGATAAAAAGGAGATATTTTCTCACAATTGTACAATAGAGACCTACATAATATATAATTACTAATAAATTACTACTATATATATTCCCACACCACCGTAATATATTCTCTTACGATATTCTCAGCGATTTGAAGAACGGCTCTTGTCAATTCCAGGTATTATTTTTCCCTCTATCTCGATTTTCCAGAATTAATATAATGTGTTTTGTTGACGAACTTTAGGCACCATACAATATTGATGTCCCCAGATACGGTTAGCAAAATCATATAATTTGACCAGCTTTTGTTCTGTTGTACCCATTGATTTGTACCCATGTTCTGTATGCACCCATCTTAATCATATAATTTGATCAATCTTAATCATTTTGTATGTACCCATGGATTTGTACGTTTCTTAATGTTTTGTTGTACATTAATTTCACCTGTACTGTAATATGTTAATCACTGATTCCAAAAAATCCGCTTCAATTCCCCAATTTAGATATATTCTTAATTTAATCAGTATCAATACATGTGAATGTAGTCAACCGGCCACCATCATCTCGTCTTGATATAAAGAACCCGCGTTCAAGTACATGAGAGAAGCAGCCAATCAAGTACTATACGTACTTTTGCATGAAATTAATTACTTCAAACCCTGTTTTAAACCAGACCTCTCTTTCTGTATAATTATAAGCAGCGCATTAGTAATTCTTCAATCACTCATAGCTAGCTAACAAACATATTCATAAATCATGATATAATTTAATTGCTTGAACATGTGCTGCTACACCAAAAATTTGACACTGCATTAGTTTAATTACATTAGAAAGAAGGAATATAATCTCACCTAACTAAGGATACCACCTTTTAGTGATCGAGTTAATGATTAATCATGGATTAAAGTAGCCCCTTTACAATATGTCTTACTTGATATTATTTATTTTTTAACAGATAAAGCTACTTGATTTGGGTTTTCTTCCGCTAGACTCATCAACACTGCAACAAGAAGGTTTGATTTTTCTTTGTGATCCATGTTTTTGTTACTGGTTTTCATGGTAATTTGTAGTAACCTCATATGCATTGGTGTCTCTGGATATACTGTTAATGAATGACTTTTAGTTGACTACTAATTATAAAAATCTGCTCTTAAGCTTTGTAATTTTAGTTATACCGTATGTTAGTCAATCACTTATTCTAGGCAGCTTAGCTTAATTTGAGCTGCTTCTTTAGTTAATTGATTGATTTATTAATTACCCATAGCGCGCTTCTAACTATTGTATGTATGTATTTGAATTAATAATGCTTGATTCTTTTAGCTTAGTCTTACTTAATTTTAGCTTATAAGCTTATGCAGCTTTATATGTTTGTTGTAATTAATTTGTTGCTGAATAACTACAATTCACGCATAGCTCTAATTATGTTTAGCTAATAAATTTTCTATTTTACTCTAATATTATATTCATATTTATTGTAGGAAAATGGAAGAACAATTCCAAAAAATCAACGAAATAAGCCCGCACAGTATCAAGTGGAATGGGTAATAATATGAATATTGCGTCATATTTATATAAACTTTTATCTTTTTTCAGCCTATTGTAACTTCAATAATCTTTTTTTCTATTTGTCAGGGGAATTACGTTGATGCAGCTCTATTTAACTCAGATATAGAACTGTACCGAGACATAATTGTGCAAGATAGAACTCTTATCATATCAAATGCAGCTGTCAAAGAAGCAGAAAAATTATATAGGTCTGCTTTTGCAAAGATGTGAAGTATAAGTGGATAATTAATGCCAGTAGTACGGTGATCTCTGTTCAGCGACCTGCCATAGTTAATAATCCTCATGAAGGATTGTTTTCAAACTATGATGATTTCGAAATAGGTTATATCATAAGTAAGTATTGTTCTTAAACACTATCATTACTGTATATATAAAATATTCACACTTGATAATTTCTTAATGCAGGTACAATATTGGTTGTTTATAAAGAATCACCTTTTGGTCGATCTGGCAGGAAACAAAGTAAACAATATTGATGTAGTTTATATTCCTTGGCAAAATCTTAAGAAGACCCCTTCCATGGATGTTGGGCAAGTTGGTTTTTACAACTCCAAAATGGTTCAATTCGGGAAAAGCAGCATTTCTAGAATGAAGAAGGGAAATCAAATCATAGAAAAATTCCATAAAATTCATAAGCTCATAATAATTTTGTCAAGAGTGTTAGGAACGTCAAAAGTTGTTTTGCAAGTTTACGTTTAACATAAAGTTGTATGACGTATTATACTTAATTTTAAAAGTAACCATGATATGTTCTTATAAAAAAAGACATACTTTCTCCGTCCAATAATAAATGTAACACTTGATTTTGTTGACTTTTTCGATGGTCATTTTGACCTTAAAATTATTCTTAAATCATATGATAAAATAACTAAAAACATCATATTATGAAACTAGAATGTTTATATGAAGCACTTGAAAATACATTCAACTGATGAAGAATACCAATTAACATGCGAAAAAGATGCATTGCAAATTTGAAGTTGAATGTTTTCAAAGTTTAGAGACGTATATGATGGTTCTTAACTCATCGGAAGAATACTTTTCGTATGTCTAATATAGTTCACTTTAAAACTATTAATTGCATAACTACAAAAACTATATACATTTATAGCACACCATTTATATTAAGTTTAATTACTTAATTAGTTATTTTTTTTATTACGTTTGAAGTCATTATGTGAAGATTATATATTCACTCCATTTATTTCAATATATTATTTAATAAAACAATAATATTTTACAAAATTACGCTTCACACGCGTAGCGTGTGACACGGTTCCTAGTATAATATATAGATGGGTGTTAAATCGGGTATGGAGTATGCTGAAGGTCTGTTTTTTTTTTAAACGGAAATTAATTAAGTTAAAATAATATAATAAGTCGGTTGATTTACCAAATTGATTGATCTACCAATTAATTTTAATCCATTGATCTCTCTTATCCAATTTTAATCTGGTGTGTACATGTGTCATTAGTTAATTAAAAGATGTAGGGTTCGAATCCTGTTGGCGTGATTTTTCTCTATTATTTTTATTATTATTTTTATTGAAGGTGTTTGGTTCGAATCTTGTTGGTGTGATTTTTCTCTATTATTTGTATCATTATTTTAGTTGAAGGTGTTGGATTCGAATCTTATTGACGTAATTTTTTTATTTTTATTTATTCTCTTCTTAAATTTTTATTTTTTACATAAAGTTGTATGACGTATTATACTTAATTTTATAAATAACCATGATATGCTTATAAAAAAAGTCATACTTCCTCCGTCCAATAATAAATGTAACACTTGATTTTGTTGACTTTTTCGATGGTCAGTTTGACCTTAAATTATTCTTAAATCATACGATAAAAATAACTAAAAACATCATATTATGAAACTAGATTGTTTATATGAAGCACTTGACAATATATTCAACTGATGAAGAATACCAAATTAACATCCGAAAAGATGCATTGCAAATTTTGAAGTTGAATGTTTCCAAAGTTGAATGTTTCCAAAGTCTAGAGATAGAGATGTAACTGATGGTTTTTAACTCATCGGAATAATAATTTTCGTATGTCTAATATAGTTCAATTCAAAACTATTAATTGCATAACTACAAAAACTATATACATTTATAGCACACCATTTATATTAAGTTTAATTGCTCAATTAGTTATTTTTTTATTACGTTTAAAGTCATTATGTGAAGATTATATATTCACTCCATTTATTTCAATATATTATTTAATAAAACAATAATGTTTTACAAGATTACGCTTTACACGCTACGCGTGCGACGCGGTTCCTAGTATTACAGCTACTCTTATGCTACTGCTATACAACATTCGAAACCACCTTATATCTCCACACTTAAACCGTCTTCTGTCACACTTAAACCGCCTTATGTCTCCGCTGGGGATCGAACTCTGCACCTCTTCTTCACCAACATCAGCTCCCTTCCGCTGGACCACCTTATATATAACTCCTGTATGCTGAAGGTCTGCTAACTTGAATTATTTAGGCATTTGGTGATTTTGGTTATATGATACTTCCTATATTATATAAACATATATACCATTTCGGAAAAAAAAAAAAACAAAACATATATACTATATATTAAAAAATGTATTTTTTAACGTATTCGTATTTTGATATTTTAAATTTGACGTTTTTTCGTCTTCGTTTCATATCGTATTTATTTATGTATTCATATTCATGCTTCCTAGCTCTTCACCAGTCCTTTACTTAAATCCGGACAATTTATTTATTATTCCTTTTTCTTTTAAAATTTTTAAATTTAGATTACAAAAATCATAAATCATTATATTCTATCTACTAAATACCACTACCTCCATTTCATTAATAACTTCCTAAGATAACTATTCATCGCACCTTTGACCACGTATAACTCCTAAATTATATTAGAGAAAATATAATAAAATTATATTATGAAATTAAATGAAATATATTTTCATAATCAACTTTTAATTTATATTGATACAATTTAATTTAAAAGTTATACGTGATCAAAGGTCGCGATGAACAGTCCCATTAAAAAGTAACTAAAGAAACGGAAAAAGTACTAATTATATAAAAGGACTCCCATCGAACCTAAAATACTCCATTGTATTTCATATGGTTCGATACAACTAGCTCTTATATGCAACTTGTATTCCTTCACCAACTTCTATGTGCCATTACCCGAACCTGTGCTCGGTAGTGCAAACCTTTAAAATAGTATAACTATATTAATCGGATCAAATTTTGGGATGTAAAATATGTTATGCAATCAACTGGTTTAGTACATGGTGCAATAGATTGAAATATCGGAGAGCACAATAGCGGTGGGTGGTAACGAGCCAAGTCGAGTCGAGTTTGGGTCTTTTAGAGCGCCCAATCGCTTCACAAAAGTAGAGTTGATGTCGAGTATCTTTGTCGAACTTAAAAATTATGTGATCGTTTATAAAACTCACGAGTTTCAAATTACTCACATACTATTCAAGAACGACTAAATTGATATAATAATTATTCAAAATGATATATTTACCTTAGGAATAATATTCAATATGTTCATAAATAATTTAAAAAATATATATCCACAATAGAGTTATATGTATATATTTTTATATATAACAATAAATATATACTCCATCCGTCTCATAATAGTTGCACCATTTTGCCATTTTGGGCGCCCCGTTAGAGTTGCACCATTTCATTTCTTTGCCATATTTGGACATGGTTATAATTTTATATTCCATCAACACATTTATGTGGACACAAATCCTACATAAATAAAAACAACAGCCACTATCAATATAACTCAATATTTAACTATTCTCCTTATTTTCTGTGCCCAAAAGCAAATGGTGCAACTGCTCTGGGACGAATGAGTATTACTTATGTGTTCACGAGCTACTCACTAGCAGTCGATTCAGGCTTTCTTGCAATTAAGCTCGTGTTGATTGAGCTCGAACTCGAATCAAACTTTCTCTTCGTCTTGATTCGTTAACTACCCTAGCACTCATCACTCATTGTACAAGTACTTGTCAACCTCCGACTTAAGTTGTATACGATGACTTTTACGGTGTTTGGCTTTGACTTGTTTATTGTTTGTTGAAAGTTTTAAGAAATGTGAATAGTGTAGTAATTTTGTTTGTTGAAAGATAATGGTGAAATTTGTGTATATGTTTGAGTTAGAATTTATGAAAAATAGGGTAGGTGGGTAGGATGAGTGTGCGACATATATCTAGAGAGAATATGATGAAGTTTTGTTTGATTCGCTTAAAAGTTTTGAACTGAACTAAAAATTGGTTGAAGTTAATATTATGGGAAAAAACAAAACCGCACTGCAGTGGGAGGCCAAGTTAATCATTGTTTGAAGTTTGAACCCTCCATAATAATATGTTAAATTAAACAAACTATTAGCATTATTAATCTTTACCTCCTCACCTCCCAAATTCCCATCAAGACTTTTTTTTTTTTTTTTTTAAATATCAATTTATCATATATTATAACTTTCTTCTATAACACTAACACATAAACCATAGTAGTAGAATCCTACTTTAGTACGCAAACTATACATAATCTTGACCGCGCCTGACACTTGAGAGTAGTATCTTTTAGAAGTAGTTTCGTTTGCAGAATAAAATGGAAAATTCATTATAGGAGAATATGTTTCCTTTTTTATCGTGTATTTGAGAAGATAATATTCTCCATAATATGTCTATGGTAATGTTACTGGTAGCCTTATGATTGTTTGGGAAGATGACGTGTCTTCCTCATATAAATTATGTTTCTCCACTTTTTTTTTTTTTTCAATTGAGAAAGTCTTTATTTGCCGTTCTTTGGTGGGTCCCACGGCGAACCCCTCTTTCCGCTACCCATGTGCAGTGGCGTATCCAAGCTGGGTCAACTGACCCAGTTGGAATTTGTATATGTTTACTAAATTAGTACTACTATTTATCAATATTATATGTAGCCTAGTGGTGAGTGACCCAGTTGGGTTTTATATTGGCCAGTGTTTGATCTCAGCTGTGCACGAGTTTGTTTCATATTCGCACTTTTATGTTTAATTTTTATTTTTCATCCAAAATATCCTAATTCTTTTATTATTATTTTTCACTATTTAGACTTTTATGTACGATTTCTATGCTTATTTTTTCTTTTTCAGCTAAAGAAATCCTTATTTTTATCTTCTTTTTTTACAGTTACATTAAAAAGTAGAGAAAATTGCTTCGTGCTCGGTTTATTATTTTTGAAACTGCAATTCTTATATGCAAATATTAGTCGTTTATACATTTTATAATCATATTTTTCATGGTGACCAATGAGGTTTAGCTCAACTGGTTAGACTGGAGTGTCATGACACTAGAGGTCATAGGTTCAATTCTCGCAAAGTGCGGGATTATTTATAGTTTATTACTAGCTTTGTAATGATTCGATTATTAAAAAATAATAATGAAAATACATATTTCCAATCAATTGAAAAAAAATTTCATATTTTTCATGGTCAAATTTCGACCCCCTCACATTGAGTCTTGGATACGCCACTGCCCATGCGCATTCGCTAACATTGGCCTAGATACTGAATCTAACAAACAATTGAACCAAACAGATGCAATTCTTATCCGGTAAAAAATAAATTTTTAAAAAGGTTCCTTTTAAAGCTTATTATTATGATTAATGATATAGTTAGAGCAGAAATTACTATTGCCAGAATAATTTTACCTTTTATAGACACCAATCATTTCTACAAGACTAAAAGTGTACGAATTGCTGAGGTATTAATAATTGATGATAAAGCTATATCACTAGCCTTATTTGAATAGGGTTCGATCCCTTATGAATACATAAGACGGTTAGATGTGGAGATATAAGTAAATATAGAATATTGTATAGCAATAGTGTAAGATTAGTTCTAATATTAATATTGACCATTTAAAAAAATTTAAAAAAAACATGCCTGATCTAAAAGATAATGGTAATTCTAGGATAAAAATTGCTAATTCTAGGAAAAAAAAGAATTTACAAAAAGATCCATAAGTTATATAAATTACAAAAGGTCCCATAAGTTATAGTTATTTATATCAAGTTCTAAACTAATGATAACAATGACGGTTAATATAATATAATATACTCCATATTCATATCATAGATAAGTATATCTAATAATAAACTTTTACGTTCATGGGTTATTTAATAACATTCGTAAATATTTCAAACTAATTCTACTAATAATTACTATATACGCCAAAATTATATCAAATACACACTTAAATACATTTAACGAAAAACCACAAAAAAAAAAAAAAAAAAAAAAAAAAAAGTTTTAAACCCGTCTATGGGCTGCCACCGAAATTGGTGGCAGCTCTCTAGTCTCTAGAGAGCTGCGAGAGCTGCCACCGAAATCGGCGGTATCTCTCTCGAGAGCTGCCCACGAAAATGGTGGCAGCTCTTCATAGAAGTGCCACCATTTCCATGGGCACATATACAAAAACTAAATAAAGAAAAAAAAATGACATCGGTAATTTTTTTTGTTTTAAATTTAACGATAGGAGCTAGAAGTCGTACATATAAAATTCGAAGATACAAATAAGTCGTGTATATAAAATTCAACAATTTTAAAACATACTTCTACATAACATTTCAAACTAATTCTAATTACTATATTCACCAAAGTTTTATCAAATACACACTTAAATACATTTAACGAAAAACACCATAAAAATCCAAAAAAGAAAAAAAAAACGAGTTTTAAACCCGTTTACGGGGCTGCCACCAATTTCGGTGGCATCTCTCTAGAGAGCTGCCCACCAAAATGGTGGCAGCTCTTCATAGAGGTGCCACCATTTCCATGAGCACATATATACAAACTAAAAAAAAAAAAAAATAACGTTGGTAATTTTTTTTATTTTAAATTAATGATACGGAGAAGTCGTACATATAAAATTCGAAGATGCAAATAAGTCGTGTATATAAAATTCAACAATTTTAAAATATACCTCTATATAACCGTCTTCATACCCATTATAGTTGTAATTTCCATGGTAGTTAGTCATGTTGCAATTTTTTATGTGTGTTACAACTTGTCATTTACATTTATTTTAGAACATACAAATGATGCCTTATTGAATATATATTTACGTTATGGGTTATTCTGTAATTTATCAAATTTATGGACTATTTTATAAAATGTCAAATTTTGTCCTAGAATTAGCAATTTAGTGTCCTATCTAAATTCTGAAATTAGACTTGAGAGTTGAGACCAGGTTCTGAGTTGGGCTGTGTAAGAGCCCAATATTTTTCTAGTGCAAAAAGTATAACTGGACTCATATAGTGGACCGAATACTAACCAAATCCTTACAAGCCCACTAATGCTCACCATATAATACATAAATTAGGGTTTCAGCTCGTAGAAGCCATTTCAACCCTACGCCGGCCAGAGGAAGAAAAAACCCAAAGAGGAAGAGGAAGAAGAAATGGGTATGAACCAAACAATTTACATAGAATTTGTCATTGCGTCTACGATTTCTGTATATTGATTTAACGTTCTGTGTATTTTCAATGTAACAGCTCGGATCAAGGTGCACGAGCTCCGACAGAAGAACAAGACTGACCTATTGGCTCAGCTGAAGGATCTGAAAGCTGAGCTTGCTCTGCTCCGCGTGGCCAAGGTCACCGGTGGTGCTCCGAACAAGCTGTCCAAAATCAAGGTCGTGAGGCTCTCCATTGCTCAGGTTCTGACCGTCATCTCCCAGAAGCAGAAGGCTGCCCTTAGGGAAGTGTACAAGAACAAGAAGTACTTGCCCCTCGATCTCCGCCCTAAGAAGACCCGTGCTATTCGCCGCCGTCTCACCAAGCATCAGGTACTATTCGCGTTATACTGTATTTCGATTCGATTTATATGTGTAATTTGATACTTGTTTGTTAGTAGTGGTTATGAATGTATTATTTTTGCAGTTCACTCTGATGAAGGGTTGTGAATAGTCTAATAGCTTAAATTATAGTAATTGATATTGTGGCTTAATACTTCCAAAGTAGTATTAGTTTTTTATACTTGTTAAAGTATTGTTATAGCACCATAGTGATTACTTCATTTATTTGGAATGTGTTTTGATGGAGGCTGTGTGATTAGTTCTATAGGTGTTAGTTTCTGCCATTTTAGATGGCATACCTCACCATTTTCATGATTCATGATTATACACTTGTAAGAAATTCCAAGTGAAATGAAATGCTATGTTTGAGCTAGTTCCAGAATGTAGCAATACGATCAACAGATCATGTTTGTAAATCATAATTTTATTCATGTAGTTAGCTATGGGTTGGTAACGTTTTGTTTTAGGAATGATCATATGAAGTTGTATGGTTGTGAACTGATGTTTCTGGCATCTTGGATTTCACATGTAGTCCAAATTATGAATGTTTTTGGTGATAAAAAACTATTTGTTGTGACTTGATTGTCTCTTTATTTATGTTCTGCCGCATCATTCCGGACAGAATTTGAAGGCTTATATGATTCATATACTGTCTAGTAAATCTGTAATTTGTTCTCAAGTGTGTTGTGTGATTTCTCCATTTAGGTTGGAAATTTTGTTATTTATATTATATGGGATGCCCATTTAGGTTGGAAATGGAGTTATATTGTTAAGTATTGATTTCTTGTTTAGCTGATTTATGTTTGATCATTTCCGTTTTCTTTTCAGGCCTCTTTGAAGACAGAGAAACAAAAGAAGAAGGATATGTACTTCCCTTTGAGGAAGTATGCTATCGCGGTTTAAGTTCATTGATAGGGTTTTCGTGTTTTAGTCGATGACATTTTGAGGGTACTTTAATTTTGTCAAAATTGGAGTTGTGCTTCAGATTTTGTATTACTCCTATCATGGATTTATGAGTATTATTGTCTACATATTTGTCTAGTAGCATTTGTTCCTGCTGAATGATCTCAAGTTTAATCAGTTTAACCTCTATGAGCTTAAGTTTTACCTCTACCAAATAAAAATGATATCTTTGTTTTTTCTGGTCACATTTCATGTTCTATAACATGCCCAAATCAGATCATATTACCAGGCTGGTTCTCGATAGTGCTGCACTAATATTATGCACCTGCTGTGTGCATTTCTCTTTTCTCCATTTAGTTCTCTTGGGAAACTTAATCTTTAAATGATCACCTCTTATACAAAAGCCTTCCATAAGGATCAGAAATACCGTAGAATGATTAACTGTACTATGTTTTACATTTCAGTCTCGTTTCATCAACATTCACAAGAGATGGATCATGGATATATATACATAGCTGAAAACTGATGTAATTGATTAGGTTGCTATATCAGTTTACAGAGGTTGGAGTGTTGGCCTTTATTTACAGAGCTTTTCTATGGAGTTAAATGTACAGCTGATGCACAAAAGTTACAGAATTTTCAGATTTGATAGCAGATTATTGTGGACTGGATCCGAGATGTGGTCAACAAGGTTCTGTATAGGGCCTTTGTTGGTTATAATCGCTTGAATATAAAATCCTAACCAGGCAACCATGGCTAGGCGTCCATTCTTTATCTCTTTCACCTTGAGTTCCTCAAAAGCCTTGGGATCACCAGACAAATTTAAGGGATCAAACAGTATGCCCCCTGGATAATTGATGTCACCAGGCAAGTAAATTCCTAAAGGCTCAAGGGCCTTGATACCGCAGTATCTTGCATATTCTGGACCAACCTACACACATAAGCTCAAAACTATGAGATAGCATGGAGAACGATAATCAAATGATGCTCTTTAATCCCTGATCTTCAGTTACTTTAGGTCAGTGATCAGACATTCTTATAACTACATTTGAAATAAAGAGATTCCTTTGTTCTCGTTGATAACCTTGTAGGTGAATAGGAGGAAAAGTGCAAACCATGCTATTTCGAACTAGTACATATTCACTTGACAACAGAAAGCTTAAGGTGGCACATTAAAAGCATCCTTCTACTAGGATACCATATTACATGAAAGTATATACTATGGCACTGCTGTATCACCTTTAACCAAAAGTTATGGACATTCACATTGCAGAGGGAGCCATAAATTAGTCAGAGGAAACAAATTATTGGAGAAAAAGTTATTACCATTAAAAGAACTTGACATATGGCTATGATCACAACTCCTTGACTTCCAGCCACATGAAGACCGGGGATGCCAAGATAATCCAGTGTATCCCCCTGGTAAAGATCATGGACAAAATAACTAAATATAGTACAAAATGAAGAACTTTATTTACTCTGCACTGCAGCAATGTGATGGGTGCAACATGGAGAAGCCAAACATGTCGAAGAATAAAAAACCAAACTAGGATTTGCAATATTGCATGCTATTGTCAACCGCTTGTTTTGCAAGGTGCCTCAAATCCACGCAAAATCAATTTGAGTTCAACCAGATAAATTGTGTAAGAAACAAACAGATCGAAATAAAAACCAAAAGTCTCAAATGATAACAGGCTTGTCAAGCTTCACATCCCTAAAGCTGAAAAAGGAAACAGACCTTAAGTTTGGAATAGCCCACATTCCACCAAACTGGTTCCACAAAATGGAATGCCCCTGTGATGTCTAAAATTTCTGGAATCAAAGCACCAAGAGCAGCAAGCATTGCCCACCTTGCATGC
This sequence comes from Plantago ovata, assembly GCA_028274465.1. Classification (NCBI taxonomy): domain Eukaryota; kingdom Viridiplantae; phylum Streptophyta; class Magnoliopsida; order Lamiales; family Plantaginaceae; genus Plantago; species Plantago ovata. The sequence goes on along the minus strand of CM051458.1, from coordinate 86,405,552 downwards.
AGTATTTCGAAACTGCAAAAAAGGATGATGTACTTATTAACACAGGAGATTAATTGTCTGGTCTAGTGCACGAAGGCCAGCTTTATGCATTATTTCAGCGGAGTTCTTTAAGCTTGTTTTCTGTAAACCCACTTTGGCTAATCAGAAATCTGAAAATTGGATCTAATCTGAGCCCTCTTAGTACGAAGACAAAGGAATAAGCTTTTCTTCTGATATTGTATCTTAAATTGAGCCTACTGTAAGTTTAACACTAAAAAGTGCCAAAAACACCTACAAAGTTCAAACTGTGATGTTGCTATATTCAGCAACTTCTACAGTAGCATATGAAATAAAGAGCATGTTGAAACTCATACTCACTTGAAGTACTTGTTCAAGGCCACAGGGTCTTGGCTCAAGGCTGCAATATCAAAACCATAGTCTCCGGGAAGTTCACCATCGAGATAGGCAGGATAATCATAGGAGATAGGCCCAAGCCACCGTGGACGATCCTCTCCATACCACATGCTAGAGAGGAGCATTAAGTGTTACTTACAATAAACTAATTGATGATATACATATTTTAAATAAAGCTTTTAGCTGGTGATATATGGCAGCTTAATGGTGCTAAGGAATAAAGCTACTTTAATGGATTCAGCAACGTGCTGATAGGTGTACGGATCAATACTAAAATTTTGATCAGTTCAGTTCAGAAAAAGATGACACATTGCCACCAATCTCACTAGACAAGAGTCATCACTAGAACTATACTAGGCATTTTTCACATTCCTACAAATTATCAGTGTGTAAAAAATGATATTGCAGTAAAGATGCTTGATCAACCATCACCATCAACTTCTTGAAACGTTTCCACAGAGAGAAATAATCAATCATACACATATACTGTGCCCTCATATCTAATTGAAAGATCACACAAAGTTCTCCTTTATTAGAGGTACAAATTGTGTTCGTAACAAAATTCTCAATGGATGCAGTAAATCTCCGTCTTTAGCATTCACGCCCTAAAACTGATAGACCTTACGAAACAGATACAGTCACAGGTCAGTTCTTCATCTGTCACTATAAATGTATTAACCAAGCTAAGGAAACATTAGCCTTGTGCAGATCCAATCACATCAAGTTTGATTAAAGAAAGTTCCATACCAAACTAATCTAACCAGGATATTCTTTCCATCCCAACAGATCGATATGGGAGCAGGATCAGATAGTTTAATTGGATACAGTGATTTATCTCGTGCGAAGGTGCAACCGTTCAATTCTAGAAACAGCCTCTTAGCGAAAATGTAAGCGTAAGGATCAAAGTTTTCGAGGATGCTCACAATATGCATACAACATGATTTCTCAAGACTTGATGCAAGTCAATCGTTCAAATGTCTCGATTGGAAAACAAAGCAATTCAAATCAGATAGCTAGCATGTCTTTTCTATCCTAGTAGTTTCAAGATTTCGATCATACTATCTCATTCTCACAAATTCACAATTTGAGTCGCCAAAGCAACAAAGCAAGTGTGTAAAAATGGACATCAATAACTATAAATATATATACCTTTCTATTCTCGCCTTGTCGGAAAGTAACTTCAACTTGGCCGAGTTATCCTCATAAACCTTCTTCTTCTCCTCCATTCGCCTCTGTAAAGTCTCCCCGAGGGGACTGTTGGCAATCGCTTTCACCGCCGTGAAAGGAATCGCCGAGAAAATCAAAACTCCAGCAACCTTCAAAACGAAAACAAAACGTTGCTCACTGCCCACATATATAGCAATTTGTATAAAAGTAACACCACTTATTACAACTTTTCATGTCTAGTCTAGTAACTACGCGTGTATGGTTGTGTACCTCTTCCCATGACGCCTTGGTACTGAAGCGAGAGAAACACTTTGAGGTGCTGCTACGCTGAGTTCTCCGGCCGCGTTCAGGGTGGAATGGAAGCGGCGGACGGAGGAGCAGCGACATGACTTCGGTGGCTGAGCCATGGTTACTGACTTAATGAGCTCTTTATATCCGCCAAATCCAATGGTGTCTTATCAGACTTCCATTTAACAAAAAATATTATAAATATTCAACGTTAATTTTATTAAACATTTTAGGATTAAAATTTAAATTTGTGAGGCGAAAATAGTCAACAGAACCAGAGCTACACAACTAACTCGATAATTACTATACATTTTGTCGTAAAACTTTCTAACACTATCTTTCTAGCTCGATAATTTATTTATTTGTTGATAAAGAACTCAATGTTAAAACAAGAGCTACACAACTAGCTCATCTTCCTATCTTCTTCGGGAATAGATATGGTAAAGAGCAAAGAGGATCTACCCAAAGTTTGAACCTTCCTCTTAGACCATGTCTTTTATTCAATCACAAACAAAACTTTGTACAATGCTTGTTTAATAGGTTTTGCAACTAGTCGAGTTAACTCCTCATATACATCATATTTGATACAAGGCAAAAGCCATGTAGGTGCAATGTCCCATATCCGATTATACGTAGTTGAGAATCAAAAAGTTGTGGAACTAATTTTGCCCTAGAGTTTACCTCCTGATATATTTCAATTAAATTTTTTATGTTTTCGTTTCATATTCCGTCTAAAATTTTAATTTTTAAAAAGGAAAAACACCGATTTCTTTTTTCTTGGGCTAGCAAGGAAAACTAGAAAAAGTATTGGGAAATTACAATTTTGATCCCCTATGTCTTGGTCCTCTGCAATTTTGATTCGAATTATGCCGGATTTTGCAAATTCAGTCCTCTTTTCAAGTACAAAGCGTCGTATTCCATATAGAGCAGCTCCAACTCATCAAATACAAGCCCATTCGGTGTTTTCGAACAATTGGTCTACATCGAAGGAAATGGAGAATTTTGGAAATTTGAATTTCAAACGAGATGGAGAAGAAGGCGATGAAGGAGAGGAACGAAAAAGGAGAAGGAGGTGCTTGATGGTGCGGGAAGTGGGAGGGAGTGAAGGAGGTGAGTATGCGTATCACGTATGGGAGGAGTTATGAGAGTTTGAGCGATGTGAGTGATGATGTGGAGTATGGGGCATATGTTGATGATACATTACTCTTTGCTGGATGAATGTTTTAGGTGATGAGACAGAGAAATGGAAAGTATGGCGTTGTTGGAATCTGAAATACTGGAGGTGGAGGTGCATCTGCTGTTGTTCTAGAGATTTCTAATCAACAATAAGCTTTACCATGCCCTGTTTCTAGTTTTGATCCAACGAGTGGATGCGCCTCCTCCATGACACCTGACATGGCCATTGATTTTTGAAAGTCTCATGGTTAAGCATCATTTACAACTGCATGCCATGATGGTGGGGGCAGTGTGATGGTGAAACTAGGTATGATCTTGTTGTACTAATATCCTAGTAATATACAAAGAAGATGGAGAATTGTATGTAGATGCTAGTGTCAGAGTTCTTGTTATAATTGGAGAATTTCAATTTGGGTGGGAATTTCCCCTAATCCGGCACAATTTGCTCCAATTCTCACGCTTTCAGTTCATTTCTCAGTTCGCCGCACCTCAGCTTGCCACATCATGCACCACCTAGACGGGAGGACTAAAATTACGGAAAAAAATAACTCTTTAATTCACCTACATATTGAATTAGAGGACTATATATCAATTATATAGGACCAAAATTACAGAGAACTAAGACATTGGGACCAAAATTATAATTTTTCCAAAAATTATTGATATGTTTTCGGGACTGCATCTCGAAAAATCACAAACGCAAAAAAACGAATAGTTCGAGTGTTCACTGAGAGTCGGTAGCTCCTGGCCGCCATAGCTCTCTATAAAATACCAACCAAATTTCCAATCGCGAACATACATCCTCATTTCTGCCGGTAGAAGAAAAGCTCACGAATACACCCCGTGGATATATCTAGTCGTCGGTATCTTTCTTCGGGTGAGCTTTTGTTGTTTTTTTCTGTTCTTTCTTAGCGGCGTAATTTATTATGTAAACCTGTTATGATATGGTTTGATTTCTGTACTGTAATTTCATACATATACCACCAAGTTAAGATATTGTTGGATGTGTATAACCGGACTGATTTCACTTCAGTATTAACCTAGTATTTTACCCTGATTTCATTTAAGTACTAAACCTAGGGTTTTATGCTGATTTCATTTGAGTATTAAACCTAGGGTTTACACTGATTTTATAGAGTATTAAACCTAGGGCTTAACTGATTGAGTTTATATTCGTGTTTTGCTTTTTAGGATTTTTGTGGATTGATTGGATAGTATGGCTCACCCTGGCGGTGGAGCTGAGGCCCATGCTCGGTTCAAGCAATACGAGTATCGAGCCAATTCGAGTCTTGTGCTCACCACTGACTCACGTCCTCGGGATACTCATGAGCCAACTGGGGAGCCGGAGACGCTGTGGGGTAAGATTGACCCGAAGGAATTTGGGGATAAAGCTCTCCGGGACAAGCCTCCGGAGTTAAAGGAGAAACTGGAAAAATCAAAGAAAAAAAAAGAGCGGGAGCCTGTATTTGATGTGGCTCCTCCTAAGAGCAAAAAGAGGCGTCTCCAGGAGGAGAGTGTTCTTACTTCTTCTGATGAAGGGGTGTACCAGCCTAAGACTAAGGAGACGAGAGCTGCATATGAGGTTATGCTGAATATCATTCAGCAGCAACTTGGAGGGCAGCCTCTTAGTATTGTTAGTGGTGCTGCAGATGAGATATTGGCTGTTTTGAAGAATGATAATCTCAAGAATCCTGAGAAGAAGAAGGAGATTGAGAAACTGCTGAACCCAATTCCGGGTACTACTTTTGATCAGCTGGTTGCCTATGGGAGGCTTATCACCGATTATCATGATGCTAGTGGCGACGGGGATGATGGCGCTGCTAATGGAGGTGATGGCCTTGATGATGATGTTGGAGTTGCTGTTGAGTTTGAGGAGAATGAGGAGGAAGAAGAAGAGAGTGATTTAGATATGGTACCTGAGGACGAAGAAGACGAAGATGATCTAGCAACAGGCCGTAGCAATGGTATGCAGATGGGTGGCATAGATGATGATGAGGAGCAAGAAGCTAATGAGGGAATGGCATTGAATGTTCAAGATGTTGATGCGTATTGGCTTCAGAGGAAGATATCACAAGCATATGACCAGCAAATTGATCCTCAGCAGAGTCAGAAGCTTGCCGAAGAGATCCTTAAAATTCTTGCTGAAGGTGGTGATGACCGTGAAGTTGAGACGAAGCTTCTAGTGCATCTGCAATTTGAATATTTTAATTTGATAAAATATTTATTAAGGAACCGTTTGAAAGTAGTGTGGTGTACCCGCTTAGCGAGGGCTGAGGATGAGAACCAAAGAAAGGAGATTGAAGAGGAGATGAAGGGACTTGGTCCAGGCCACGCAGCGATTCTGGAGCAGTTACATGCCACTAGAGCAACGGCAAAAGAGAGGCAGAAGAATGTGGAGAAAAGCATTAGGGAGGAGGCAAGGCGACTTAGAGATGAAACTGCTGTTGGTGATCATGAGCTCCGAGGGCTTGTAGACAGGGATCCTGATAGTGGTTGGTTAAATGGTCAGCGGCAATTGCTAGATCTTGACAGCCTTGCATTTCGCGAAGGTGCTCTGCTGAATGCAAACAAGAGGTGCCAGCTTCCTGAGGGTTCTTATAGAAATCACACAAAGGGTTATGAAGAAGTTCATGTCCCAGCTCTTAAGCCAAGGCCTTTGGGTCCCGACGAGAAACTTGTGAAGATTTCCGAGTTACCTGACTGGGCACAGCCAGCTTTCGAGGGCATGGTGCAGTTGAACAGGGTGCAGAGTAAGGTCTATCAATCTGCACTATTTGCTGCTGATAATCTCTTGTTGTGTGCTCCCACTGGAGCTGGGAAGACAAATGTTGCAATGCTAACCATACTTCAGCAAATTGGACTTAATAGGAATGAGGATGGTTCAATCAATCACAGCAATTACAAGATTGTCTATGTTGCACCTATGAAAGCCTTGGTTGCTGAGGTGGTTGGCAATCTTTCCAAACGCCTGGAGTATTATGGTGTCAATGTCAAGGAGTTGAGTGGGGATCAAAATTTGACCCGTCAGCAGATTGAAGATACTCAGATTATTGTGACTACCCCTGAGAAGTGGGATATTATCACGAGAAAATCAGGTGATCGTACCTATACACAGCATGTAAAGCTTCTCATTATTGACGAAATCCATCTTCTGCATGATAACCGAGGTCCAGTACTGGAAAGTATTATTGCAAGAACTGTTCGACAAATTGAAACTACAAAAGAGCACATTCGGCTGGTTGGATTATCGGCTACACTGCCCAACTATGAGGATGTAGCTACATTTTTAAGAGTTGATTTAAAGAAGGGTCTCTTCCATTTTGACAACAGCTACAGGCCTGTACCCCTGGCGCAACAGTATATTGGTATTACTGTAAAGAAGCCTTTGCAGAGATTTCAGCTGATGAACGACGTGTGCTATGAGAAGGTAATAGGTCTTGCAGGAAAACATCAGGTGCTCATATTTGTGCACTCAAGGAAGGAGACGACCAAAACAGGTCGTGCCATCAGGGATTCTGCCCTTGCAAATGATACTCTCAGTAGATTCTTAAGAGAAGACAGTGCAAGCAGGGAAATCCTTCAAAGTCAAACGGACCTGGTGAAGAGCAATGATTTGAAGGACCTGTTACCGTATGGTTTTGCCATTCATCATGCTGGTATGGTTAGAGCTGATAGGCAAATTGTGGAAGAGCTTTTTTCTGATGGACATGTGCAAGTATTGGTTTCTACAGCCACCCTTGCATGGGGTGTCAACTTGCCTGCCCATACTGTGATTATCAAGGGCACCCAGATCTATAATCCAGATAAAGGTGCATGGACTGAGTTAAGTCCATTAGACGTCATGCAGATGCTTGGTCGTGCTGGAAGGCCACAGTATGATACATACGGTGAAGGCATAATTATAACTGGACATAGTGAACTGCAGTACTATCTATCCTTGATGAATCAACAGCTTCCCATTGAAAGTCAGTTCATATCTAAATTGGCCGATCAGTTGAATGCAGAAATTGTTCTTGGAACTGTGCAAAATGCTAGAGAAGCTTGCAAATGGCTCTTGTACACTTACCTTGTTGTCCGAATGATTAGAAATCCTACTCTTTATGGTTTGCCAGAAGATATCCGGGAGAGAGATCCAACATTGGAGGAGAGAAGAGCTGATCTGGTGAGCAACATACATTTTGTTTGTTAAAATTTTCACTCTTTATCTCTAGCTTTTCATTAACATGCTATATTATGCAGGATGTGTTAGTGATTGAATTTTCCTGACCCATCATGCATGATGCAAAACTTTTTGGCTTGCTTGTCTAGACTTATGTTGCATATCACCTAGATAGAGTTCACTCCATCCTGCATGGTAGCAGATTTAAACATTAGGGCTTAAATTTGGTACATGACAAGGTGCAACTAGGTACACATTGGTTCAATTTTAAATGGATGCGTGGGTTGTTAGTGGAGAATTGATTCTGTGGTGTGCTGTTGCTGTTATTATTGACAATCGCCAATTCGCCAGTCCCCTAGTTTGTCTGTTTGTTCTTTTTTTGTCATTTTTTTTCTTTTGTTGTTGTTGTTGTCATTATGGGATGGATGGAATAAAACACGAAATTAAGTCCATGAGGCCCCCCTGTCCCTGTTGCATGCATGCCTTGGTCTGGATGCATGTGGTTTTAGGAGCAGATAACTTCTGTCAACTGTTGGGATGACATCCACTGTAGTCATGTGCAATCTGAGCTATCTGTATTTTATTTGTGGCCTTTTCAAGTGGTTTCTAATCTTGATGTTGAAATGCTTTCTCAAGAGTGATTGGAAGGTAACTTAATAATTGAATATTTAATGGTCAGAAATAGGCATGATGCGAGTATAATTATAGCCTGACTATTGAAAGACCAGGAATCGTCACTGACATGTTGAAATGCAAATTCTAGTTTAATTAGAATCTTACTTGTGGTATGTGTACAATAGCAAACGGATGTATTATGCAAGCAATTGACTAGGCCAAGATTCACTAATCTGGATATCTTGCCCAATTATGTTTTTAATATTCCTGTACCTATGAAGGAAAATATAATAAGAACTATGTGTGTGTGTGTATACCAGCATAATTTTCGTGTTGATTGCTTGCATAATTTTGAGACTCTTGCCTTATCATTACTATACTTTGTCACTGGATTCTTATTTTTGTTGTCGATGTCTCAGATTCATTCAGCAGCCACTCTATTGGACAAGAATAACCTGATGAAGTATGATAGGAAAAGTGGATATTTCCAGGTTACTGACTTGGGTCGCATTGCTAGCTATTACTACATTACTCATGGGACTATCTCAACATTCAACGAACACTTGAAGCCAACTATGGGTGATATAGAGCTATGTCGGCTATTTTCCCTCAGTGAAGAGTTCAAGTATGTGACTGTGAGGCAGGATGAGAAAATAGAACTGGCTAAGCTTTTGGAAAAGGTCCCTATTCCAGTCAAAGAGAGTCTTGAAGAGCCTAGTGCCAAGATCAACGTTTTACTTCAAGCTTATATTTCACAGTTAAAGCTAGAAGGACTTTCACTGACGTCTGACATGGTTTTTATCACTCAGGTAAAATATATACTACCTAGAACTAGTATCTGACCAACTTTTTTGCACTGTTTGCACTATTATAAAGTCAATTTCATATCCATTTTGTTCATGTGCAGAGTGCTGGACGTCTGATGCGAGCACTTTTTGAGATAGTTCTGAAGAGAGGATGGGCCCAGGTAGCTGAGAAGGCTTTGAAACTGTGCAAAATGATTAACAAGAGAATGTGGAGTGTGCAGACACCTCTTCGCCAATTCAATATTTTAAATGACATTTTGAATAAATTGGAGAAGAAAGATTTAGCTTGGGAAAGGTATTATGATCTTACCTCACAGGAGATTGGAGAACTCATCCATTATCCTAAAATGGGAAGAACTGTCCATAAGTATATTCATCAGTTCCCAAAACTGATACTAGATGCACAGGTTCAGCCAATCACTCGCTCTATCTTGAAGGTGGAACTTACCATTACGCCAGACTTTGAGTGGGACGACAAGGTCCATGGGTATGTGGAGCCCTTCTGGGTCATTGTTGAGGATAATGATGGGGAATTAATTCTTCATCACGAGTACTTCATGTTGAAGAAGCAGTACATTGGTGAAGATCACACTCTCAGTTTTACTGTTCCCATTTATGAGCCATTACCTCCCCAGTACTTCATTAATGTCGTTTCTGATAGATGGCTTGGAGCACAGTCTGTGCATCCTGTTTCTTTCAGGCACCTTATTTTGCCTGAAAAATATCCACCCCCCACAGAGTTGCTGGATTTGCAACCTCTACCTGTGACTGCATTAAGAAACCCTGCATATGAGGCCCTTTATCAACAATTCAAGCATTTCAATCCTGTTCAGACGCAGGTCTTCACCATCTTGTACAACTCGGATGACAATGTGTTGGTTGCTGCTCCAACTGGTAGTGGGAAGACAATATGTGCCGAGTTTGCTATTCTGAGAAATCATCAAAATGGACCAGATGGTGTTATGCGTGCTGTTTATGTTGCTCCTATTGAACCCCTGGCGAGGGAAAGATATAATGACTGGAAGAAGAAGTTTGGAGATGGTCTTGGAATGAGAGTAGTTGAGTTGACTGGAGAAACAGCGACAGACTTGAAACTGCTCGAGAAAGGTCAAATAATTATCACCACTCCTGAGAAATGGGATGCTTTATCTCGCCGGTGGAAACAGAGGAAGCATGTTCAGCAGGTCAGTCTCTTCATTATCGACGAGCTGCATTTGATTGGTGGCCAAGGTGGACCTGTCCTGGAAGTTGTTGTTTCCAGGATGCGTTACATAGCTAGTCAACTGGAGAATAAAATTCGTATTGTGGCTCTATCAACTTCACTTGCTAATGCTAAGGACCTGGGAGAATGGATTGGGGCTACATCTCATGGACTGTTCAACTTCCCTCCTGGTGTGAGACCTGTTCCTCTCGAGATTCACATCCAAGGTGTTGACATTGCTAATTTTGAAGCAAGGATGCAAGCCATGACGAAGCCCACTTACACGGCTATTGTGCAACATGGTAAGAATTCAAAGCCTGCAATCGTGTTTGTTCCAACCAGGAAGCATGCACGCCTGACTGCTGTGGATTTGATGACATACTCAAGCTTGGAGAGTGACGAAAAACCAATGTTCTTGTTGCAGTCGGTTGAAGAGCTGGAGCCTATTGTTAGCAGGATCAAGGAACCTATGTTGAAAGAAACAATTCAATTTGGTGTTGGTTACTTGCACGAGGGGCTGTCTGGTGCAGATCAGGATATTGTCAAGACGCTTTTTGAAACAGGATGTATTCAAGTATGTGTGATAAGCAGTTCAATGTGCTGGGGGGTCTCCCTATCTGCGCATCTGGTTGTGGTTATGGGAACACAATATTATGACGGCAGGGAAAATGCACACACTGATTACCCAGTCACTGATTTATTGCAGATGATGGGTCATGCCAGTCGGCCTCTAGTGGATAACTCGGGAAAATGCGTCATCCTCTGCCATGCACCACGTAAAGAATACTATAAGAAGTTCCTTTATGAAGCATTCCCAGTGGAAAGTCATCTGCATCATTATCTGCATGATAATATAAATGCAGAGGTGGTGGTTGGGGTTATTCAAAACAAGCAGGAGGCAGTGGACTACCTTACTTGGACATTTATGTACAGAAGGCTCACTCAGAATCCAAACTATTATAATCTTCAGGGTGTCAGTCACAGGCATTTGTCCGATCATTTGTCAGATCTTGTTGAGAACACCATCAGTGCTTTAGAAGAAAGTAAATGTGTTGCAGTTGAGGATGATATGTTGCTGTCGCCTTTGAATCTTGGAATGATTGCTTCATACTACTATATCAGCTACACAACAATAGAGCGTTTTAGCTCATCTCTTACTTCTAAGACGAAGTTGAAGGGTCTTCTGGAGATCTTGTCTTCAGCCTCAGAGTATGAACTGCTTCCAATAAGACCTGGTGAGGAAGATCTGATACGTAAGTTGATTAATCATCTTCGTTTCTCTTTCGAGAGCCCCAATTACACAGATCCACATATCAAGGCAAATGCACTACTGCAAGCTCATTTCTCCAGGCAGGCTATTGGTGGAAATCTGGCTTCTGATCAACATGAAGTGCTCATAAATGCTAGCAGGCTGCTTCAGGCCATGGTTGATGTTATTTCCAGTAGTGGATGGCTTAGCTTGGCGCTTCTTGCTATGGAAGTAAGTCAGATGGTAACACAAGGAATGTGGGAGCGTGACTCCATGCTCCTTCAGCTGCCACACTTTACAAAGGAACTCGCCAAGAGGTGTCAGGAAAATTCGAAGAGCATTGAGACTGTATTTGATCTAGTGGAAATGGAAGATGATGAAAGGCGTGAGCTCTTGCAGATGCCAGACTCACAGTTGATGGATATTGCCAGATTTTGTAACCGGTTTCCAAACATTGAGTTGAACTATGAGGTGCCAGGTAGTGATTATGTGATAGCAGGAGAAGATATTAGTGTGCACGTAAGTCTTGAACGTGATCTCGAGGGTAGGACTGAGGTGGGGCCTGTTGATGCGCCTAGGTATCCCAAGTCAAAAGAAGAAGGATGGTGGCTGGTAGTTGGTGATACTAAGACTAACCAGCTACTTGCTATTAAGAGGGTTGCTCTCCAGAGGAAGTCCAGGGTCAAGCTTGACTTTACTGCTCCTGCTGAACCTGGGAAGAAGTCGTACACACTCTATTTTATGTGTGATTCGTATTTGGGCTGTGACCAGGAGTACAGCTTCACCATTGATGTCAAGGAGGGAGAAGCAGATGGCAATTGAATAGAAGGATAGATCAACCTTCTGCAGCCAACCTGCTTGGTTATCATAAAGTACGTAATGATCTTAATTTTATCCTCAAGCCATTTTTAATTTTTTTTTATTGGTAGTATGGTTTATTATGTTTGGTGTACGTTGTGTGCGGAACATGGTTTTCTCTAAGGTGCCCAAGCATTTGCTTGATTGCTCTTAGTCAGTATATTGGTTAGGGCATTTGTCAATCATGGGCATCTGTTGCTAGACCATAAGAAGTTCCTAATACACAAGTGTATGTTTAGGATAAAAACTGACCAACATTTGCAGATTACTTTAGAATTCTCTGTTGTTCCTTTTCAAACTCATTTTTCCAGATGCTGGCTGTAACTTTCAATTAGTAACTTTCTGAATGTTTGGCTCTAAATTTGGCTTTTGTTTTTGCAACCAAAAAAGCCCAACAGCTGTCTCTAAACTAAGATTTGGGTTTTGCAACTTTGCAAAAACCCAACCCAATATTCATTTTTCTTTCACAATGTATTAAATTGATGTGTGCTTGTGGATGTGTGTTTGTATTCTAGTGCAATGTATTAAATCGACCCCTTTGTTTTACATCTTTGACAGATAGAGCCTGCTGCTGTGCTGCCTGCGATGGAGACTCTGAATTCCCATTTCAGGGTTCTCTCTGCTTGCTGGACCTTTATCTGCTCTGCTATTTTGCCAGGAACTCTTTTGCGTAGATGTACTATTTTTAATTGCTACTTATGCCTGTAACCGACACTCATGCAAACTTGTATTTCTTGTTCGGCAGTCCTTTTCACATGAATCTATGTTTATTTATTGGCGTTTTCACATATGTACCTCTGGTTTAACTGTTCACGGATTGATTGGATAACTGTGAACCTGAGGTGTGCATGAAACAATTGTCTTTTTTGTTCTTGAATATAGCAAGGCCTGTAACTCGGATGTTTGTTCTGTTGCCATTTCTCGGACCTTTTGCTCTGACTTCTGAAGTTCAATGTTGCTTCTGTCTCTCATCCTGGTATTTCTTGTTTGATGCTCATTTTTTAAGGTAGTACTCGTGTTGTGGTTTGGCCGTCTATTAAATCTAGGGTCTCATTGTGTCGGAGTTCGGATGGGTCTGGGTACTACTTTACCTTTTAGTTTTTTAGCCCACATTTTATGTATTAAATTCGATGTTAGATGTGTTGCAACTCTCTGAAGGGTCTGGCCGTCTGGGATCTGGAATAGGGGGTTCGTAACTCAGAACTCAGAAGACCCCATGGAAAAGGCGAAGAGAGAGCGGTAATGACCATACGCTCAAAACGAACTATAAAATGAGATGATGATTTTTCTAGATGAACACGATAGATGATGATTTTTCTAGATGAACAAGATAGATAGTTTAACTAAATTTGAACGGTTTATACACACTTCAGACAAAAATACTCACAATTACCCGTTTTGACACTAGAGTATCCTTTTTTTTATTCTCCACCTTAGAGATACTAATTGTAATTTGTAATGACTACACGAACAATCCCTTTAAAGTGTCACTTAAAATTGCCATGCATGAGCTAATTGTAATTTGTAATGACTAGACGAACAATCCCTTTAAAGCAATGTTTTAAAAAACGAAGCCGGAGGTTGAGCCGGACACCCCCCTAAAAAGGATGGACCGGAGTCGAACCTGTTGAGCCGGATCGTAAGTCGAATTGAGCCGGTGTACTATTATATTATTAATATACTCCATATACATATATTTTGTATGCGTCTCATTTTAGTTATAAAAAAAATTGTTTTAATTTTAACCAGCTGATTACAAATACAATACTACTGTATATGATAGAAGTTGTTATTTTTAAATTATTAGGTTTGGTAAGTAAGGAATTTAATATTAACTTATGAAGAATATTAAAATATATATATCAACTCTAATGAGACATTTTCGACAGTTTAATATACAGAGAGAGTATTTATATTTGAACAATATAAAATCTCTACCAAATGAATTAATAAAGCAAAGATATTAAAAAAAAAGAGAAAAAAAAAAGATAAAATTAAATAAACATAAAAGGTGGACGAGCTAGAGATAAGAGAGAGAGGGTTCAGAGTTGACTTGTTGCCCTCGTATTCTTCTTTCCTTTCTAATAAAATTATGGAGTTTCTTCTTCACCTTTTCTTTCCTTTCTTATTCAATTAAATGAAAATCTCTCTTCTCAACTCATCATATCAGATTGATTGATCGATAGTCAATCTTTCCATTTTTTTTTCATTCTCGTTTGATTCAATTATTTCATGTTGAAAGATGAATATTTTAGATCTATGAATACTCCCACTCCAAAAGGGATGAGCATAGAAATCCAGAAAAACACAGTAAAGAAGCAGCAGCAACACAAATAACGTTTCCTTTATTTAATTTTTGCATCTCAGGTCCTTTCTACCTTTTTTTTTTCGAATTTTAACCCAAAACCGGAAAAACCACCGGCTCTCCGATTTATCGGCTCACCGTTTTTGCCGGTTCTTGTCCGGCTTTTCCGGTTCTGGGAGGTCCGATTTTGGGACGTTTATTAGCCTACTTTAGGCCGTTGTGCACCGGTTTCCACGGTCTAACCGGTCCGGCCGGCCGGTCCAAACCGTTTTTTAAAACATAGCTTTAAAGGGTCACTTAAAATTGTCATGCATGAGCTCATCTTTCATTGATGTACCTGGATAACTATGTATTGTACACAATTTAGCTAAATTAAAAGAAGTGGGTATAAATACTTGTATAACATCTCTACTATAAATATTTACTTTTGCTGATATCTTCTGATGTTCTCTAGGGGTGATTTTGTATCTGTTGAGCTGTTATGAATAGATTTTCTATCTTCTCTGACTCCACTGGGTTGGTGGCAAACTTGAGTAAGAGTAAAGTTTCTTTTGGCGGACTGACAAGAGAATATCAAAATGCTATTTTACGATCTACTGGTTTTGTCAAAGGTACTCTTCCTTTTAAATATTTAGTAATTCCTTTAGCAAGCAAGAAGTTGTCAGTGGATCATTATCGGTGTTGGAGGATAAAGTAACAGGCAGGTTGAGGCATTGGACTACTAAGCTTTTGAGTTATGCGGGACGCATTCAACTCATTAAAATTGTTATTTTCTCAACGGAAAATTATTGGATGCAATTATTGCCTATTCTCAAACAGGTGCTAAAGAAAATAGAGGCTTATTGTCTATCTTTCTTGTGGAATGGGACGGGTCAGAATACTAAGAAGGCTCTTGTGGCATGGGATAAAATTTTTGATTCGAAGAAACAAGGAGGACAGGGTTGGTTTCTTTGGTCGAATGGAATACTGCTACTATGGCTAGCTTCTTTGGAATATTAGTTGTAAAGCGGATAAACTTTGGGTGCGTTGGCTACATTCTTATTATCTTAAAGGCCAACAGGTAGACGATTTCATTCCGCATTCAAATTGTTCCTGGATTGTTAGACGTATTATTAAAACAAGAGACAAGGTGGTGAATTTGGATGCTTGGAAGGAGGCTCTTGATACAGATAAATTCATAACAAGGAAACTGTATGTGGAGCTTAGAGGAGTCAAGCAAGATGTGTGTTGGCGGAAACTCTTCTATCGAAATAAAGCTGACCATGAGCACAGTTTTTGCTCCGAATGGCTTTATTGAACAGATTGTTTACAAGGGATAGATTGGTGTTGATGGGAATAACAAATGATGGATCATGTGTGCTATGTGGTGAAGATGAAATCAATCACTTATTTTTTGCGTGCAGGATGACAAAACAGATTTGACAGAGATTAATTTGCTGGATGCGGCTAAATCATGCTCCAGGAGATTTGCAGGTTGATATGCCTTGGTTGCGGCATGTCTCTGCTGGGAAGTCCATGACTTCTCTGCTGCTCAAAACTGTTTTCACGGAAGCAATATATATCTTGTGGAAGTCTCGAAATGATAAATTATATTCCAACAAGCCTTTTTCCATGACGATATTTGATGATACAGTACAGGCAGTTAAACTACGCTACCTGAAAATGGAGAAGTTAGCAGAATTCTGCTACAGTTTATAGCTGTAGGCGTATGGTTTGTATGGTTGTATAGGTTGGTTGCTTAATTATTTTCTATTTTAAATATTTAATTGGAAATTATAAAATGAATATCAATTAGTCAATAATTACTTATAAAACAATATACACTAACATAAAAAGAAAAATTACAGGCAAATTATTAAAATTTCAATTTTCTACTACAATTTATTTAATAATTTATTTGTTTCTCGTCAGGGGAAAGTTCACGTGAACTAGTTTATAATCTATCGACTTTTAAAATTCGATCATACTTTATCATGCGAATATCTGCGTGTCAATATACTAGTGTATGTTTTAACTAAAAGAAATTTAGTGATAACAATGAAAAGTAAACACAACAAACCTTGTTACAACATTAGAATTATTTTATACTCCATATACATTTTTATTTTCATTTTTTAGTAAATAAATAATCTAAGATGTTTAATTTGCGTTTCTGTTGGGATTGTCCTTGGGTTTCCATATATAGACAGTCTTCCGAACTAGTTAACTATACATAACAAAATCGATTTGATTTGAATTTGAAGTCCCGCCCTAAATATTATGATCAATCATCCGAACTTCGACCTAAAATTCGATCATAAATCATCAGAATAAATTTGACCAGAAAGCATGAATTCGAAATGTCCTAAATCCTAGGTAGTCGGAGTATATCTGATTTGAATTAAGACTCGCACTCATCAAATTCGAATTTACTCAAACTAAATTTGTAAGTATATATAAATAATTTTATTTATGATAAATTTATTATCTAGTACTACTAGTTTATAATTAATGTTTTAAAATTGTAATGATTTAAATATTTTTATTATAAAAGTAATTTTACACATTTAAATATTCAATCAACACTGAATTTGATGATGCGAATCAAATAAATCAAATCGGAAATAATATGGAGCCCGTCTTGCGAGAGACGCTAGTTATTGAGAGACCGAAAGACACAAAGCAAACAACAAACTTCGCGGGTCAAATTACTAAATTCGCGGATCTTATGACCCGGTTTATCACAAAACGGGTTATAAATGAAAAACACACAAAACACACACTACAACGTGAAAAATCAGATATGAGTTTTGACATCCATGGCGGAAGCCATTGTTACCACACAGCAGCGAGCTCAACTCGTTAATTAAACTCGTCAATGGAGAAATCGTCACCGGACATGGAGCTCTCCTTCCTTATAGTATTTTTGACAGCTTGATCAAATTTAGAGGATTCTAGTAGCTTTCTGGCTGCCATGGAAAAGAAGGCTGCCATGGAGAAGCAAACTGTCATGGAAGATGGAGGGGAATTAGTCATTAGGAATAGCCAGAGAATTTAGGGTAACAATGGATAGGAAATTGCAAAGAGTTTGGGGAGTTTGGAGTTTGACAGTGCTAGGGAAGAGGAGTCTTGTTGACTATTCAAACTTGACACCCATTTTGATAGTATATGAATATAACTTGACACCCCAATTTGATACAAACATAGACTTTTTATGAGAAAACATAGTTATTATGCTTTATACTTTAAGTTTACACTTTCTTAAAATACTTCATGTTTAATTCAAAATAGTTCATGTTAACAAAATTTTAGCACTTGAATATTTCTTTATATTCAAGGGGAGCATTCTTTAAGGTTTCTTCAGATATTGTTAAGGTTTATCTATATACTGTATGAGGATTTTACATATCCTTTAATGTTTTGTATATAATGTTTAAGGTTTTTAAAACCAAAGGAAGATTGGTGAGCCCAAAATTTCATGAAAAATACAAAACATTGACCGTTTTGTATCAGACATGAAGTAAAAAATGTCAATGTTGAGTTTGTTAAAAACATTTTATTCCTCTTTACATTTTTTAACAAAACATTGACTATTTCTTATAAAACGTGGATAGTATAATTCCTATATATCAAATTAAACCCTTTCTCAAAATAGCTCATCTTTTATTCAAAATAGTTCATGTTAAAAAAAAAGTAAAAAACTATCAATGGTTTTCATATACAAGCTATAAGGTTTCTATATACAAGCTAAAAGATTTTCTTTTTGTGAAGCAAACATTTTCATATTGAATGTTCAAGGTTTTTATAAACAGTAAATAAGGTTCCTACTAAAATGTTTAAAGGTTGTGAGATTTTGGTTGTAATAATGTCTATTATTATGGAATATAAAACTTTTGATGTTCTATACAAGATATATAAGGTTTTTTGTGATATGCTTAAAGGTTTGTGGTTTTTGTTACAAGTTTCTTTAAAAAATATTTTTTTTCTAAAACCCAAACGGGAATTGGTGAACCCAAAATCCCCTTAAAAGTGATATAACCACCTTTGTATTCTACGATCTTAATTAGGGTTTAGGTTTAGCATGGGGTGTAGGGCGTTACACCCCATCCTAACCCTAAACCCTAATTAAGCGTTTGGGAATATTGAAGTATTATTACAACCACAATATCAAAACCTTTAATCACTACAGAATAAACCTTAGATATATTGTACGTAAACCTTGATCATTTGGGTATTATAACAAAAAATATTATAACTAATATCTCAAAACCTTTAACATTCCAGAATAAACCTTATACATTTACTTCACAGAATCATGAAATGTTTTGAATGAAAAATGAATTGCTTTTAGTTTATACTTTTACATATTATGGATAACTTTCTATGTAACATGAACCATTTTTCAATAAATGTGAACTATTATTTAGAAAAATATGAATTTGATGTATTTGTAAAATTTGAATTATTTAATACTATACTCTATCATCATGTGGACAAATTAGTCTACAAACAAGTCACAAAAAATAGGAAAATTTATACACATCTATATTATCATCTGCTAGTCTCTTTCAAAGCCCACATACATATACTGAATTCCATTCATTCATCCTCTAGTCCTCTGTTTTCCTATATATCCTATGTCACTATGATGCTTCTTGCTTCCTTCCTTCCTTTCATGCGAAGCATCCATAAAGATCCCAGATCAAGAACCCCCGTATATAACCACCCTCCTCACTCCCCTTTTTACATTCAACCAACCAAGAACAGACACTAAGATTGACCCATAAACAAAAACAGTCCTTGACAAAGACTCCTGCTCATTGAAGCATTTTATCAAACAACTTGTAAGCAAACACCTTCTTTTGAAGATTTCTCTGTCGGGCCTTTAGAGCCTCAAATTTCAAGAACTTCAAGCCTATCAGGCTATCTTTTTCCTCAAGTCTGAGCTCTCCACTTTCACCTAATTTCAGCTTCTCCACACCATCATATTATAGTGTCCTGTTTAGATAAACAATGTGATAAATAATTAGATAATGTGACATTTAGATACTGCTATCATACGAATAACTTTTAAGTTTTAAAATGTCAAGCTCCTAGTATCATCATCTATCTTGAGAGGTGAAGGGAAACCATGCCACGGTAAGAGAAAAAAGTTGACTTACGGTTCAAAGCGGTTTTAGTATCCAAAAATGAATCATCCTTCTCCACACAACGAGGATGATAAGCTTTCAGGCAGTCCATGGAAACAGAAGAACGTGCATCTGACAAAATTTCGCACAAGGAATACCCTCAAACTCCGGAAGTGGCTGACGAAATCCAATGCAATCTTTATTGGGAACAAGCGACAAACACCATTCTATCTCCAGTTCATCGTACTATAAAAATACTCCCTCGGGTTTCACAATTCACACTTCATAATGAGAAATTACAACACGCTAATAGCTGAATTAATTAATAAACCACTCCATAAACCTGTTTAATATCTATATTCACTTATTTCAATAGTATCCAAGTTTTAAATTACAGATTAAGCACCATGGATCTAACACAGCATCATATATCCCTACCTAGATCCTACACAACTTCACCAGATGCCAAAATCATTTGAAGCAAGCACTATCCCTAATGCAATTTAGATTCTAAACAAGGCAATGCACTCACAGATTCACATGAAAACAATCACACCTATTCAGAAAAGTAAAGAAAAAAGTCCGATTCCAGCTCCACACACATAGAAAATAGATGAAAACTTAACCAAACTCTATTGATCAAAACACACAAAAAGTTAATCACTTAAGTGTCAAAAGGGAGTTGTTTGGCTGAACAACCACATCACTAGTCTCATTCTAGTTTGGAAAGACACTATATGTCTGAACAAGTTTCATGTTGTAGCGATCATTTAGAGTCTCCAACAGGTAGAAACCCATCCGGCCCTGTATCAAAGCAACGAATTAAAAAATCAATAAACATGCCATAGAAAATCAGGCTAAGAATGTTACCAGAAGCCACAAAATGAAAATAGTTGATCTTCCAACACCACAAAAATGAATAAAAATACCAGTCTAGCACAATGCTCAAGTGTCATCAAATTAGGACTCGAAAAAATCCATGTATATAGTTTAAATCATTTGATAAGAACAAAGTTCAATTTAAATCTTAACGATACATGATATTACTAGGTAGCACATATATAATTAGAAAACATGAACTATAATCACCAAAACCTGAACTATTATATATAAACTAAACATGGAAACATAGATTATTAAAGTCTAAACATTGACGATACGAGCTAAAACATGAATACTTCAAAACATAGACTATTAATACCAAAATCTGAATTATAACCATTATACAAGTAGCTTTTATAACCATTATACAAGTAGGTATCATAACCATTTTATAATATAATGAAATATGCATATTATAGAAATCTTTACTCATTTCATATAAACCTTACACTTCAGCTAGAGAAAACTTACCTCATTAACAATGAAATCAACAGTCAGACAATAATATACAAAAATGAACTATACATCTGAAACAGTAAACATGCAATACTATCACCAACTTCAATAAGAATACAAATGCTAAAGTATCTAAAAGCTGAATAGATTATACTAAAACCTTATAAATCTAATACATAATACTTACCATGACATTAATCTATAACATAATGAAATATATTCGATGAAATATGCATATTATAGAAATCTTTACTCATTTCATACAAACCTTACACTTCAGCTAGAAAAAACCTTACCTCATTAACAATGAAATCAACATTCAGACAATAATATACAAAAATGAATTATACATCTAAAACACTAAACATGCAACAACATCACCAACTTCAATAAGAATACAAATGGTAAAGTATCTAAAAGCTGAATAGATTATACTAAAACCTTATAAATTTAATACATAATACTTACCATGACATTAATCTATAGTATAATGAAATATATGCGATGAAATATGCATATTATAGAAATCTTTACTCGTTTCATACAAACCTTACACTTCAGTAAGAGAAAACTTACCTCATTAACAATGAAATCAACATTCAGACAATAATATACAAAAATGAACTATACACAAACAAAACTAAACTATAGCTCATAATAACCACAAAGAGTGGCAGATGCTAATTCTAAGATGCAGATGATAAAGGACTCGTTGACATCAGATCTAGCTATGAACTCATCTGTAATACCAACAGAACCCAATGGAAACCACAAACACACACACAAAAATACATCATGAGACTATACGCTGAAATTTTAGATGCATAGTAACAATAGAGATGCACAGATGTTGATTCTAAGGTTTACGAGATCTAAATCTCATCTGATTCTAGCTATGAACAACTCATTAGTAATAGCAACATAAATGAATTGTGAATAACAGAGAGAGATAATTGAAACACAAAAACGAGATGAATCAATTCATAACAATGAAAAACAAACAATAAAAAAGGACGAAGGTGAAAACTAACAAATCTGAGACCTAAATCAATAGATCGAACCCTAGCTTCTTCTCCATCCATTTGAATTAGAACTCGATTCGACTGTCAAAACTCGATTCAACCGTCAAAACCTAGCTAAAAAGATAGAAATCAGTTCAAGCGACGGAGATCCGGCAACGACGACAGCGGCGGAAGATGATCGGCGTTGAGAAATTACGGCGATGAGAGAAAACGGATGAGAGATAGAGCTATAGAACAGATGAGAGAGAGAGCTATAGAACAGATGAGAGACAGATAACATACAGAATTCGGGTTTTGAGAGAGAATGACCCGGTTTGCATATATTTATAGATTACCCATGTCCGTCATGACCCAGATTACATACCAACCCGCGAGAATTACCAAATGGGTCATGTCTCTCAGTCTCTCACTAATCATGTCTTACACTAGTAATAACCCGTGGCGATGCCACGATATAGTTTTACTGTTTTATATATTAATGAAAATATAGTTGAATATATTACAATTATTAAAAAAATAATTAAAAGTTGATGCTTTTATTTGAGTTTAAAAAGGTTAACATATTTATTTTACATATACGTGTGTGTGATAGATTACCAAGTGGTTAGGGTGCTAGAGTAGCAAGGAGAGGTCCGGAATTCAAATCTCGACGGAGACATAAGGTGGTTTAGGATATTTGGAGTAATACAGTGGTTAAAGAGTAGTATAGTAGTTGTAGAATAGATTAGATTGGCCGTTTAAAAAAAAAAACTATTGTACAATACAATTAAGTGAAATTTTAGATTTACAGATGAAGTAAAGGAAACTCACGTATAAATCACTAAAGATGGAAAGTGAATACAGAAAAATAAGAATTAAAAGAGAGGAACGGCGCTAGAGGTTGTAAGAATTCTTTTTATAAACAATATTAGTCATCAAGTGACATTGTTGCTCTAAATCTATTTCTAACGACCATCTTTGACTATACGGGTTTGAGGTGGTCTCACTTTATACGATATATGTCATTGTTCATAAGTGATGTGAGACACTCATAAGTTTTGGACTCATCTAACCTTTAGGTCAGATTAATTATATCATGTGACTAACCATTTGCAACCCTCGTGGGTTTGGCATCCATACCGCTCTGATGTAACTTGTAATAGAAGAATCACTCTAATCAAGACCCAATTCTTTAGGCCGGTGGAGTTATATAGTCATGATTACACTGTACATATCCCATGGATATGATAGAATTTGAGTAATGGGTTTTTAAATGTGCATCGATACCAATAATTATAACTATTTTGGTATTACATGGGGTAATCAATGAGTTTTCAAATATTGCATTTAGTCCATTCACTAATTTAACATGAACATACTCTAATACGCTAGCTTAAATTAAAATTTCTCCTATTTTCGACATTGTACAGTGAGGAAACCCATTAATCATGAACTAACGACAAACATTATTTGAAAGAAGTGATTCCAAAATGGAGTATGAGATTATAGAATTTTAGTAATCCTTTTATTCCAGTCTCAACTTCATGTTTTATGTATTTGTTTGTCATATTATATATCATACTTTAATCATCGTCTCTATTCGTCTTTACTGTTTTAGTTACTATTTTTCCTACTTTATTCATAATATCATCTGCTTTATTTACTTTCTCTCATGATTTTCATTCTTCCAATGATTTGTATAGCTTTTTTTTTTTAGTCTCCGTGTTCAACCAAAAATGGTGCCGAGAGACAAAGGATGTAAAATTTGGTATAGTTTTATTTTTTGAAATATCTTAAATGGTAGACGTGGAATTCGAGTAATGGGTTTTTAAATGTGCATCGGCACCAATAATTATAACTATTTTGGTATTACATGTGGTAATTAATGAGTTCTCAGAAATTGCATTTAGCCTATTCTTTAATTTAACATGAACAATATGCTCTAATACGCTATCTTAAATTCAAATTTCTCCTATTTTCAACGTTGTACTGCGAGGAGCCCAACTGATCATGGACAAATGACAAACATTATTTGAAAGAAGTGATTCCAAAATGAAGCATGGGATTAACTTTAGTAATCATTTTGTCCGAGTCTCAACTTCATGTTTTCTAAATTTATTTGTCATATTATATCTCATACTTTATTCATCGTATCTACTACTTTAGTTACTCTATCTCCTACTTTATTCATTATATCATCTGATTTATTTACTTCCTGTCATGATTTTCATTCTTCCATTGTATAGTCTCTTTTTTATCTCCGCGCTCAACTAAACACGGTGCCGAGAGACAAAGGATGTATCATAATAGACGAACTTGCAATTTTATTTAATTTTTATCTTTTTGCCAACATCATAACACAAGTAAAAACTCAGGATTTTTTAAGAAATTTTGTTTTTGGTACTACAGAATAAACATCTCCGCTTTTTATACTCAAAAATTAATATATGAGTCCAACTTTTGCACTCGTTGATAACACCCCATGCAAATTGGGATGCTATCATTAAATACACAAATTAGTTGGACGCTTGTCACCGAAAGTACCAGATATAATTTATTTATTTGAGTCTAAAATATATTTTTGATAGCAAAATAATTTGTAGATGGTTTTTAATTTTTTTGCTTTGAGTTCAATTTGGGCCACAAATTATATTGAAACATACAAAATGAAATTAATTATACATTTTCATGTGAATTTTAAAATATAACATATATTATCAAAAATAAAAAGAGAAAATAATGATAAAAAACATAACAGGCTTAAGCATATTTTAACCCATAACATCGACTAATGAAAATCGATTTGTTTTTGTCATTTTTTATTAGATCTTAAAAGTAAATTTAATTAGATATAATTTAAAAGTAAACTTGTGGTGAAAATAGATCTTTAAAACTAAAATGGATATTTGAATAGTAGGACAACTATTAATATAATATATTCATTGTTTCAAACTAAGGTTAAATTCAAATACACTCATACCACCTTATACCTCCTTTGGGACTCTAACCCCGACCTCTCATGTGCTACTCTAGCACCCTACATCTCAAGGCACTAAAAATATTAAACTAACACAATAATTATCTATGAGATCATCTTTCACTTTGTTACGCATATCTAATTTTGTTTACCATAATTTATAAATAGAACGCTAAAAACATATGTCTGTATTCAACAATTTTGTGAATCGTCTTTATTTTCATGAAACTAATTAGTTAATAATTGTCTTTGATAACTATAATCATTTCAACAGGAGGAAAAAAATATGTTTCTTTTTGTGCAAACTCACATATTTAAATTGGACATGCCATTTAGAAGAATATTAATTCTCATTTTAAAATATTTTCATTTTTATTAAAATTATTTTGACATTACAGTATAGTTAACCTTATTCTTACCTTAGTTTTAACATTTTCAATATTAGTCAAAGTCTAACTTTCTTATTTATTTATTTGTTTATTTATTTATTTATTTTTAAATAGAGGTAGAAATAAATAAATAAAAGAATATGTTGGGTTTACTTACAAATAGTGTGAAAATATTTAATTTTGTAACTACTACCCCATATTAATGTTTTTCATACATTAAAGATGGATCACTAAATACATTAAATATGGATTTTTATTAAAACTTAAAAAGGATTTAAAATGTAATAAAATAATTTAAAAAAATATTTTTAGCCAAAATGCCACATAGTGTGAACACACTTGTAAATGTGTTCTTTGATCAAAACAAAACCTAGCTTTCATATATTAATAGATAGATAGATAGATAAGTTATTGTCAATAATATGGCCGTATGGGATTTATAGTTTGAAATTTGAATTACATACGAGTCCAACCAAGATTTGACATCTAAATACATCTGAGACTGAAATAAAATCATAGGGTCCATAACTTTTTAAACCTAGTTATCGGCTCTAATAACATAATGAACCACCTTATGCCATCAATTACAAAAAGGACCACGAACTTGACCAATTCATGCTCTAGGCACTATTCCTTTTTCAGTTTTTGAGCAAGCCAAACAACGTTAGTATTTAAAAAAAAAAATTAAAAAAAAAAAAAAAATAATTTTTTTAAAAAAATCTTCTTCTTCTCTAGCTCCGGTACCGGAAAAATTTTCCGGTACCGGAGATCCGACAAGCTCTGGTCGGAACTGTGCAAGCTCCGGCCAGAGCTTGCAAAGCTCCGATCGGAGCTATGCTGGCTCCCATCTAGAGTTTAAAACTCCAGATCGGAGCCTGCCTAGCTCCGATCTGGTAAGCTCCAGATCGGAGCTTGCAGAGAGCTCTACAAGCTCCAGGACGGAGCTTGCAGAGCTCCAGCGGAGCTCTGCATGCTCCAGGGTGGAGCTTGCACAGCTCCGGTGAGCTCTGCAAGCTCTGCTCTCCGATATGGAGCTTGCACAGCTCCGGTACCGGAATAATTATTCCGTTACCGGAGCTTAACAAAAAGATGATTAAAAAAAAATTAAAAGAAAAAAGAATTAGAAGGAACTAAAAATTACAAAGAAAAAGGAATTAGAAAAATAAAAAGAAATAAATAGTTAGGCCATGTTTGGTTTGCACATTTTGTGCCTATGACATTTCTGTAAATAATGTCCAGTCAACTCTAAAAATGAGGTTTTTGATCTTAAATATAATTGTGGACACATTGAGATTATTTTTGAGAAGCCTCTTATTAACATGGTCTTTTAAGTTAATTTCTCTCTAAAATAATACACCCAAACAATCTGAATTCTGATCCAATTAACCCATTTTACCATAGATAATTGATAATTGATTCTTATTTGTACTCGACCGTACAAACTACCAAGTATAAATAAAGCTCTGAATCTGATTGGTCCGATGACGTTGTAACCCAAACTGCCACGCGTACACGCAGTTACTTACCACCCCCAGTCTATACTCTATAAAGTATAAACCCTAGTTTCCATCCCCTTTCCTTCTCCAGCTGTAAATATTCAGTATAATTATCTCTCTTCCGTCGTCTCAGTCACCATCTTTTTCCTTCTCTTGCTCTCTAAGCAACACAAAATTCGTCCTCACAACCTAGCAGATGACCGATTTCGAGTTCCAGGTAGATGATCTAATCAATGTGGATAGTCTGCTTGACAACATCGATGATTTGAATTTCGATTGGCTTGCCGGTTCGGTGGATAACTTGCCGGATCCGGTTGGTACCCTTTCGATTGAGGACATAAACAATCTTCTGAACGATGATGATGTGTTACTCTCTGATTCTCAGCCCAATGATTCTTCCTCGAGTCCTGATTCTAACTTGCAGGCGATTGAAGACATTAATCAGTACCTGGTGAATGATGATGTGGTGCTCTTTGATTCTCCTCACAAGGATTCTACCATCTCTAGTCCTGATTCGGTCGTGGTGCAGAGAGATGACGGCTTGGGCGTGATTGAGGGTAACGCTGGTGATGGAACTGTTGAAGATGATGACGAAAGCGATCCTGCTGATAAGCAACGGAAAAGGTACTATAATTTGTTTCTCATTTCAGTAATAATAGCTCGTTTCAATTTATTGTTGTGCCGAAGCGTAGTAGTTTTGCTGTAATATCTGCCAAAATGCTTGAATGATTTGAAGTTTTGTGTATTTAGATTTGGGAAATTGAGGCTTGATTGTGTTTGATTTAAGTTGAAGCCTATATGTAAATTGCTGTAGCTTGATTGTGTTTGCTCTAAGTTGAAGCCTATTTATGTCATTTTCGTCGTAAATTGCTGTAAGTTGAAGCCTATATTGGTGTTTGATATTTTTGCATTGTAGTGTTAAATTGTAGTTCTATGGTTTACCGGCTAAGATGTATAGATGAGTTTGGTTTACCGGCTAAGATGTATAGATGAGTTTTCATTCTTTGCTGCATTATTCTGCAATTGACTGAAACTATGGAATATAGATACTAGGAAGTAGTAGCACTAGTGAGGGCAAGTTAAACTTCGGAGTCTTATGCCGAGTGCGTTTGATTTACGACAACAAACTATTTAATGTGTTGCATCAGATAGCTCTATGTCGACTATTGTCCACAAGAACATGGATGCACTAAAAGTATGTTTGTGTTGATGCTTGGTTGTTTGGCTTCATTGTCCCTGTGCCTATTCAATTTCATTGAGGAGCTCAATTTTTATAATCATGATGTTCTAGGAAATTGAGGAACAAGGATGCAGCAATGCGATCAAGGGAGAGGAAGAAGTTGTACGTGCATGATCTTGAGATGAAGAGTAAGTTCTATGAAGCGGAATGCAGGAGGCTTGGACATTTACTCCAGTGCTGTCTTGCTGAGAATCAAGCATTACGGTTTTCAATGCATAATAGTAAGGTGTTTGATGCTTCAGTGTCCGGGCAGGAGTCTGCTGTGCTCTTGTTGGGTAAGGACTTCATACTATATGTTCTTTTTACTTGCCTTTTCACTGCTCTATATCTGTATCTGTAGTCTCTACAGTCCTAAGTACTATTTACTATCTAAAATGGAGCAAGTTTTACCCCATTAGATTGTCAAAGAATTATCAATTTCATGTCTCTTGTACATACCACTATGAGTCTGCTAATGCTGCTATTTTTGGGAGAATGTCCCTATTTTAGTCCTCCGTATGTGCATGTTAGTTAATTGCCAATATCCTGTAATACCTGAAATGCCTAATACAAGCACGTAGGTATACTTGTATTATCATTTTCCCAAGTCATTTTAGAGTCGTGCAGTCATGCTTCATGTCTCCCTGAACTTTAATTTATCCTGATTCTTTTGGTCACCTCAAATTTCCTCTAACTACACTAGTGGTTTAACATTATGTATTGCAATTTGCAGAACTCCTGCTGTTGGGTTCCCTGCTTGGACCACTGGTCATCATATACCTGCTAATACTGCCCAGCCAGCTTCTATCAACTCTGGAAGCGGGTCTTCTGCGAAACGGGGCAAAAGAGTTGGGAAGAGTCGCTCCAAGAAAGTCGACAAGTGATGTAATTAGGTTTCTGGTACCCGAGTCATTTATGATCGGCAAGAGGTGCAAAGCTTCAAGATCAAGGTTTAAGGATAAAGCCAGATGGCCATTGGCCAACTTGTTTGTAACATAACATGTGTTCGGTTGGGTTTCTCGACGTGTTCTTGAACTTTTTGTTGTCAGACTATGACTATCATAGTCGGTGAACTAGCTTGATGATGATTTTTCATTTTATGAATGGAGAATAAGAAATCAGCTGAATCAATTGTGGTGCTAAGTGGCTAGATATTTATTTATTGTATTTTCAATTTTCATCTGGGCTCTGGATATGGTAGCCGTACTGCATTTTGCAATAGGTTGGGGTACTCTGGAGTTCCAGTAGCAATTCTTCTATTTATCATCCTTTTTTTTAATGTCAAAACAAACATACTTCATTAATTAATACAGTACAAGTCTTTACATGCCGAAATTAAACTACGTCGTCTAATCTAACATCATCTCTAATCCAACGCATCCCAAACCCCAAAAGCAAAACGAACTTGGACTGATTCAAGCTTATCCATCTCCCTACTTGCCGCCTGTTTAAGCATGATGTATTCCCGGAGCTTCACCAGTTTAAGCATGATACAATAAATTTAGAATCAGTTTTTATAATTACTTTTTTAGCTTCTATGCGTGCACACAACTGTAACTAGCTAGGGCAGCTGATGTTCTTCCAGGGAAAGTTGATCCTGCTATGATAACCATCCCGTTTTCATTTCTTATAACTGCCCCTGCTCCTGATAGACCAGTATGTGGATCATGTGATCCATCAATATTTATACACAGGAAGCCGGGTTCTGGTGGACTCCATTTGCAAGGAACTAAGACAGTAGTACAGTACTCAATATTTTTGAGTCATATTTTTGTTGATCATTATCTTTCATAAGTTGTATCAATCTCACATGTAAACTTGTTATGTTCAGTTCTTGTTGTATAAAAATTCTCTCATTTCTCATAGTCCAAGCTAACCATGCAAATAGGATTTCTTTTAGTTTTTCATCACCATCCTTTTCACAGAAAATGAGCTTTCAAAGGTGTCAATATGGTTAGAACAAAGTAAGATGCTTCTTCTAGCCTGTTGAAATGCTGCACAATTCAACACCAGGTGATTCAAGGTGTCTTCTGCCTGGTGACACAATGCACAAGGCGGGCTGAGAAGGATTTTTTGTGCAAACAGCCTTGCTAGCAGCTGTAGGCAATCTATTGTGGATTCCTAGCCATGCAAAAAATTTAACCTTTGAGATTAATTTGATATCCCAGAGTTTTTGCCATGGCCATTGTGGTCCTAGTTCCAGATTCTTGCTTTGTATGAGAGAATACGCTGACTTAACAGAGAATTTCCCAATGACCCCTCCTTCCCATACTTGTGTATCTTTCGTTAACTATGTAGATATGGAGTATTATTTCTTCTACAATTTCTTTAGGTAGTATGGAACTTAAATTTCTGCAAGTCCCAACCCCCTTGGGTGATGAATTCTATTTATACGAAAATAGAATTTTTTTTTTAATAAGTTCTTGTTGTTTTAGTATCGCTAATTATCTATGCATATTTAAATTATTTGATGAATTTATATTCATAATTTTATTATTTCTTAAACTTGTCGGCTTGATAAGAAAGAGTTAATCTATTCCGGAGTGGGACAGAGAGAGATCTTCTGAGTGGCTAGAGTTTTTTGTTTCCAGAACTATACGAGTGGAATATTCTCTGAGACGTTAAGGATTGGCAGCATATTCTTAACCTTATGTTGGTTGAAGGATAAAAAATTTGGAAACGCAATTACTAGGTGTCCAAAAAAGATAAAAGAACAAAAAGAAAAAGCAAATACTATGTTTTATGTTATGCGGATAAATAGGATGCTAATAAAGAAATGTTCTGTTTGTTTTCCTCCAAGTTCTCATTTCTTCAACCACTTCACTGGAAAATTCCCATTTAATTTGTTGTAAAGAAAAAAAAAGTAATTCATCCAAATCCCAATTTGACATTTTACTAGAGAGTCCTATCAACCTTTTACTTGACATCTTAATAGAGACCTAGCAAAATTTTACTACAGTCCCAGACTTGAACCAATTTTGTTTATGACGTCAAAAAATTTCCTTTAAATGTTGTTTTTAAGGACTTTTTCTATAGTGGAAATTTTCTCCAATCATGTAATTAGTTTATGATATATATAAACGGTTTAAACTACCTACTATATTCTACCCTCCTAACATAAAACATCATTTTCATATTAAGACTCTGTTCTGTTTGTCTTAAAATTAATTATTTTAAATAATGATATTGTTTTTCCATATACAGTATTTCCTAAAACCCAAATGAGATTTTACTATTTCCGTCACAATCACCATTTCAAAAAAAATATATAAATAAATAAATAAAATCTGCACAAAATATGTATAGAAAAATTTATTAATTTGTGCACGAGGGGCATGTTAGTAATTAAGTCGAAAAACAAAGGCCAACAAACCAGTTTATACGCGAGGTTGGTAGTACTTGGGAGTATCGCCCCTTTGTCACTCACCCCAGTAAACCCAAGTAGATATATATATATATAAAGAGTCGGCAGTTTCATAGCTTGCCGTGGGACTGAAGAAAAACCAACAGCTAAAGCTTCCTCAATTTCTCAACCACTCTCTTCACCAACTAAACTACTCTTCCTTCTGCTCTAATTGCAAACATAGCAATGGATTCGGATTATGGAATTGCAAGAGAACTCTCTGATCTCCAGAAGCTACGATCACTTTACCAGCCACAATTACCGCCGTGCCTTCAGGTATACATATCAATTGTATCATCATCATCTGATGTTTTTTCACCTTCTGCAAGCTAGATCCGTTTTGTTACTGCAATTTGATCCACAGTGTCTATGTAGCATGTGTGTTTCTGTGTAATTCTTGTTTTAAGAGAATATTCCAGAGGCATAATAAAGTACTGTAAACTTGATTCCATGTGGTTTGGATAATTGAATCGTCGTTGAATTCTGGATACTAGTACTTTCTAGGAGTAATAACGATTCTGCTACCTTTTGGTTATCTATTCACTAATAAATTGGGCCTATATTTAATGGTAAAGCTAGTGTTTATAACATATTTTAGTAATATAGGGCTAGGCCAGTAATTCTGATAACAGAGGACCATGATCCGTAGAAGTGTGAGTTGCTAGGGTTTTGTGTGCTCAATTTTGGTTTTCAGTACTGAAATATTTATATTCTTCTCATCACTGGTAATACTACTAATCATTGAGTAGTTCAATTTGAAGCGAACAGGGGTGGGGGGAATGAAATAGCATGAATGACTTGATAAATTGTCCTTTATGAGAATTTATGATCGAATTATTCTATTTGTTATGAGATAATCCATTTATGTTGTTAACTTTAACTTGTACCTTACTATTTAAGGTCAATTCTCAGTCCACAGCTTGTGGACCATAATATACAGCTTTTTATTTTTTAGAATCACTTTGTTAACTTCTGCATATATTGGGACTTGAACAGGGTAAAACTGTTCGTGTAGAATATGGTGATGCAACGACAGCTTCAGACCCCCCAGGCTCTCATGCCATAAGTAGATCATTTCCTCACACTTTTGGTCAACCGATAGCCCACTTCCTGAGAGCAACTGCCATTGTAGCTGGGGCTCAAGTGATTTCTGAGCTTCCTGCTACGAGGTACAGATTCCAGTGGCTATACAGTTCTATTATATATATATATATTTTTAAATGTTGCAATAAAATATGATCTGGAAGAAACATCTCCCTTGACTCTGCACTGAGTTAGATTCGACTCAATCTTTGCTGAGCTGTGATTATTATATGCTAAGCTTTTTATTCTTATCAGAGTGGGAGTGGTTTTTTGTGGGCGACAATCCCCTGGAGGACATAATGTTATTTGGGGTCTATATGATGCTCTAAAGGTTCACAATCCCAAAAGTACATTGCTCGGTTTCTTGGGTAAGCGTTTATTTATTCTTTTTTCCCAGATTTTTGGTGTTCCTCTTTTTCCCTTCAAAAGGTTTTGGGCTTGAAGTGATACGCGTTCAAATGACCCCCGTGTCAAATCATCTTAATTTAGCTTTATTATTTAGTCAAAGAGCTTGTGGTTCGCGTGGTCATAATTTAAGTTGGTCAAAACTACTAGTTGATTTTCTGTATTTACTGTGTGGCATTACTGTCTATCCCTTTCTTGGCCATATCTGGATATATCAGTTTCTTTGAGCCAGCACAATTCTTTGATGATATTCGACACACTAATTCATGTGCATGTGTCTCTCCAGGTGGTTCTGAAGGTTTGTTTGCACAAAAGACTTTGGAGATAACGGATGACATTCTCGCCACCTACAAAAATCAAGGTATTTTATATGTTGATCTTGATACATATGAACTGATTCTCTAATCATGATTTCAATATTTTGCTTCATGTCTTGAAGGCGGTTATGATTTGTTGGGAAGAACAAAAGATCAAATTAGGACGACCGAACAAGTCAATGCAGCTCTAGATGCATGCTTGGCTTTGAAGTTGGATGCTCTTGTTATTATTGGAGGTATTAATATTTTGACTTTTTAAACGTCACACTATAAGCTAGCATGTGAATGGCTTCAGTTACTTACATGCCCATATTTGCTTGTGAAGGTGTTACATCAAACACAGATGCTGCCCAGCTTGCAGAAACCTTTGCAGAAAGAAAGTGCCCAACAAAGGCAAATTCCACAACCCTGTTTGTTTGATTACTACTTTTTGTTTGTAGTTTTCTTTTGTGTGTCATTGAGCACCTAAGTGCTTGAAGTGTTAAAACTTACTACATCCTATTCTTGTTTTCTGATATTATATTCATTTGCTGAATGTACTCGGATAAATTTGGCAGGTTGTTGGTATTCCTGTTACATTAAATGGAGACCTTAAAAACCAATTTGTTGAGACAAATGTGGGTTTTGACACTATATGTAAGGTAATTCATATACCTTCTTCCATTCCCTGTCGATTTTCTCCGTCATGTTTTTTCTTTTTGGTGTACTTGAATGTTATTTCTCTTCTCCGTCGTCTCTGTGTTATGGATCAAAGAGGTGATTATAACTTTACCTTGTGTCTTTTCACTTTTTGGAAGGTTTCTCAACTATTTGAACATAAGAAAATAATTCACATGGAGTGTTTTATTTTACTTCAATTCAGACAATAAAAAACAAAGCCTGTTCTTTTCTTGTACTTCTATCATATCAGATACTTTATTGCATAAACCTGATTCATTCTGAGCAAAATTATTTTCCTGAAATCTCTTGTTGATGTCCATGTTCCTGATGGATTCTTCTGTGTCCTGAAGCGTTAATGTTACTGAAAAAATAAAAATACTTCAGAACCTTCCAGTGTAGAAAATTGAATATCTTCTGTACTTCATTTACCCATTTCAGGTTAATTCTCAGCTGATTAGCAATGTCTGCACTGATGCACTCTCAGCAGAGAAGGTAAGTGATTACTTCTTCATTTTGCAAAAGCTTCTTATGAACTGATTATAACAGAAAAATCACCAGCAAATGTTTTTGCACAAAGTCAGCTTCTGATTAATTCCATATTAGAGTAATCCCAAAAAAAGAATCTGATTTTTTTAATCTAGGTGCTTCTCTGAAAGTTACCTTGAATCCCTAATTTTGACTTCAGTACAATTTGCAAAGACCCACCAGATTCACTTTAAAGCCATATTTACGATTCTGCTTCATTAAACCATTTTACGAGAATCTGAAGTTTTTGCAAACAGGCACTTGGTATTTAACTTGGTCCTTTGCATGTTCAGTTACCAAGTATTAATTGTTTGGTTGATTTGGGATGAAAAGCTTTACTACATTGCATTCTATCCCATGAATTATTTAATTGTGAATGCTTGTAGCACCCGTGCATTATTGTCTTTCGCCCAACATGAAAAATTAGGTACACAGTACACTGATGGTTTTCATTTTTACTATAGACTCTCAACTCTTTTGGAATTTCCGTGTCTTTTGCAGTATTACTATTTTATTCGACTAATGGGCCGGAAAGCATCTCATGTTGCTTTGGAATGCACACTTCAATCCCATCCCAACATGGTTCATGATCATCCTCCCTACTATCTCAGTTTTAATTTTGTAAGAATTTGGGCTTGCAGATGTCATTCATACTTATATCAACAGGATCTTTTCTTGCATGCAGGTCATTCTAGGAGAAGAGGTTGCTGCATCTAAGCTTACACTTTTTGACATAACAAAACAAATATGTGATGCAGTTCAAGCAAGGAGTGAAAAAGGTTGGATTTGTCAGGAACTCTCTCTTTTTATTAAATCCTCTGTAAGGAGCTTATTTTGTCTTTAAGCCTTTACCCCATCCTAACTGATTCTTTGTTTCAGATAAGCACCATGGTGTCATTCTCTTGCCAGAGGGGCTTATCGAAAGCATTCCGGAAGTTTATGCTCTATTGCAAGTAATCTTCAGATCCTTTAATGTTATTCAGCACATGTTCAGAACATTTGATACCTTTTATACTTTGATCAACGAATAGAATGTGATTATCTGCCCCGGAATT
Organism: Plantago ovata; assembly: GCA_028274465.1. Classification (NCBI taxonomy): domain Eukaryota; kingdom Viridiplantae; phylum Streptophyta; class Magnoliopsida; order Lamiales; family Plantaginaceae; genus Plantago; species Plantago ovata. Next base: position 86,370,359 of record CM051458.1, on the reverse strand, counting down.
TTGTACATTCTAGGAAATACATGGATTGCTCAGAGAAGGTGTGCATGCTGATCAGATATCTGCTAAACTGTCACCTTGGTCGTCTGCGTTGTTTGAATTCTTACCACTATTTATAAAGAAACAGGTATGACTTTGCCTAGATTTTTGCAGTACATCGTTTTTACTCATCCAGATAACCTTTTTTGACTGGAGTTATTTTTGTTCTTGTAGCTCCTTCTCCATCCTGAATCAGATGACTCGGCACAGCTATCTCAGGTAGTTATATGAAGTACTCTTTCTTCTTTATATTCACAAATAAATATCTAAGTGAGGACCCTCAATATTTATTAATTTACTTTCCTCGGCAGATTGAGACGGAAAAGCTCCTGGCTCACCTTGTTGAAGAAGAAATGAATAAGCGACTGGTAAGCTGCCTCCCTGCATACTTCCTTTGTTCTTCATTGTCAACGTCAGTTTCTTTTTATTTTTGCTTTTATCTTTCACTATTAGGATATGCCAAATTTTCTTATCTCAGCAAGATTCATGAAAATCTTTTCATTCTGTGCTCCTAGTTGTGACCACTTTCTCAGCTATAATCGCACTACATTGACTTAGCAAAATCATTCAGCAGATTTCTATGTATATGGTCATGTTTAATCAAATAAACTTGATAGTAATGCTTCCCACCAATTCCACCAAGTGCAACATTTTGTCTGCAGCATCAGTTATATAACTTCAAATATATATCCACCAGAGGAAAGTGCAGTGACAGCCCTACTATAGATTGGGATGGTAAAGTGCAGAAGAAACTGAAATAATTCAAGTGTTTGGAAATTATGTCAAGTAAATAACAGGCATGATATTTGGATTTGTTTATTCTGGCAAATAGGCCAAGTGACATTCTTTCTGTTTATGTGATCTTCATTCTGAGTTCTTCCACAGTTAAGCTGAAGCTGCGTCAATGTAGCATTTTGTAGTTCTTTTACGTTTTTGGTTGAAGGACTAGAGAGAGCTGCATGGAACTTTTCTTCATGTAGGAAGATCAAAGCTCTTCATTTTTGGTTGTCTACTTGATATGATAACCACATAAGTCCACCCAAACAATTTTAATCAGTCCTTGTTAAATACTTCACCAACTTGATTTTGTTTCTATTGTTATGGAATATTGCTTTTCCTGGTGAGTTAATACATCACTTTATCTGACAGAAATAATAAAGATTCTCTTTTTCTCTGTATAGAAAGAAGGAACCTACAAGGGGAAAAAATTCAATGCCATTTGTCATTTCTTTGGTTATCAAGCTCGTGGATCGTTGCCGTCAAAATTTGATTGTGACTATGCCTATGTAAGTTTTTAACACTACATTTTGTAATAGAAAGTTTTCAATTAAATATATGGAGGGTGGAATATGATTTTGTTCCTCCAATCTAAAATTCTATTTTTAGTGAGATCTTGGTAGATGCTGGAAAACTTTTTTTTTTATTTTCACCTTTCTCTCAATGATATTTGAACTCTAAACTATTTGTGAAATCATTTTTATCACTTTTTCTTCTTCTTGTAATTTCTTTTATTTTTATTTATTTATTTTTACCATAGGTGCTTGGACATATCGGCTATCATGTAATTGCTGCTGGTTTGAATGGTTATATGGCAACTGTAACCAACTTAAAGAACCCTGTAAACAAGTGGAAATGTGGTGCTGCTCCAATAACAGTAGGTGTCTTGCTCCTATACTCATGAGAGTTATCTGAATTGATTCCTTAACATTATGAATTTGCTCCTTTTCTCCTTTATGAATATCTTTTATTTATTTATTTTAATCGTACTAACAAAATTTCCTTTTTGAACAAATGGCAGGCTATGATGACCGTTAAACAGTATGGCCGTGGTCATGGTGCATTGGTCATTGGAAAACCTGCACTCCATCCAGCAACTGTTGATTTGAAGGGAAAAGCTTATGAGTATGCTGTTTACTTTTAGTTTATCGCCCCTCCCCCATGCGATCTTTTTTTTTGTCATGTAAAGAAGATCTAAATTAGTGAGTGTTTGGGTCACATAAGCACAACCTACAGAAGTATCTAAAGTCTTTTTCCTTTTTTACATGGAGTAGACACGGTGACTTTCAGTTTTTATATGGTTAACTAACTTTTGGATTTTATGATCAGGTTACTGAGACAAAACGCCACCAAGTTCCTAATTGAAGATATTTATAGAAACCCTGGACCCCTTCAGTATGATGGCCCTGGTGCTGATGCGAAGCCAGTAACTCTGTGTGTTGAAGATCAGGATTACATGGGTCGTATCAAGGAATTGCAGGAATACCTCGACAAGGTAAGTTTCATTTCTCACAACGAGAGAGTATCATTTGCAGCACTTGCATTAAGATACCTTGTCATCTTTTTTGATCTTTTTTTATTTTTTATTTTTTGATTCTTTTTAATTTATAATCAAACTAAAACTAAAAATGTTTTCATACTTTGTTCTCTAGGTTCGTTCTATGGTGAAGCCAGGATGCTCCCAAGATGTTCTCCGAGCTGCTTTGAGCGCTATGGCTTCGGTCACTGACGTACTATGTGTCATGTCCTCTCCTTCAAATGGGAGTGGCACTCTCATTTAAGAGTTTAAAAATTCTGGTTCTTCTCACCCGAGTAGCACCATTCGTGGTGCCCATTATCTATCAAATTGGGATTTCTGGCGCTGAATGTGAGATTTTTTTTTTTTTTTTTTTTTGTTTAAACGCTTATCAACTCAATCGAATTCAGTTAGGTGGTGAGAACTCTGAAAGATTAGATGGCCGGTGATGAAACTTGTTCTGTTACATGGTGTCAGATTTTCATGCTTGCTTTCGCATTTGAGTAATATACTTGCCTTCTGCAAGGATTTTTTTTATTTTTCTTTTACGATTAAATCGAATCAAATCAATGAAGGTACACCAGAAGAATTGAAAGGTAAAACTGAAGAGCCACTAAAATAAATAAAATGATATATTTATTGACCACAATGAAATATTTTTTAATCGGGAAATGCGCCTTTTCCTAGCTCTTGGCCTTATTGACCAGGTGGACGACGGTGATAAAATGGAAAGGCCTTTCCAGAACTACTGCAAAGATGGAATCTGCACTTCTCATATACTCAAACGGATCATAACCATAGTATTTGCTCGTGTTAAAATATGTCCGGTGTATATTTACGAACTGGAACGACTAAGAGCGCGACAAAGCTCAAAGGCTCTACCACATTGGGCTCGACCATACATACAGGTATGACACCTGTGTATGGTTCTACCAGCATATGAACCGAGGTCTTAAGAGCTAAGCTCACTAAAGAACTCAAGTACCAAGGGCTCGAGTAGCACTCAGGATGCCTAGGGCCGACCAAGCTGGTCGAGCCCGACCAACCTTACGATAAGGGAAAAAGTCACTGGAGCCAGGCAACTGAGGCAAGGTACTACTCGGGACCTAGTATCCTAGGGCAGGGCCGACTAGCCTGTTCGACTACTCCTAGTCGGACCAAGACAAGACAGCCTTCCAAAAGTTTCCTTTCTACCCCGAAATGACCATAATGCCATCCAAACCCTAATCTGAGTGATTGGGTCAAACCCATGGACCTTCTAAAATGAGATTTGATCTAAGGAGTATTCAACCTTAGCCTTACACTTGTCATAATTCTACAAACCAACTCTACCTACTCTCATCATTACTTTTACTAGGGAATCTCACCTACTCCCTACACGTAATTAAAGTCGTCCATCTGGTTTGACCCATGACAAACCGGATAAGAGGTCCTAACCCCATTCAAGTTTTTCAGGTCTAAAGAACCATGGAGATTACTTAAACCAAGGAGGAAAATGCTTTTTGAAGACTTAGTACGAACTTACAAGAGTAGCATGAATTACCCTACAACAGTATTTATTTATTTTAGTTGAGCAAGATCGAATTGTATATAAACTTGACTTATCATGTTAAATGGTTGGATACTTGGATACCAATCGGGTTTGTTCTCTACGTATCAAAATGCAAGTCATTGAAAGTGCCCATGAGGACATAAATAATTTGGCATCTTAGGGTTGTACGGAAAGGGGCGTAAACTTAGGCATATGTTGTTACGCGAACCGAGCCTTACTGAGGGTTTGGTTCGGCTTGCTCGATAAGCTATTCGAGCCTAACATGAGGCTTGTTCCATTAACAAGTCGAGCTCGTTCGGCTTGCTAGTACTCGGTAAAGTTCGTGAGATTTAATATCTGTATAATTATTAGAGATTTTAGCATTAGATTTGAATGTTTATGTTTGCATTTTGTTAGTTTTTTTTACGGCTTTATGATTTGAAATATTGATTGTTAATGATTAATCTTGAATACTTGATGTTTTATATCTTGTTTCAAATTTTTATATGGGCTCGACTCGAGCTCGGTAAGGCTCGGCTCATTCGAGCCAAGCTCGATCCTGATTTTGGGCTCATTATGTTAACGAGACGAGGTCGAGTTGAGCCCAACAATACTCGGCTCGACTCGTTAAACAACACTACTTAATTAGGCCCATGGGCACTACCCATATGCAAGTGTGTGTGTGTGTGTGTGTGTGTGTGAGTGATTGATGTTATGAAAATTAGCTTTTTTGAAAGACGGATCCAACTTTAATAATAGAGCAAATAACTTGGTTGATATATTTGGGTAAAAAATAGACTGTTTTATGTGAATTTGAATCTAAATACGAGATTTTGATCATCACAAATGCATCAGATCCAACGAAATACTTATTGCCACAAGAGTAAGACCGAGAATCTCACTGCCGAAAAGCAAGTAACTGAATCGAGAATCGCCATCAATGATATGTAAAAATAGATGAGAAATCATGAAGAACTTTGCTGAAATCTTAAGACCCAACTTCAGACCAAGACCAAGCACAAAACTTTGCATTGACTCCATCCAAGTTAAATCAAATCCTTGTCGAGTTCGAGATCAAGGTACAAAGGACCTTGAATAGACGCACTTAAGTCAAGTCCTCCATCCCGACCAACCGATACCATTTGTAATGTCTCGACCACTAATACCCTTTGGGCCGACACGGTTACTCCGGGGTGATATGCTAATTCCAGAGACCAAGAAAGTTGGCATTCTCAAGCCCTTTAAAGTTTAAATCTTTGAAATTCTGAGCTTCGGGGTGATATGCTAATTCCATAGACCAAGAAAGTTTGGCATTCTCAAGCCCTTTAAAGTTTAAATCTTTGAAATTCTGAGCGTTACATTTTAAATGTTTTTTGTTTTAACATTTTTTTTTATTAAAAAATGTATAAAAAGGAGTAGAAAAAAGAACTTTAGGCGAAATTTTTAAATATTAAAAATAAATTTTAATATCTGACTTGGGAGAAGTTAATGGTGTAACAACAAAGAATTCAACGAACCTACCTATCTGACTTCATTGCCGCCATTTCCATGCAAGTTCTTGGATAAATCCATACACACCTTCTCTATATGCCTAACTCCGATGTCTAGCCACCGCCATTATGAACAATGCCGCCACCAAATCCTTACCCTTCTCTCTACTCCTCCGCCGCGGCATGGCGGACCACGCCGCCGCCGCCAATCTTTACGCAACCAAGCTACAGCTCTGCCGCCAGGGCGGCCCTTCGACCCTCTGTCTCGTTCAAACCGTCCATGCCAACATGCTCACATCGGGGTTCACTCCACGTGGCCACATTCTAAACCGTTTGATCGATATTTACTGCAAATCTTCAAATTTTCGTTATGCAAAGAAGCTGTTCGATGAAATTCCTCAACCAGATGTTGTCGCAAGAACCACTCTTATTGCTGCATACTCGTCTTCCGGAGACCCCAAGTTGGCCAGGGAGGTATTTGATGGAACGCCGTTGAGCATTCGTGATACTGTATGTTACAACTCCATCATTACATGCTATTCTCATAACAATGATGGGCATGCTGCTGTTGAGATCTTTAATGATATGAGGCGGAAGGGCTTCAAACCTGATAATTTTACTTATACGAGCTTGCTTGCAGCTTTGGGACTTATAGCTGACCGTGAGCAGCATTGCCAGCAGCTACATTGTGTTGTTGTGAAGTCGGGGACTGGGTTGGTTACATCTGTGATGAACTCGCTCATGTCGGTTTATGTCAAGTGTGCATCCTCTCCGTTAGCATCGTCTTCGTCATTGATGGCGTCAGCAAGGAAGTTACTTGATGAGATGCTTGAAAAGGATGAATTGACATGGACAACTATTATCACGGGTTATGTGAGGAACGAGGATCTTGATGCTGCTAGGGAAGTTTTCAATGGGATGGATGAGAAACTGGTGGTGGCGTGGAACTCCATGATATCGGGATATGTGCATAAGGGGCTTGTGTCTGAGGTTTTTCAAATGTTCAGGAAAATGCATTCTTTGGGGATTAAGTATGATGACTTTACCTACACAAATGTTCTTAGTGCTTGTGCTGATGCTGGTTTATTTCGCCATGGAAAGCAGGTTCATGCGTTCATCTTACGAACAGAGTCAAAACCCCCTTCAGACTATATGGTGTCCGTAAATAATGCTCTCATTACTTTATATTGGAAATGTGGTAACATCGACCAAGCAAGAAGTATATTTGATATGATGGACACGAGGGACCTTGTTTCACGGAATGCAATTTTATCAGCTTACATAAGTGCAGGGAAAACGTACGAAGCCAAATCCATTTTTGATCAGATGCCAACTAAGAATCTGTTATCCTGGACAGTTATGATATCTGGATTTGCACAGCATGGGTTAGGTGAAGAAGCTCTAAAGCTCTTCAACCTGATTAGACAAAATGGGCTTGAACCATGTGACTATGCATTTTCAGGAGCCATAACGTCTTGTGCTGTGCTTGCAGCTCTGGAGCAGGGGCGCCAGCTCCATGGACAGCTTATTCGCCTTGGTTTTGACTCTAGCCTATCTGCTGCAAATGCTTTAATAACAATGTATGCAAGATGTGGCGTCCTTGATTCAGCTCATACGGTTTTTAATACCATGTCTTGTCTTGATTCTGTATCTTGGAATGCAATGATAGCTGCTCTTGGACAGCACGGACATGGTACGAAAGCAGTAGAACTTTTTGAAGAGATGTTGGAGGAACAAATCTTGCCTGATCGGATATCATTCCTGACCATTCTTTCTGCGTGTAGTCATGCAGGTTTAGTTTCTTTCTTTTGCTTATGATTATTCTCACTCTCTGAAAATATTATTAAAAAAATCCCTTTCTTTAAACTGGTTTACTTAACGAGGAGCAAGCTTCTCCTACCCAAACCTCACCTAGAGGCTAGATCCAATGGAATTTGAATCCAGGGCCTACCACTCACATGATGAGGCTAACTGTTAGTCTATCATTCTTTGCTCTCGTGCAGGCTTAGTTGAAGATGGACAGCGCTATTTTAACTTGATGGACAAAACTTATGGAATAACGCCTGGTGAAGATCACTATGCCCGGTTAATTGATTTGTTGTGTCGATCTGGAAATTTGTTACAGGCCAAAAATGTCATTCACAAAATGCCGTTTAAGCCCGGAGCACCAATTTGGGAAGCTTTACTCTCTGGCTGCCGCCTTCATGGTGATGTAGAACTGGGGGTCACCGCCGCCGAACAACTCTTCGAGATGATTCCTCAACATGATGGTACTTATATACTTCTAGCTAATACGTTTGCCTCTGCAGGCCGGTGGAGTGAGGTAGCTATGGTGCGGAAATTTATGAGGGACCGAGGGGTAAAGAAAGAGCCAGGTTGTAGTTGGCTTGATGTTGATAACAAGGTGCATGTATTTTTAGTCGATGACACAGTACACCCTGAGGTGCATGCAGTATACAATTACTTGAAAGCATTAGTTCTGAAGATAAGGAAATTGGGATATGTTCCTGATACTAAACTAGTGTTACATGATGTGGAGTCTGAAGAACAAAAAGAATATGCACTGTCTACTCACAGTGAGAAGTTGGCAGTTGTATATGGACTCCTAAAACTCCCTCGCGGAGCCACCATCAGAGTTTTCAAGAATCTCCGTATTTGTGGGGATTGTCACAATGCAATCAAGTACATATCCAAAGTGGAGGATAGAGAGATTATTGTAAGAGATGGAAAGAGATTCCACCATTTTAAGGATGGTGAATGCTCTTGTGGTAATTACTGGTGAAAAGGATAGAGAATGCTCTTGTGGATTTATGCCATCCCGGACGAGGGGTATATTTTTTATACTGTACCTTGATATTGGAATCTCTAAAATTTGTATCCCTGGTTTATCGATTTTCTTAGGATTAGATGCCTACTAATGAAAGCTCTAGCAGTTAAAGGTTGAAGCTCAACTGTTTCTTTGTCGGTTTTGGGATTTCCCTGTGTAGTTTAGGTGGTTAACAGAGTCTCATAGTTTTAATTCTAATACGATTGTGGTGTTACACCTTCTAGGTTACCTCATGAAGCATCAGTGAGGCATATTGTAGCTCATCAGAAATTGTAATTACATATGCACACTGCATGCAGCTCTCTCAAAATTATTGTGAGAAATGGAAAGATGTTCCTATTTAAGAATTACAAATGATGATTACTTATGGAAGGAGACATTATGATCCTTATCAAGCGGGTGTTGAAATTTTTTGTTTGTGCTCATAGTTAAGAATTTACCTGGAATGCTGCCAAATCAGTATCTCTAATTCTGTATTATTTCTCTCCGGCTAAATGATTGTTACTGTTAGTAATTGAAATTTGAAGCTTATGTTCTGGTAGATCAAGTTCAAAGATAAACACTTTCCTGGGGTTGGCGTTGGGTATTGGCATGCTTCCTGCGTGCCTTGGGAGAAGACAAAGCTTCAACTGTTCATGAGGTTTGTAGTTACACGTGTTCTGATATTTATATGGCATTACGTTACTTAAAAAGCATGCTATACCAAGTACCAACATAAATGTATAATGCTTTGCCCTCCTTTTCTTTCCCATCTCCATACTGTGTGTTATCTGTACATTTTCTACGTTGTTTAACATTATCTGCAGTGCCCCAAGCTGTTGCTCTTAATTTATCATGAAAAATCAGTTTGTTTTTTTTAACTGTGTTTCAAATACTTTCAATATGGAGTAATTATTCGTGATCAGTTCAATTGTTCGTTCTTGCACTGTTTTTTTTTTTATTATTATTTTTATTTTTTGGTGTAGTTATCAACTTTATATCACTGTCAAAGCCTACTCTGTGATGCTAGATTATCTTGATTCTTTAGATTGGAATGGATATCAACTTACTATAACTCGTTATTTTAACTGCCTTAAACTCTTTCCTTTGTCTTTTCCAGATTGAGAGAGGTTCTTACTTTTCTCATGGATTAGCATCATCGCTCACATGTGGTAAGTTTTAGTTTAACAGTGAAGTCTTGATCTAATAATCATTAGCCGTTCTTATAATTATATGAGTACTCCATTGGTATGACACTTCAGTACTATAATACAGATACTGCATGCCAACTTTGAGTCATATCCTGCTAGTACAACTTTCCACTGTTTTGAACCATGAGGTTCTGGTATTACCTAATAGGAGTATGAATTAGGACGTTATTGGGTATAGTCTTACTTTAGATGAGAATTGAGCTTGTCATACACTCAAAATTAGGATGAACTATAAAAATCGTAATTGCATTTTGGTTGAAACTTCAGTGTGCAGGACACAGACTTCAGTTGCTAGCAAACAATGTTGATTTATTCCTTTTAGCTTCTTCATTTTCAAGGAAGTTTGTGAATGGTGAGTAATTGATGATATGTTTTAGGTTTCAAGTGTGTTCAAGTAAAGTGGGGAGTAAATGTTCATGGATTGTAAGAGTATCTTGAAAACAAGAATAAAGGTTGAGACATTATCAGCTTGGTCGCAGGCTGTCTGAGAAAGGAAGTACTCTACCAGACTACTAGTGCAATTTATCATGACTTGAGTGGAGACAGGCTAAAGGTGAGCTGGAGAAAACTTTTCTTTGATAATATGGCTAGACCCTAGAGCACAAATAACTTCGTGGATGAGCTGTTTAAATAGATTGTATACGAAGGACAGGTTACTAAATATGGGTATTTTAGCTGATGGATGGATGGTGTGTGTTCGGTGGTGAATCAGAGAGTGTTGATCGTCTCTTTTTCCACTGCAAACACACAAAACTGATACGGCAATTGGTACTGAAGTGGTTGAAGGCCCAACGTCAGCCTGGGCAGTGGATAGATGAATTAAACTGGATGCTAAAAGTAGCTGCAGAAAAGTCTATTGAGGCACGGCTGATCAAGATTACTTTTACCGAAACTAGACAAGAGGTATGGAGAGCACACAACCAGAAGCTGTACAATTCACAACCTTTGGGAATACATATTGGTTGTGTAGTAGATATGTGATACAGGGAGATAGATTTGCATTTGTATGGCCCGATATGGCCTCGCCTGGATCTTTGATCGAGTTTGTACTTGGCATTTTGAAGTAAGAAAGTAGAGTTCTTGGTTCGAAAAAAATCTCATTTTTAAATGATAACAACTTATTATTATTATTATTATTATTATTATTTTTTTTCATCTATAAGTATTTTATAGTATGATTTATAATTAGCCGTTGCTGCGTAATAAAAGAAAATGAAAAGGGAAAATTACAACTAAGAAAACAAATAATTTTGATTCTGAGCATCCAACAATAGAAGTTTTCAGGAGAAACAAGTGAATCAAAACTTTAGATGGAAAAACTGGAGATAGAACTTCATGCTTTCTTCGATCTGTTGTACAGTGCACGGATTGCTCTGATATCATTTTTTCCCAAGCCTTTTCTTACTCCAGGTGCCATAGAAGGGAACATGATGGAGCCAGGATCACTGCTGTGTCCCAGCCCAAGAATGTGTCCCAGTTCATGCAACCCAACAGTTTGCAAATCTATTGCATCCTCTACAACACCTTCGGACCACGACTCTAGTTCATCATAGTAGAGTCTACCGTCAGTGGGTGCAAAAGCATAGGCCACGATACCTCCAGGACCATCAAAATTATAGCCCGCGGCACCTTGGTCTAGCGCCCATTTCAATACGCTGATCTTGATATCAGCTCGTTCAAAAGAATGGATGTGTTGAAACTTGATACCAGTAACCCTTCCCCACTCTGCTAAGGCGGCCACAGTGGCCCTTACAACATCAGGTCTTGTGCCTGGTTCGAATTCATACGTGATTGTTCTTTTTGGCCATTTGTGAGGTTGTGCGCTTTTATGGTTGACCAAGTCTGCAACCCCACACCTAGTACCAACCAACTGTGAAACAGTTTGTGAATCTAAGATACCAGTTACATTGAGTTTGAAGAACAGTTGATACCTTTTAAGGGCCGACTCTAGCTTATCGTCAAACAAATCAACATTTGGGAATCTGGAGTCGTAGTCAGCATCCATGTATCCAAGGCTGGAAAGATATTTCTTGAGTGCTTTGATGTTAGGCCCCGAATAAGTTCCTTTCCGGGATCCAACCATGTATTCGAGGTAACCCAGTGGTGTTGGGTCCTGTTCAAGTTGGGGCTTTTGAGGTAAGTTTGGATGAGATGAACAAAGAATGGTGTTGGTGAGTATGAGGAAGAAAAGGCAGGAGAGCAATTGATGAAACTCAACTCTCATTATCAGAGGATGATGTTTTAGAGGCATATTGCTTGTTAGATATTGCATGAACTGAGCTCAGCAGCAGCCCCTATTTATATTGATATTGTCGAAGGAAAAACAACTTATCCCATTAATTGGCCAGCCAAACTGTGACAGCATTATGCTAAACAGCTAAGCTGGTTGCTAAAATTCTTCACCATTTCCAATTTTGATTAGGAGATTACCAAAATCCTCATCAGGTTACTGACATTTATAGAAAAGTGTAATGTTTCAACTTTCATTCATCAGATTATAGAATCCTGGTTTAAATGTGGGTTGAAACTAAGTTATTCATTTATGCCAACTAGCTAATACGCTTTTAACTAACGCTCTAGTTAATTAACGCTTTTATCTTACACTACAGTTAATTAACGCTTTTATCTAACAATACAGTTAATTAACGTTTTTACCTAACGCCGTTGGCCCAACAATTATCTTTACCTACCGCATTTAAACTATTCGATGGAAATTGTTTGCACCAACGATCGAGGGCAAACAATTGTTGTATCTACTTTGAACAGTAGTAGATACAAGTCTTTGATATGCATATGGCAAGAGATTTTAGGGAAAAGCCACTAGTAACCAACCTTATATATTTTGCTTGAGATAGTAGTTACAATATGGTATTACTGCATGCACAACTTCTATTGAACTGAAATCTATCTAAATAGTCAAAGAATCACCATATAACCAGGCACCTCTCCAAGAAGCTGTTGCTTTGCATAGTCCCGTTGATTTTGATCACAGTTCGTTTCCTCTTTAGCCGAAGATTGAGGTGTTGCACACACACTGCTAGGATCAATGACCATCTTCTCAAGTGCGAGAGCATTCTGCGTAAAATACCTCACCAACTCAAGTTCACTGGGTCTACCACTATAGCCACAAATCTTCACCACTTTGAGGAACTGGTGTGGGGATCCAGCGACGTTCTCTACGTGATTCTGACTTTTACAAAGGTAAGTCCACAATAACTCCAAGACAAACTCCTCTAGCATAGGGGCTGCTTGAATGCATGAACCAAGCTGAAGAAAGTCCTTGTTCCTGTCAGACCAAAACCGCAGGACTAGTTTCTTCAGTTTTGGCAGTTCAGGAAACAGGTCTACTTTGACGATTTCCTTCGTCTTGCCACCACATAAGGTTAAAACCTCCAGTTGGGGCAGACAGTGATGAAGTATATCGAACACTTTGTTGTAGAAATCACTACAGTTTGAAGTAATGGAGACATCTGTGAGTGTAGTAAGTTTCTTAAGCAAGACTCTTCCATCTGATCTGATTTCAACGTACAGAAAGTGACCTAAGGTTTACGTTTTGCACCTTAAGACATGTTAGTGCCTTGCAGTTGCGTATCTCCAGATGCTTCAGCTTGAGAGATGGATCTGAAATCTTGAGTTTCTTTAGCTTACTTGAGCCCCATACTACCAACTTCTCGAGAGAGGGGCAGTGAGTGAAAAATGTAGTGCTTTTCCAGTAACGTTTATGTCCCTCAAAGACAACACTTTGAGTGAGTGGAACACCAGGGGTGATGATAGATCTCTATTATATGTGCGAAGGAACTTTGATCGAAAAACACACTTTGTCACATTTGAATCTTCATAATAATCATCATCAGACATGTATTTTAAAAAGTCAAGTGAAAGGTCCAGCTCCAGCTTCTGAACATGCTTTGTGAACGCATATTGAACCCACTTTTCAATCAAAGATTGCCCGGAGCTCCTGTCCAGTCTGGAACGGACACGGAACTCTACCAACGCAGGCGATTTGCAATCTTGGCTGACATTAATTGTCCACCAATCTAGCGTACTGTTGAGCAGTATACTCTCCTTCGTTAGAGTCGAAATCGAGGCGTGAAGTCTCCTTCCATAAATTCCTCCACTGAGACGAAAGGATACCGGTACGTACAGCATCCTTTCCCGGTAAACAAGATATAATGGCGATGAGAATCTCGCACTGTGCAAGATCACTCTTTGAATAATTTTTTCCATATTGGTGCTCTCTGATTAAAGTTCTGTTGCAAGATCACTCTTTGAATAATTGTTTTCACATGTTTTCTGTCAAAGAAAAACCCGGTAAATTAATCAAGCTTGAGTCCATATTATTTCTATTGGGCCATAATATATTTCAGTTGAAACACTCAAATTAAGTATTTATGTTCTGTAAAGTGAAACTTGTGAATTGATAGTCAAACACATGTGAGTTTACTACTTCTGGGCCAGAAGTTCTGGCTACAGTCTCTATAATCTGTATTTATTCCAGAACATCATCATTTTACTACACCTCAACTGGTTCATCATAACCAGAACCAGGAGAACAGCTTCATGGATACACTCCTACATAGTTACTGGCTTATACAGTGCACGGATACCGAAAATATCATCTGATGCCAGACGTTTTCTTTCTCCGTGAGAGATGTGTGGGTACATGACTGCCTCTGGGTCACTGCTGTGCCCAAGTCCAAGAACATGGCCTAATTCATGCGCCACAACAGTTCGTATGTCAAACCTACCCCGTTTAACACCATCAACCCAATTTTCATCCCCATCAAGGTGAATTGTACCTTTGGTAATTGGTAGCATGGTATGGGCCAGAACACCGCCAGGACCATCAAAAGGATGCGCATCACCGTGATCTCGAACTTTGAAGCTGATCTTGATATTCGCCTGATGATAGTTGTGGATAAGTCTGAACTTAAACCCTGAAACACTTGCCCATTCTTTTAACGCATCTGCAATGGGCTTTTGTGCATCATGTCGTGTGCCAGCTGGGAAAGCATATGTGAGTTTTCTCTTCCAAGTAGGCCATTTGCGCTCATTCGGTAAGAAGGTGAAGGAGAAAGTACTAATATTGTGTGGTGAGTCATGATCTGGCATTCCACATCTAGGACTCAGTAACTTATTCACAGTTTGAGAATCAAGGGTACCGGTAACTTTTAGTTTGAAGTATAGTTGATACTTTTTTAACGCGGATTCTAACTCATGGTCGAACAAATCTAGATGAGTTGAGTTGGAGTCCATGTATCCGAGTTTGGAAAGATATTTCTTGAGTTTTAAAATGTCATTCCCGCAAGTTCCTATTTTGGCTCCAAGCAGGGTTTTGAGGGAAGCCAATGGGCTAGTGTGGGTTCGGACCGGCCTGTGGGATTGGCTAGGTACATGTGGTGGAGATGCGCTGGTTGGAACGCGAGAGGAACATGGAGTAGTGTTGATGAGGAAGAGGATGAAGAAGATCATGAAAATGCATGAGAACAATTTATCACAAATGAATGCCATTATCAAAGAATAGTGTTGCTAGTTCGATATTGCATGTGAAGTAATAAGTAGCTTTGCATCTAGCCCCTATTTATAGTGTGTTGGTGATCAACTGGTGTGATATTTGCTTAGGTACTGAGAAATTTGTTCCGACTTCTGAAAGATGCTCCATTAAGACACTTCTACTTCTACATGTGAAATTATCTTTTTTCTCATCTTTTTTCTCAGGAAAAAAAAAGTATAACTTCCATAAATAAAAAGATAAAATATACTTACTCCTATCCTATATTGTAATTGTAATGCCCCTACCAGTCTAATGGGTCGGCCCGATTACTTCTGAACTGTTTTTCGAGGTGATATGTTGGCCTCCACGTACCAATGTGTACTTTGTTCTCATTCGTCCGCGCATCGGAAATTTTCCAATAGGTCACAACTCTTAGAATTACTCCAAAGCTAAGCTCACTTAACTCTGGAGTTCTTGCACATAAATTCTCGAAAACAAAGGTGCACCTATTAGTATAAGTAGTGTTTTCAATCCTTGTGAAATCTCTACAATTTTGATGCATTACATACATACTCTCTTTGTTTCGTTAACTAAATGATTCCCTTTCGCTATTTTAAGCAGTTACGAATTATGATTTTTAATACTTCCTCCATTCCTTATCAAGCTTCCCATTTCATTTTGTTGACTTTTTTGAAACTTTGTTTGACTCCAAATTAATCCTAAATCACACCGAAAAAAAATATTTTGAACTTATATTATAAAAGTGGAAATTTTATATTTTCATAATATAACTTCAAATATTTTTTTTCTAATACAATTTATGATTAATTCGGAGTCAAACGGAGGCATAAAAAAGTCAACAAAACCAAATGGAAAGCTTGATAAGGAATGGATGAAGTATATTACTTATTACTTACTGCTATAGAAAAGAAAAGAAATTGATAATACAAGAGATGGATAGCGGCGATGATTAAGCAATTTTTTCGCTACATTTAAATGGCATGATATTAACAATTAAGTTAAGTAGTAAGTATAATCAAATGGACCAAATGCATCATGAATTCATGATCTGGTGAATTATGTAAGTTAGAGATTTTCCAGGGCGCAATAAATTAGTCCTACTAAAGTTTTGAATTTTCAACTTTCATCGTGAGAAACCATTTTAGATCACTTTAAAACTTCTTCATTTGCCAAGTCGCTCTGACAATTTTAAACATCCAAAATATTTCAAACCTGTATTTTAAGTTGGGAATTTCTATTCTCAGGTCGGCTCTGTACCGACCTAAACTCAGGTCTTCATTCAATAGTTGCCATGTGGCGCTTAATTTAATCTCTTCCATTCATTTCGGTTCAAAGTCATTTTTGGTACGATGGATTATAATTAATTTTCTTTAACATTAAAATCACCACAAAAATACAAATTAACTATAATGCCCTTAATTTCAATTTATATGATTACATATACACGTAAATCTTATTAATTAATCTTAATCACAAACCAAAGTTAATTGATTATAGTTAATTTATCCATTTTAATGATAGATAAACTATCGAACACTTCTAAATAATATACTTCGTAGCTAAAAAAATAAGCTTATGTTATTGTCCTCTACATCTACAAATGTTGATAGCTAGTGCAATTAGATTATGGAAAACGAATATTCCATTGAATTGTTGTTGAAATTAATTTGATATATATTGGTTAATTTTAATTTTAGTTAAAGTAAATTTTTATTTTTAATTTAATACTTATAAAATAGTAAGAATTTATTTAAATTATTTAAATGAATTTTTTGAAAGTAGGAGTATAACTGCACATTTATATATTTTTATCAAAATTTAATAAATTAGAATGAAATATATAGTAAAGACCTACGTTTAGGTCGGTACGAAGCCGACCTGAGAATATAAAGCCCCTTTTAAGTTTCACTAAAACTTACTACACTATAAATTTAAAATTTGTTTAAAGGAGTATGAATTAATTGCTATACTTGGTAATATATTTCAAATTCCACCATAATTTGAATAAAATGTTTATATATAGAATATCTTTATTAAATTTTCAATTCTATCCCTCCTTGGAGATACAATTGTAGTTTTTCTTTATGAGAATTCGAACCCAATTCTGGGCATCAGTCAAAGGGTCTAATACGATAATAGAATTTCAACTTTACCAAAAAATTTCAAACCAATTGTGAGATGGGAAATCAGGTTATTTTTAATTCTCCAATAACTACTACTCCCTTGCATGTCAAAATTCAAAACTCAGAGTTAAGTTAACACCTGTCGACATGAAGTTTTCGAACCCCACACCCAACTTTTTGCTCCAACATTTGTGCCTGTTCGTTAAAATTCCTTTGTCCCTCAAACCCTCTACAAAATGTTTGGGATAGAGTTTTTTATTTAATTTTTTATTTTGAAGTGATTTTAAAATATAAAGGGACCCAAATATAAATGTACACTTAAAAAAAGTTTTAAAACCTTATCCCAAACACTTTGCTAATGGATCTCCCCCCTTATATACAGGGAGAAAGTATATTAGAGATCTAGGGTCCAAATTTGGTCCAGCCCATCACATGATGCGGTTTCGAATTTGAAAATATAATGCCGTTGGTTAAGCGGTTAGAAAATCCGAATCTCACTTCAACGGAAACATATAAACAAGAAGAATAGGAAGACATTTCTTCAATTTTCATTTCAATATCACCACAAAACTAATCTTCAAGTCTCTCACAGTAATGGATCCGAAACCGAAATCTGCCATGGACGCGTTCCAGAAACTGGAGAAAGTCGGAGAAGGAACGTACGGCAAGGTGTACAGAGCGCTAGAGAAAGCTACAGGAAAAGTTGTCGCTCTCAAGAAGACTCGTCTCCACGAGGATGAAGAAGGAGTGCCTCCGACTACGCTACGCGAGGTCTCCATTCTGCGTATGCTCTCCAGAGACCCTCATGTTGTTCGGTAATTTTGTTTTTGCCCTTTTTACTTGCACGAATTGTTTAGGGTTTCTTGACCTATCTGGAAAATTTTGTTTTCTCTTGTGGAATTGAGTTCATAAGTTTCTTCCCTGTTAAAGGTCTTCTGAAAGTGTATGATCATAGCGTTTTTAACTGAGGAGTTTTCGTTTAGTTTAGAATGTTCTCTAGAATGTGTATTAAGTTTGAACTTTACCGTTCTTGATATATTTTGCGTGTATATATGGCTTATGTTTCATTTACGCTGTAAAGTTAAGGCCAACAGTTGTTTAATCGAATCGGTTTATCAACATTTGGTTAATTGGTTTTGTGCATCTGTATTGAAAACTCTTCATTCGGTTTTTCCTTTTCGGGTTTTGATGTTTTTCTTTATTGTGGACATTAAGTTTGAGTTATCTGAAGTGGTTTTTGAAAGAACAGAATTCTGCATTGTTTATATCCTGTGCCTTCTATTCTGTGAAGTAGTACTTAAGTTCATCTTGTTGTTTGCTGTTGCTTAATCCGTCTACGCTAGAATGCGATCAAGCCACAGGCATTGGCTTCATTAGCATTTCAATATGCATCGCGGAAAATTTCAGTTGTATCCATATACACGCGCTTTGTTTCTCGGTCTTGTGTTGTACTAGTAACTCATACGTGTTCAATATTCTATATAATAGTTTAGTTCATCTTGTTGTTTGCTGTTGCATAATCTGTTTAGGATAGAATGCGATCAAGCCACAGGTATTGCCTTCTTTAGCATTTCAATATGCATTACAGAAACTTTCAGTTGTATACAATACACACGCGTTTGTTTCTCATTCTTGTGTTGTAGTAAATCATATGTTTCAACATTATGATCTGATTATGTCTGTACAGATTGTTGGATGTTAAACAAGGACAGAACAAAGAAGGCAAGACAGTTCTTTACTTGGTATTTGAGTACATGGAGACTGATGTCAAGAAGTTCATCCGCAGCTATCGCTCAACTGGTACAACTATACCACCTAAGATTGTCAAGGTGTGAATAGTTTCTCGTGCCATTCAATATTACTCTTGTGCGTCTATGTACTTGTCGCCTTACATTGTTTGGTCATTGTCAATGGCAGAGCTTGATGTACCAGCTATGTAAGGGTGTTGCTTTCTGCCATGGTCATGGTGTTCTGCATAGGTAAAACTAACGAGTATATGCTTTAACACTCGTCATAATCTGATCGCTTGACTTATATTTTTGTATTGGGTTCTAATCTTTGTGCAATTATTTAGGGACCTTAAACCTCATAATCTTTTGATGGACCGTAACACAATGGCGCTGAAAATAGCAGATCTTGGATTAGCTAGAGCTTTTACATTACCCATAAAAAAGTACACTCATGAGGTACTCTTCTTGGATCCCCTTGCCCCTTCCCTTGAAATTAATCTTCAAGCATTTCCTGAATTATTGGTTTATGGACAGATTTTGACTCTGTGGTATAGACCTCCTGAGGTGCTTTTGGGCACTACACATTACTCACCTGCCATAGACATGTGGTCTGTTGCCTGTATATTTGGTATGACAATTCTCTGTTTATACAAATATATCATGTTGTGTATAAATTAAGTTTTACAGCATGAAATTCTCGAGTTGATTCATTCTTCAATTTCATTTCCAGCCGAACTAGTGACAAATCAAGCTCTATTTGCTGGAGACTCTGAGCTGCAACAGCTTCTGCACATTTTCAGGTTTTGTATCATCTTTCTCTATGTTAAGGCTATTTGGTGTTGAGATAATTATCTCCTGTACCAATGTTCTAATTTCTAACTATGTATTGTGCATTTGCAATTAGATTGTTGGGAACTCCAAATGAAGAAGTTTGGCCTGGAGTCAGCAAGTTACTGAACTGGCATGAGTACCCACAGTGGAGACCGAAGCCACTGTCATCTGCTGTTCCTGGTCTGGATCAAGCTGGCCTTGAGCTTTTGTCCGTACGTCTCCGCATCTTTATCACTTTATGCAGTGATTTAATCATCAGGTACTATAAATGTTCACCTAATAGCTCTTAAATGTTTGGATTTTACAGGAGATGTTGCACTATGAACCATCAAGGAGAATTTCTGCAAAGAAAGCTATGGAACATCGTTACTTTGACGATCTGGACAAGACTGGTCTGTAAAAGCAATGGCTTCACTGCTTTGTGATGAATCTATCTGCTTTCCTCAAGCATTTTTCTTAGCTAGTCCTAAGTGACATTTAATGATCTTTCCGATCATGTTTAGTTTTAACCTCCATGGTTACTATTGGAAGTGTTGTCTGAGTGATCTGTAGCCTACTACTGCAAACAACATCGGCTTATTTTGTTCTATGACTAATGGTTTGAAGTTGTTCTAGCAAATTAGTTGATATACTCTCATTGTCTCATACATCTTCCACCTCCCCTCCTACAACTAGTCATAATGAAGAATGAAGATCAACTGACATAAACTTGATTTCATTTGTTTTTCATCAATTTGCAATGTGCATGTTCTGTGAACATATGGAGGCCTTGTGGCAACAGAATCACAGGTAAAACTGCAATGCATGATACTATTTGACAACGATAGAATCACAAGTCTTACAGACATATCTTGTCTATTGTATGCAGAGTATGAAGCACCAACATGAAACAAGAGTTTGAACTGAAAAACTCTGCTGCATAAAACTCTTGTAGGATGTCACATACCCAGAGAATAGTTAAACAATTCGTTGCTTTAAAGTTCAAAGAAGCTTTTGTATACCATTAATCATATATCAAGATGCATTAGCGAAGGAGGTTCAGTATTATAAATCCGATTACAAACAATTGAGATTAAAAAAAAAAACTTAGCAAGGGACAAAATAGTAGTACTTCTAATTAAGAGCTAGCATATATTATATAGTCCTTTGCCGAACAGTCCAACTCCTCTTCACCAACTCCATAGCAATGATTACTTCATGAATCTATGGAGGAAGTTTCGATGAAAATCGCTTCTTATAGTGTCGTTGATGAAGCGCTTACGTGTCTTGGTCTCTCCCTGATCCTGTTTCTTGAAAACCACATCATCATCCCACCTTCTCTTCACACTGAAGTTAGTAGGATCACTTAGCATGAGAGGATTTCCAACAAGCAAATGCTCTTGTTTAGCTTTAAGCTCCTCTTCCTGCTTCTTTTTTCGTTCCAATTCGCCTTCCTTTCGTTGTTGTTCTTTCTCTTCCCTTAACCGCTTTAGCTCAGCCAAAAGTGCTTCTTCATCATCATCATTATCATCGTCACTATCCTCATCAATCTGCGGATTATCTTCAAGTTCTGTCCGGGAACTTTCCAGGATAACTTGTCCTGCCTGACGGCGATATTCGCCATCTTTATTGGAATAATGCTTCTTCTCTTTATCATCCAATTCATCACGGAGATTCCTGTTTTGCAGCTCCTCTTCTGTACCTTGACCTTCCTTCCTGGATTTCAAGCTAGTGTGAGCAGCCATGGGAGGGGGGAAGTAATTAGGACTCCTACAGTCCAACCTATTCTTTTTTGAAATGGTTAAATCCATTAAGCCCAAGAATGTACACAAGTAAGAGGGGCATATCCATTTGTTACATAAAATTTCAAAAAAAATTCAGTACATAATGAAAATCCCAACTAGTGGAACTAGCGGAAGGAAAAACTCAAGGCACAAGACTATAGACTCTAGTTTACAACTATTATCTATAGGACTCTAAAACAGCAACAAACTGTCAACATTTTCCCGACCTCTTATGGACTCCAGGGGTGCCCTGTGATCCATTATACGACAAACAGGTCCTAAATATCTCAATTAGTTCCAAGGCAATGACCCAGGGCCACGACCATACTTCCAACCGCAATTGAGACGCAGATTTCCAGTTGTTTTCCCTTTCCATGATTTTCTGGGCTATAATGGTGCGAAGGACAAAGAATCATACCTCTTGACCAGTCAACTGTATCAATCAGTATTTCCTTTTCCTCCCCCTCTACTTACCTGTGAACAACAGCACAAACAAGACACTACAAAACCCATGAGCGCACCAGTTCACAGTAAATCATATCAAATCTTTTCAAGACCAACAATCACTACTCTAAGTACCCTATTAGAAGACTTACATTGAGTTTGAAGTCTGTATATGAAATGCTTGGCTACAGCTGGACAATAGTGAGGTATACTTACAGGTTCACCATTGAAAACAATCTTATTGCTCAGCTTCCAAATAGCCGCAACTACTGTGACAAAGAGACCTGTTTTTATTTGAAAAACAATCCTTTTTTTCCTTGTTGCATGTACAAACAAATCTATATAATCTGAAAAATTAAAACAAGCATCATAGACATGTATTATAGACAAGAAAATCTGCAAAATTTGATTAACAAGAGGGCATGAGCAAAGGATATGTGAGCGCATTTCTGGGACATCATTGCAAAAGGGACACAAATCATTCTCAACCATCCCCCACTTGTGTAGTCGATTTTTCACAAGTAGCCTATGAAGGCAGGCCATCCAGACGCAAAAAGAATCTCGAGGGGCCTCAAATTTAGGTTCTGACTTTTGATCCTCCCAATGAATTTGAACGAGTTGATTTCAAATTATTTTATTTACAAAAAATAATTAAAAAATAATAATATATGAGGAGAGATATTTTCTCTTTAAATAGAGACCGTGCTATTATACAATTTATCAACCCAACAATTGGATGTAGCATGTTTGTTTTTGTAATTGTTGATTTATTGGGTACCTATACATAATTACGGTCTCTTAGAGGGGTAGTAACGTAATCCGTCCAATACAATTAATTTTATCTATCACCGGTATCTTATACTCCCTCCATCAATCAGTAATAGTCCCACTTTGACTTGGGTAAAAAAAATAAGGCCCAATATATTAATGATTTATGTACACCTTAATATTTTCCTCCAATCATCACTAATGACTTTAAAATAAATTCAATCTAAATTAATTCATGGAGCCAAAAGTTGAAAATTTCAAATTTACCTCCAATAATTTAAATTTGAACCGTGAGCAATAGCACATCAGCATTAATGCAGATTACATACATATACAGAGTTTACACTACTAATATGCAGATTACATACATATACAGAGTTTACATACACACAGTTTACACTACTAATATGTAGAGTACATACATATACAGAGTTTACATACACACAATTTATACTGCTAATTTGCAGATTACATATTTCCACCAGATTACGCACACTATTATTCCATGATAGATTACCCCAAAAAAGTACAAAAAGATGAGAGTCAATTCAAAAGCCTATCTATCAAGACCCACTTGGTCAATTCCAAAGTCAATTCAAAAGCCTCTTACAATATAGGACTTCTAAGGTTAAGACTTTAACCACTTGGTCAATTCCAAAGTGTTCAAGCTCTTAGCCTAACCCATATTTACCAACCTCATACGCCCTATGCTCATTCAGAGCAAGAGGCAAGAAATTTAATGATGTGGTCATGTATTTAAAACCAAAGTCAAGAACCAAAACCCAATAGAAGTATGATATCATGAAAACTACAGAATGCCAACACGAATAGATTTTCATATTTGCTTGAGTCCTACACTTGTACTAACTAACCAGGAGACCTATAATCCTTTACCAACTCACCGACACACATGTAATCCCGTATACCAACACGCCAGGGCAGAGATAAAATCGTGTTAATGTGATTTTTGCTGATTTTATAATTTTTTTCAGGGTAATTAGAATCTTATTGGAGTTATTTTTCTCTATTTTTATGAGATATTTTTCTCACTTATGTATTTTGTAATTATATACTTACTCCTTCCAAAAACAAATGAAACACTTTATTTTGTTGACTTTTTTTAGGGTCAGTTTGACCTTAACTTATTCTCAAATCATAAAATAAAAATAATTAAAACATCATATTATAAAACTATAATGTTTATATTTTCATAATATAAAATTTGTAATTATTTTTCTTGTATGATTTGGGATTAATACGAGGTCAAACTGACATTCGAAAAAGTTAACAAAATCAAGTGTTTCATTTGTTTCTGGACGGAGGAAGTATTAAATAAATGTTTAAGACATGAAGTAATCTCCGTAAATACCATTTTTATCCGTTACCATCTCCTATTTTCCTGTCACTTCCCCTGTCAAGCATCTTTATCATCTCCATCAAATGCATCCCTTTTACTCTTTTTTTTTTCCTCCTTACAACTCTCACTTTCATTTTCTTTGCATCACAATTCATATTTCTGCTCTTTTTGAACGGCCCAAAACCTATGAAGTCTGAACTGATTCGAATTGAACTCGTTGAACCTAAACTAAACTTAACTGAATTGAATTGAACTGAAGACATAACAACGACAACGACGACGACAACAACAATAAATAGTAAATAGTATTTCATTATTATTCAAACTCGATAAAATAAAGCTTGATGTTTGTCATCACATCAATTCATACAAAATGAACGAATCATCTCAATCGGATCGCCAAGGCAGGGTTAAATCTATAAGGGCCAATGGTTGTAAAGACCCCAAATACCTTCTTTGGGTTAAAGACCACAAATACCTCTTCTGGGTCAATCCCAGCATACCCTCTTTGCCAAAGTCCGTTCCATAGGAATGTTGAATTACGTTAAAGTCAGTATCACCCTTTTTCAGGCCTAAGGACAAAGGTATATTCCATGTCCAACCAACATCACAAAATGTAAACCTTCTTAATCAGAGATGTTACTTACTCCTCATTGGGATATCCTCATCGGTCAGTGGTGGATTAGCATCACTCACTGTGATGATTGAGACAGAAAGATTATGTTTTTTTTTAGATAGTTTGGAAACAGAACAATATATTTAGTGATTAAGGGTCGACGAAAATTAAGTTATAGAATATGTATTCAATTGCTAAAAGTCTAAAAGTAATTTCAATAAACATAGTACGGTGGAAAAAAGATTGCATTCGTATCATGATGAATCAATTACACAAATTGACGATAAATCTATAACATTCAACAATAACATACAACGGTTATCCCAATAACATATAACACCCACAATTTACCCCTCTCTTATCATTCATCAATAAGAAGACTTAAATTAACCATGTTAATAAACTAAAAAGGGTTATGTCAATGTTGTTCTCTTATCAGATCTTCATTTTCTTTTTATTACCAAGAACCGGATCAGATCTCAATAATATTCGACTTTTGGCAGAAAATTTTCTACACCCAAATAAAAGAAAAAAAACAAATAAACAAATAAATAAATAAAAGAAAAAATTTACGATGAAAAACTCATCAATTAGAACTCATGCAACTACATCTATGAGAGATATTAGTACATATAAAACTCATCAAATAAAATTATTCTAGGTTGTTTTGTGCTAAATACCATATGCTAATCTATGAAACAAATATATGATAGGATAAGTCTCAACTTTCCTTTCCATTACTCTCAAGTCTCAAGTCACTCGAAATTCTCCATATCTTGCTATGGCAAGTTCGGGCTACTATGACGACAACGACGCCGACGATGGCTACTCGGTCTCTTATGTTGCGGTTGGATCTGGAGGATCTGTGCACGGCGGCTCCGGCATTAACTCTGGAAATAAACCCCGTATGGGTCTTGGCCAAGCTTCAGGTGGTCGTGGCAATTCACGGTCTGGTACATAGAGTGATGTTGTTTGGGGTCGCAAGAGCGCTAAAAAAAAGGCTATACAACTGATTTCCCAACTATCAACATTGAAGTATACTCTTTAATTCTTATTCCTACCCCGCCTTGGATTTCACTACGGTCGTTCATGGACCATGATTACTGTGTTGATTAGCCCATAATAAAGATGTCCGAGAGGTGTCGGTTGACAAGGATGAGCCGTTTTATGTTGTTGAATGGTTGAGCTCGAACCTACTCAATTGTTTCCAATATCTCAACCTTACCGGTTGAGGTTAACTTGTTCTACCTGGGTTGAGAGAGTGAGTATTTTAATGGCCTACTGAGAGTGTTACCATTTTGAGATGATTAGTTTGTCGAGTATTTTGTGATTTGATTAACTCGATTGAGTAATTGTGATTTGCTGAGTTAATTTGAGGAGTAACTTCTATATGATTTACAACAATAAATAAATAAGTGCGCATATTTGGCATTAAGTGTTAGAAAAAAAGAATGGTCATAATTATGATTTACCTGGAAGAGGATGTTATAAAATATAAATGGATGGTGATTGCCTGTTTTTGGGAACTACCATATTAGATAAAAATATGGAGTTAAGTCTAAGGCATGTTAAGTAGTGACAGTTTGACGTCGTTGAATTATTATCATTATTATTTTTAGAAAAAAAATGTAATTTTTATTGAACCGAAAAAAGAAGCTCAAGGCTCAGCAATAGCACAATACAACCAAGAAAAACCGAAAAGAACATAATCACAAAATCAAAGCAAAGAAACACTAAATGGGTTCAGAAAATCAAAAGGTAGAGTAACATATCACGTAGAATTTGTAGTGAACTCATGACATAATCCGTGAGGTAGTAGAATCGCTTCTCTCTATCTATATGTGTACCGTACCACGTGATAAACAACAAATGAAGAGAGTAATTGACCAGTTGACTCATACAAATTGTTAGCAACTAGTGTGTCTTGTTCATTTTTTATGTTCACCCAAAGCATATCCTTATAGAATGGTATACTTGCAGGTTGGTAGCCTAGATAAATGACCAACTATGAACCCTAATATCCACTAGTTATGTGTTATTCTACATGGCCTTTGTCGTCTTTTATGATTACTTACCTCCTGAACCTACCTTGATGTGGTATTGCATAAATTGTGGTCCCTTATGAATTATGAATTGTTTGTCATTGTCATATTTTCTCTTTGTGCTC
The DNA here is from genome assembly GCA_028274465.1 of Plantago ovata. Lineage (NCBI taxonomy): Eukaryota > Viridiplantae > Streptophyta > Magnoliopsida > Lamiales > Plantaginaceae > Plantago > Plantago ovata. The sequence continues at coordinate 86,343,678 of CM051458.1, read as the reverse complement.
CCAAATAAAAAGCGAGACTTAGTGTAGATGCAATCCCCTCTTAAACGTTAAAACTCAATACCAAAATACTACTCCGACATTAAACGTAAATGATATGCCATACCACATTACACTAATAATAATCTAAAAAGAAATACATAACAACATAGGAAGCAAAATGTAATCAATGCGTTTTAATTGAGTCTTGATTGCTAGATGAGTTGGAAGACAACATTACAGACTTTTGTTCTTCTTTTCTCTTTTATTTATTTATTTATTTCGTTTCAACCTCAAGTATTGTCTGGGCAAGCGACATGGTGGTATGAGAGTATGTGATTCATCACTACTCCCTGATAAGATGACTGATACGCACATGATAAAGTGATACATATTTAACTTATGAGTTACTTTATTTCCCAAAATGATAGTTTGAACAACTCTTCAATGTCAATCGCTTTATTGATATTTACAAAACGTATTATGGAAAATTGTATAGATATATGCTTACGAAATTAACTTTTAGTTGTTAATTTACTTCATTTTGATCAAGATATTACTCCCTCTATACCCTCTAAAGCTTCCTATTTACTATTATCATAATGATTTTTTAAAAAATATTAAAATAGAAAATAATTCAAAACAAATTTGTGCGGGTTATAGGCTCAGACTTTAAGTTATTATGCATATAAAATCACCATCCATAAAATTTTCTAAACTCTTTGCTATTTCTAATTAATTATTTAAAATTGTTATGACAATAGCAAATGAGAAGTTTTAAAAGAAACAGAGGGGTACTTGTTTGGAACCCATGGACTATTGAATTATGGCGAATCCAATTATCGAATTTCAATTAAATACGGATACAAATGAAAGTTAAAGAGGTATATCCTTCGTTGTACTCTCTTCGTCTCAATGAAGTTTTTACGTTTGTTTTGTTGACTTTTTCGTAGTCTCGTTTGACCTCTAATAAATTTTAAATTTTACATGAAAAATAATTAATGAAATTATATAATAAAAGTAGAGACACTCTATTTACATAAATATACTTTCATGAGTTGATTTTTTATTATAGTTTAGGAGTAAACGGATATCAAACGGAGTAAAAAAAGTTAAAGAAAATAAACGTAAAAGAATGGCTGGAATTGATGAGTTAATATATTTTGGTTTTGCTTGACATTAGTTCTTTCTTGTTTTCATTTTCTAGTTTCTATCTCTAGGATTCCATGAATTTATGTAAATTTTTTATGGTCTCACAAAAGAAAGTTAGCAAAGTATACACTTCGTTGTAATATATTTAATTTAACCTGACATTTATTTATTAGTTCTTTCTCATTTTCAGGTTCTAGTTTCTAGCTCTAGGTAGGTTTTCTATGAATTTATTGTACATTTTTATAGTCTCACTGCACGCAAATTGCCCGATTCATCATCATATAAATAAAGGTATTAACCTTTCATCCTATTCAATTTACTTTTTTCGCAATGATAATTGTACTTCATGTTTTCTCCTTTTATTTATTTTTGTTTTTTTTATTGAATATCTTCCCTACTATAGAAGAGATGCCTACAATCAAAAGTCAATTATTTTTGTATCCGAAAAAACATTTCATCCGTCAGTTACAAAATTGAAATTAAAAATAAGATAAAATACACCTATAAGTAATAAAAAAAAAAAAAAATTTAAAAAAAAGTCAAAAGGGCAGAATGGACATTTAGCAGGGGGTAAGATTTGCAATAAAATCCAGGTGTCTTGCCAAGGTGGGAGCTAAACCCGTTCTTTTGAAGTTAGCTACGAACCCGCAGAGGCAGAAAGAGCCTCTCTTCGCCGTGCCTTTCTTCTTTCTCTCTCCTCTCTCCGCCGTTTTGCAGAAGCTTTCTCTCTCTACCTTGTCCCTAAGCTTTCGGTCTGATACTCGTTAATGGTGAGACACATGTACTCTTAATTTCCTTCCTTATAAATCACTTACTTTCCTCATTCTCGGACTGATACTAATTTTTTTTCTTTTCTGTCTGTCTTTCACACACACTCGCATTTTGGAAAATTCTCATATCTATTTTCTCTGTAATTGAAACCCTAGATTTGATTGATTGCATCGCCATTGGTATTCGTCTTCTCAAGCGGCGCGTGTTAATTCAGGTGAGTGCTTCGCGCGTTCTTATTTGTACGTAATTGTATCTATCTATTATTCAATCAAGGTGCTTAATTCAATTATTTCGCACTGTATGAATCTGAGATCGCGATAGGTGTAATTTTTAATGTATTTGTGCTTTTACGACTGAATTGGGCGTGTTTGCTGGATCATGCAAGGAATGAATGATTGCGTTTTATTTCACTCCGGTTTGATCAAATTAGGGTTTAAAAGATACTTATTTGTTGTGGAGGATTATAATTATGAGATTAGTGTTTGTTCCGTCAGGATTTGGTTCTCTGGTGTGTGTTTGGTGAATTTGCTCTTGTTTTTGCCTTTCTTGATTAATTATTTGTTTTTTATGTCAAGTTTTGAACTGAATTTGCCCTAATTCAGTGTAATTGTTGTTTTAGTGGATACTAAATGAGTAAGACTGACGCGGAGATGGAAGGTGCTGAAAAACTTACAAAAGAGTCGGGGGAGAAGGCTCAAGATTCCCCGAGTAAAACTATTGTTTCTGAGGTTGAAAGCGATACGAAAACAGTTCTGGCTGTAGAAGCCGGGAATGATAATAAAACTGACACTGGAGGTGACTACTTAAAAAAATGTTCAACGGTAGCACAAGATGAGGCCACTGAAAAAAGTGAGGTGGATGCCGAAACCCATCCGGATAGTGAGGCAGTGGAACCGATGGATATTGATGTGGAAAAAGTTGCGGAACAAATTAATGAGAAAAGTGAAAATGTTGACCTCTTACAGAGTAAAGCTCAGGGCGAAGAGCAAACTGGTGGTGATAGCGGCGCAGTGGAAAAACAAACTGATGCAAATAATGAACTGGGTGAACAGAACACTACTAATGGAGGGTTGAAAGAAGAGCAGTCCACTAATAATGGTTTTGGGAGTGGAAATAATGTTCACAGCGTGGATGAAAAAACCAGTGCAGATATTGTGGACAAATTGCCCGATGAAATCAACAGCGTCAATCAAGAATCTGTGGGACATATTGCAGAAGAAAAAAGTGCAATGGATGTTAGTGATGCGAGAAATGATGATGGTGGTGAAGCACTCCCACCATCTGACATACCTGCCAATAAAGCTCTTGAAAGCAAGAGTGCACAACCAGATGGGATTCCACAGGTTGAGGACAAAGGAATTGAGAGCGCTGTTGCTAACGCAAATGAGGACGAATCAACTAAAGATGCACTAAAGGAACAGGGAAAGGGGATGTTTGTTCTTAATTCTGTAACTTCTGGGAGTGTCGGTATGATTGAAACATCTTCTCAGCATGAAACGGATGAATCTTCACATCCGAACCAGCAGGAACCTGTCACTCCGATGTCCTTTGTCAGCTATTCGCCTTCAAAGGATGGAGATCATAGTGGGCAAGCTATCAAGACTGTTTTTACTCAATCAACACTACCTCTGGTAATAAATTTGTTACCAAAAATACTACATGCTACTATATTATTGGATGCTCATTTTAGGTTTTTAAACAATTGCCTATGGTGTTCCCTTTTGATTGCTAGATGGCAGAAGGTGATGATGGGACACCAGAGGATCAAGCAGCTTTCATGAAGGAACTTGAAAGTTTCTATCGTGGGAGAGCAATGGACTTTAAACCACCAAAGTTCTATGGACAGCCTCTAAATTGTCTGAAGTACGTGCCATTATGAATTTTTTATTTTGGCTGAATATACTTGTTTTGTTTAATTACTTTAACTATCTTTTTATTTTGATTTTCTTCTTCTTTTGGCTTCTAGGTTATGGAGATCGGTGATCCGTTGGGTGGTTATGACAAGGTATGCATGTTCTTTATTTTATATCACTTCAGAGCTTTAGTAATAAAAACTCATTTTTAAAGTTATGTGTGAGTTGGTTGTACTTATCTGGGTAGAGAGATACAGATTTGTAAATGTTTAACTGGAGGTACTTAACCAAAGAATGCTTCTCTTTTGGGCCCTTGCTTCTGAATTAGGAAGTCAGCTGATCTCTGTGCCATTCTTATTCTTGTCTCAGTGATATGAAACTATGAAAGGGAATATCACAAACTATGATTATATTTTTCAACTGCAGAAGAAGCATGTATTGATTAGGACATGATTGATTGGTAGTTTTCCGGAACTCTATCCTTTAAGACAAGTAAGCATTACACGTGTTCATGTCATAAATGATTGTGGAATGTATGAACTTATAGTTAGCTGTTCTCTAGGCTTATTTCACCTTGGGTAGTGGAGCTCTCTATTTAGGTAGTAGAATCTTTTCCAGATTCTCTGAACTTAATAAACTTCCTTGTGCCTCAATTGTATACTACCATTGAATAGTTCAAGTTTTCCTTTTGTGCCGGATTTCAGTAGGGTGTATTATAGAGTATTTGTTTGGTTGTATTATAGTTATCTAGTGGTGGGGCCAAAATAATGTAATAAGAAAAGGTTGATGGAAAAGGAAACGTATATTATTGATTGGGATGATGAAACAGGAAAAGTTAAACTATTGATTGCGACTGAGTAAATATCTGATAAGATGATTTTATTTACCGCTGTACCATGAATTTCTACCCCTGCCACCATAGAGGTTCACCCCATTTCTCTTTCTTGTCATATTTAAAGTAAACATGTCTATTTGATTACAATGATTTTGTAGAAACTGTATACCATTGTGGGCTTAAATTTTTACTTATTTGGATGTAATGACACAAAATTAACAGTAGTAGTAGTAAACACCTAACTCTATATTTTCATGGTTTTGTTGCATGTTAATATATATAGTTTTGTAATAGGTTACTGGATCCAAGTTGTGGCGGCAGGTGGGAGAGTCATTTCATCCACCAAAGTAAGGCTCCTATTGGAAACTTTTTCCTTCTATTTTATTTTGTTTTGTTTTACCCCTGTGGTTGTTTGAAGGTCGGGTAGGATTTCGTTGTATTTTGTTTAATTGTTTCCAAGTACCACTTCAGAGTTCACTGCTTTTCCTGATAGCAAACAATTACTTTGTGCTGTTATTATGGCACTAAATTACTTAGTAAATAGCTTCTGCAATCATGGAAAAGCTAATACTCTCTTCATCTAGATTTGATTTGTCTACTTGTCTCAAACCTAACCTTTTCCACATTTATGTACCTTCTATATTCTATATTGTATAAATGATAGTAACTTCTAAAACTAAAGTCAAGTGAATTTTCTTAGCATTGAAGGGGGAAAAGGAAAAGATATATTGGACAAATATTCTGTTAGTTCTAAAACTTGATTCTATTATCTTGTCTTTTTATTTGGCAGGACTTGTACGACAGTCTCATGGACATTCCGCATTTTCTATGAAAAGGTAATAGTTTTTTCCCCAGCGACCCTTCTCAGTTAATATGCAGCATGAACCCAATATGCCTGAATTAGTACAAGATTTAATAACATTTACACCTTTTCTTTTAGTTAGCAAATGAAAGATATGACTAGGACAGTGAAGATTTTATGTTTTTGCTTGACCATACAAAATTTGGCAGTCTACTGTCCCCATCTACTTTGGAAATAATGAAAGCACGACCGTTTGAATCATGATCTTGTATGCAGGCTTATATAGAGATAACTAATACTGTCATTTTTTGTGAAGTACTGACTAGGACAGCGAGTCTTGTCTTTTACGTTTTGCTTTTCCCACACAAAATGTGGCAGTCTCTCAAGTCTCAACTACTTTGAAAATAATGAAACCAAGACCGTTCAATGTTACAGGCTTATATAGTGATAGATGATACTCTCATTTATTTCTAAAAAACTGACTAAGACGACAAGGCTTTTACATTCCTGCTTTTCCCATACAAAATATAGCAGTGTAGTGTCTCTAATCTAAAGTCTGAACTAGTGATAGTGAATCAGTTATTTATTTGTATTGTCGGACCTGATTTACCATGTATGCATTATCAGTCTCTTCTAGAATTTGAAAGGCACAAGAAACAATGCGGTGAGCTTCAACTCCCCCTGGCAACTCTCCCTGAAGCTTCAGGAGTTGAAAATGAGGTACTCTTCAATTTGGAAGTCATTGCTTCTCTTTCTGTAGCTTCAAGATAATCTCGAAGAAACACCTTTTACTTTCACAAAACTCCATATGTATGTATAATACTAGGAATTTTGATTCTTCTAAATAACTGCACAGGGAAATGGTTTCCAAGGACCAGGTTCGGCATCTGGAAGAGCAAGAAGAGATGCCGCTGCCCGTGCTATGCAAGGTTGGCATGCCCAGAGGATTTTGGACAACGGTGAGGTTGGCGAGCCGATTATAAAGGTCTGTGGAACACTCTCTGTCTTAAAGTTATATTCAGACCTTTCTGTCGACACATCATGCAAAATATAATTCTTTAGCTTTTCTTTTTTCTTTCATAATGTTTTACTGATTATTGCTGGATTATCTTTTTTTATTTCATAGGACAAGAATGCTAACAATTCGGCGAAGCGTGAGAAAACTCTCAAAAGCATTGGTGAGATTGTTTTCTTAGAAACCAAAAATGTCAATATATATGCTCCTCAAAATTACTAGGTTCCTTTCAAGATCTGTTTGTTTTTGTTTTATTCCTCCAGGCACATTGTGAATTTCTGTATGTTTCAGGTTCAATCAAGCAGAAGAGACCAAATGAAGTGGAGAATTCTATCAAAGTTGCTCGAACAGAATCATTTAAGCAGTTAAGTCTGGTTGTAATATGATTCATTCTGTTCTGATTGACAGTTAGAATTAGGCAGATTGTGTTCCAATGTGGAAGTTTCTTTAGGAGTGGCTAACGCATGAGTGCTACTTTCTCTGTCAATGGATTAGGCAGATTGTGTTGAAGAATTTTCTTTCTGTCAATGGGTGTCCTCCAGATTTATGAAATGTATATTTGTTGATCCATCCCGTCGCACTCTCTTCCCGGCCTTTATTATTTTTGTCTCAGGTGTATTATAGATCCATATTTGGCTTTCTACAAAAGTATTGTGACTCTTGTCACTTTATAATTGTGAGTTGAAATATGATTTTACAAAATAGATATATTGTAAAATTGTTTCCAGCTGCACTTGGAAGTTGATTCTTCTCCTGCCATTCATCACCCAATCATCATGCTATATAGCTGAGGAATTTAGTTATGAACCTAACATAACTAGATCATTTTTCCTTAAAATTGAAGAACCAATATATGGTTCTTCCATCTTGCTGGATTTCACCCGTGATTCTTACTACTTTACCTGATTTCTCTTCTATGTACTTGAGGATAACTTGTTCGTCATATTTGATCTAGTAGGTGATTAAAAAATTTGGCGTTTCTGCCATGTTGCCATGTTTTTTTTCCCTTTGGTTAACTTATCTCAAGTGTCTCTTGGTTGGCAGACTGGTGACATCGGTTGTTGATGTTGGGCCTCCCGCTGATTGGGTAAAGATTAACATACGCCAAACTGTATGTACATCTAAATCTTGTAGTCTCTCTTTTTTCTCTATGCAAATTTTGTATATCTTAGTGCATCCAGAAAACTGATTGGTACTGGTTCGCATTGGTGCAGAAAGATTGTTTTGAAGTCTATGCTCTGGTCCCAGGACTATTACGAGAAGAGGTGTGTATTCCCAGTCGTTCTTATTTTCTTCTATCCAAAGCTCACTCAAGGAAAAATAAATTTTGTAGTATATAAACGTCATTGGGCTCGTATACGTGTACGTCTCACCCTTTTAACTAATATATTTTACATATACTGTATGAATTAATGTAATATTGTTTTACCTCTCTGGTGGCTCAGGTGAGAGTTCAATCAGATCCTGCTGGTCGTTTGGTGATAACAGGTCAGCCTGAGCAAGTAGATAATCCTTGGGGTATTACACCATTTAAAAAGGTAGATTCCCGAACTGCTTTCTTTAAATAATAATAGTATGATGCATCTTAGTCTGTCCTATTTTTTCCTTTCAAAAGCAGTCCTATATTTTCTTCGTGTATTATATGCAGACATCACATTCTGATTTTATATTTCTTGTAAAAATCAAACAGAAAGTAACTCTTCCTAATTAAGGTCTTGTAATATTATTATTTATAATGTGTCTGTCTAGCTCTTGGTCTTGGACTTTTGTTTCCTTTCATCTGTTTCCTTTCAGTGGTGTCCATTTTAACATAAGGAGAAATCACCAAACTGCACGTTCAGCTATATGCCAATAGCAAATAATTACTCCATCCTATGAATTACACTAACCTAATTGGGAAAAAAAAATGGAGGGGAGTGGATAGAATAACAGGGACCCATCTATGTAAGCTCATAAGTTGGGCAGGGTTATGTAATTCTCAATTATAACAACGTGGTTATGTAATTCTCAATTATAACAACGTAAAACTCTTTTTTGGAAAATTAGCAATAACACGTCATTTCTTGCTGTTTGCAGGTGGTCAGCCTACCCGCTAGAATTGATCCACTTCAGACTTCAGCTGTGGTCAGTTTACATGGGCGTCTGTTTGTTCGCGTTCCGTTTGAGCAGCCGAATGTGTAATCTGCAATTTCCATCGCCATTTTGCAGAGAAATGTTAGCTTTCTGTATGGAAAGAACAACGAAGTGAAAGCTGCACGCCTGCACTGCAACCAATCGACCCCTGCACAGAATTTTTTTTTAACTTTGTGAATGTTTAGCTTTGACCATTACATGTGTGTGGTTGGTTTTGTTGATCAGAAATAGGGCATTTCCTGAGTTTAGATGAATTTTAGAGAGAACTTTGGAGGCTATCTCAGGCTGCGGCCGCCCCCCTTTAGCTTAGCTTTCGTCGTATACTGACAGCGAAACGTTGATATATTTAATTAATTAACTCTTTTTTTCCCTGGTCTGAATCTTCCGCATAGTTATGAAATTGTTCTCGTCTTTCCCAGACTCTTCTGTTTGACCTTGCAGCAGTGTGCTATGGAAATTCACTTCTTCATTGTATGTTATTCGGCGTGCCTGTCGTCAACATTTTCTCGAACCAGTTAATCTTCTGGAGCACTTCATTAATCATTCAGCATTATCTAGTCCAATGCGCATACTCTTTTCATGTCTGGTTTTCAGACTAGAAATCATGAGAGCTGCTGGTTTTCATAGATTAGAAACCGAATGAGAACTGGAGTTGAATTGATCTTGTCATGTGCCCGTCAAAGATGGTTTGTTATGTTTATTGGCGCCCGCCAAACTCCTACCCCCCCCCCCCCCCTGGGTCTCATTATAGCTATTATGGATTATATGGTGTAGGTTTCCCGCGTGTAGGTTTCCCCAGATTTCAGTCTCTTGGTATGAATGCAATAGGTTTGAAACGGTGTTAGTTAAGTTATCGCAATACATAACCCTGTTTGTGCCTGGTGGTACGCCATAAAAGAGGCAAACAAACGGTTCAGTCAGAAGCAAGTTTCATATGGGGGCTCAGAGGTTTGCTCTGGCATACAGAACGCAAGGTTACATGTGAAAATAGAGCAGGAAATGGAAACTGGAAAAGTGTGGTTGTAGTCAAAGATGCTGCTGCTGCTGCTGTTCCATTGAAACCTAGTTATCATCATATGGAACGATTGGTCATCAACAACAACATCATTATTCGCAGGGAAGAAATATCTATCTACGAATAGAAATGTGTGCCAATTTTTTTACCCGATACGAACTAATACACTTGTCTCTACATCCCTGGACCTCAACGTGTTTATCTCAATACCATAAGAGGTAAGAGCTACTCTTGTTCATGAAGTCCATTAAACATTGAGCCTTTAATTCAGTTATGGTAAAAATTCGCAATGGCGGTAACAGAAGTACGACAACTAAATTTGCAATGGTGGACACCAGAATGCTTAAGATTATTTAGTCATCTATTATCTACGAAAACATGAGTTTATTCTTTATTACATCATACGTGAGTGTTATTGTTGGTGTACGTACCAAAGAAATCACATATTAGAAATCCATATTTGAATAATCACATTATATATGCTTAAAATATCAATATTTTACTGCAATTAGATGTCAATGTAAAAATTAAAGAAAAAAAAAAGAAAAAGAATAAGGTATGAGGTGAAAGAATAGTGAGGAAATCTAAAAATCACGAGGGGTTCTGATTCTTGTGAGTGGTCCTATCGATCCAATCCTGTCTTGATTCTGAATATGGTTCAGGGTTGAGAGAGAACATATATTGTTCTTACTTTCCCCAGAAAGTTGCAGTGTTTTGCTCATTGAGCACGAGGTCGCTTCCTCATTTCAGACCTTTTACCTGTAACTTGAAGGACCAATACACAGGACAATCAACAAGCAGCCAAGACTTTATAATACCGCCATTAACAACACAATAAATGGTTCTCAATTCGATTTCAAACCAAAAATATCCTCCTTCTGCATGCGCCTGGAAGATTTATAAACTTATTAGCGAAAACTACTTGTTTTCAACCTAACGCTTCATGATGCTTATACCATAAAATATTTGTGTAGATTTTACAACAAACAAAATTCACTTTGGTATCAAGTGTATAAGAGTAAGTACTTCCTTAATTCAACGATCCTTAAAGCATCTTCCAAACCGAACCATAGTTGGTTCTGGAGAAATATAATCAAACTCAAAGATACATTTGCAAATGGATTGCAAAGTATTATTGGAAATGGAAGAAACACATCATTTTGGAATGATAACTGGATTGGAAATAAAAAAACTTTCTAAGTTTGTTCATAATATTCAGTAACCGGAAATGGTTGTTTCTAACATGATAGACAATAACTCTTGGAATTTAAACAAGCTCTCCAAGCTGCTACCAAAAGAGCTTATTTGAGAGATTGTTGGAATCCCACTTTCTTCTCAAACTATGGAAGATAAGTTGGTCTAGAGTAACTCAAGATAAGGGTCGTTTACAATTAAAAGTGCTTACAATTTCCTTATTTTGTGGGGAAATGAAAGTGCAGTAGATTGGCCCTGGAAGAAACTCTGAAATTTAAAAGTTATACCACGAGTCAAATTTTTTCTTTGGTTCTGCATACATGGAAGATTACCAACAACTAACATATTAATTAAGCATAATGTGCAAAATGATATATGTCAGATGTGTGATATACATCAAGAAAGCATGTAACATCTTTTATTCAAATGTCCTGCTTTTCGGAATATAAGATCGTGGATCATAATTCCTGAAATATGTAACTACATAAATCCACTAGCCCACATAATTTTTCATACACAACAAAATTCAGAAGAACATATCAATGCTCTTCTTTTTTGTTGGATGGTATGGAAAACTAGGACCGAGAAAATTTTCAGGCGAAAAGCTTTGAATGATTATCAATTCAAGAGGCAACTCTTAGAAATGATAAACCATGCAAAAAGTACTATCAACACAAAGGTAGTACAAAACATAAGTGAAATCCCTTATAAATGGAAACCACCACCTACACTGTGTCAATATAGATGGTTCAGTCTTACAAGAACCTGGATAAGCCGGAGCTGGTTGCATCATAAGAAATGAGCATGGAAATTTTGTTATTGCCGCTGCATTATTTGTGGGAAGGACTGATCACAACACTGCGGAGTTTTATGGCCTAAAGATTGGCATAAACTTGTGCACAAACTTAGGTCTAAAAAAGGTGATAATACAAACTGATTCACAAGTCCTTATAAACTGTCTTTGCAGGCCGGAATTAGCAACACCAATCCAATAAATATTGCTAAAAGAAGCTGTCAAAAGAATGGAAGAAATGGAAGAAGTTAGAATTCAGTTTGTATATATAGAGTGCAATCAAGTAGCTGACACAATCGCTAAAGAACCAAACAAGCTAACCCTTGGTGATCCACAACGGCTTTTGAATAATAACATCGCCCGGTGCTTCTATTTTGTGTGGGATTCTTGCCCACATTCGATGAAAAATGTAATAAATGAAGATAGTAAGGTTTTTATTCGTAGTGCTCCAATATGTAAATTTTAAATAAGTTCAATTATAATATGAAGCAATTTGATTTTTTTTTAAAAAAAAACTAACGCTTCCATACCAATTATTTATATATTGTGCGATACGAGTCCATATATTGGCCCATAAAAGTAATATTTTTCGTTATGAGTTGGACTATAGAGTTCAGGTGAAATGGTTTTATTCTTCACTTCTTCTCATCTTATCATAGGACACTTAACTCCATCCAGACAGGGGCGGAGACAGGGATGGTGGGAGTCAACCACCACCCCTAAACTTTCGAATTTTTTAATTATCATATGTATATTTTTGCAAAATTCACATTTCGCCACTCCTAATTTTTTTTGTTAGTGTATATTTTTAATCAAAATTCTTAACTTTCGTATAACTATCTTGTTATAATATATATCGCCACCCCCACCTTCTAATCCTAGCTCCTCCCCTGCATCCAGAGGCGAGTCCCGACAACTAAAACATTTTCATTTTAATATTTAGGGATTCTTACATCCAGTACCCCTACTAAGCCTCGATTACGTTTACCCCCTCTTAGTCAAACAATTACATCTGGGTCCAAAAAGCTCAAAATCTGTTGACCAAACTAAATGAAAATTTTCATTTTGTTATTTTTTATTTTTTTCCTTGTTCTTAACAACTCCAGTATTGGAGCTATACCGGCTCCGATCATTCGGAGATGTACACCACTGATTGATCGGAGCTGTTACGGGGTTGTGTTTCCGATCTGATCGAGCTGTTTTTTCTTCTTTTTTTTAAAAAAAAAATTTGGGTGATATTTTAAAATATAAAATTTATTAGGGCTTAGTTACAATAAAATTTAGGACCAAATTTGGAATTTAGAAAAGTTATATCCCTTATGTTGAATTATTAAGTGGCAAATTGGTAAAATTAAAAATATTTGAGTCAAATGTGTAATTAATGAAAATTCAAATTGTGTGATTTCATCCAAAATTCAATATTTGACCAAGGGTAAAAATATGTTTCCATTGACTTAATTCACCAAAATTTAATTTCGTGTGTTTAGGTGTAATTAAATCTATCGAACAAGGGTATTGAATGTAATTGTTTGACTAACAAGATTATTCGTAATAAAAACATGAAGGAAGGATACATTCTAAGAATCCGATTATTCGTAATAAAAACATGAAGGAAGGATACATTCTAAGAATCCCTGATATTTAACATGCATATTGGCCCAAACCATTTTGACGTTACAAGACTTCAGATTGTAAAAAGATCTTTATCGCTATAAAAATATGTTCAATTTTAAGCCTTTTTTTCTTTTTAACAAAGACATGTTATTCATTAACGTATAAAAACTAAATGAGATATATTTTAGTATTTTACTAGAGACGGTTTCGAGTTAATTAGTCACGTATCTTAGATTCTAAACTTTGGCTCCACCCTCACTTCTTTCGAAATACTAATCACTGATTAGTTGTACTAATCAGGTCTCTCATTTCTCTAGTGTTCCCTAACAGTGAAACCAAAGAGTTACACAAGAAATATAACCACACGTGACTTCGAGACTCAATTTAAGGGTTGTCCATCTCTAAATTAACCCACATACTCATTTAGATCGGACAATTATATAATTACTCCATTTTATTACAAACTTCCTCTCTGGTCAACGGCAGTCATGTTTGATTCATATATTACACCTAAATTATATCCATAAAAAAATTTGTAAAAAATATTAAAAATACTACTAACTTATGAACTTTAATTATATAACTTTAGAAAAGAATTGCATCGCACAATTTAAAAATAATGTGTGGTCAAATATAAAGCATGTTGACCAAAGAGGAAGTTATTAATGAAATGGAGGAAGTATAATACTATAAATTACTCACTTTCTTTTCCTTTTTAAATTAGTCATTATACTTCGAACCCATACGTAAAATAGTTTGCAGTTCGTCTTAGTTAGTTAGTGGTGATCCAAAAACTACGTTACAATCCTAGACCACCACTTGATGAAATTAAAAACTATACTACTTTGCACTACTCATAATATACAATACAACTTAGATGTCACGCCTAGTATAGTACTAGTAATAAAATATAAAATATAAGTAGATCTTCTTTAAAATAAAGAGACAAATTCAATAGAGAGATGATGAAGCATAAGTTGGAAGCTTGTTCGTGCATGTCGAAACAGAAACGGGAAAAAAGAGAGGGAGCAAGCAAGAACAAGTTCCAAAAGCAGAGCACTACATAATATATTGATAGTAGTAGGATTGAATTGAATTGAATTGGGAGCACTACAGTAGCATGGCATAATAATATAACTTTTTCAAGTCCCAAAGAACATTTGTATACAAAATTACCCAACACCTTTTTGCAATTTCGTTGTGGGGTACTGGGTTTCTCTCTTTTTTTGCCTAATTTAGAAAAATTCATTGGGCCGCTCATTCCATTTTCTCTTTTCATTTTTCAACCGACCTTTACCATAGGTTATGATAATGGGTAACTGGTTTCATGCTTTACCTTGTTTTGACATCTTGTTTTGCCAAACTAGTCATTGAAAGGGAGCCTTGCTCATGAAGGCTCTCTTTGCTTTTTCATTTCGAAGATTGTTGTTCTACTTTTGCTTTGGTTCTGTTCTCAGGTGTGCAACACTTGTCTCAACAGTGGAGTTACTTCCAAATTACTGTACTTTTTCACAACTGCAGAAAGCTAAAATACAATTAATCGTACACTATTTTGGTCAAAAATTGTTATTCAGGTTAATGTTACCAAAACGTTGTACTTGTTGTCTAGTTGATACATCCCTGAGACACTGGCTTATTTATGAACATAACTCTTTTGTTTGGTTTAAAACTCAGATCTGGGCACAGCAAATAATGCGAAGGTGTTGACATCATCACAAGCCGGAACCAGATGGGGCATTGCGGCATTTTTCCCATCACCACCACCACACTTGTGACGTGAAAAGAGCAAGTCGACATGCGTATTGTCGAGCTCGAATAGTAGTTGAGGCAGGAGCGGACCCACGAATTCCAATCAACCTCGGCTAAATGTTACATGTCGGCTAAATGTTACCAACCTTAAAAAATTTGCCATAAAAATTGCAATTTTTAATATAATTTTTTTTTTAATTTTTGGGGGGCAACATGGGCTGGAACCCAGCCCAAGGGCTGGGTCCGTCCCTGAGTTGAGGCTCGACTCGTTTGACTTGAACAAGCTCAAGCTGAAGCCTTAAAAGAGTCGTTGAGCTCATGATAAAACTAAAACATGAAACGTGTATATATGAAATAAAATGTTAAGATTAAGATTGTAAGATTACATATTACAAACGATTAAGGATTTACATTCTAAATTCTAAATGATTAATTCATCAAAATCTAATAAAAAGAAAACATAAACAATTTAATCCAATAATCTAATAATAACACCCTATACGAAAGACAAATAACTTAACACACATAATAGATTGGGGGCAAAACAATTTTGAATTGGCAATGTTTGGAACAAGCCAACACACTCGGGCGAACAAAAATAGGTTGAGTATTTATCGAGTCGAGCTCATGAATAAAACGAGCATAAATTTAGGTTCAAACTAGGCTCGAAAACCTTATCGAGCAAGTCGAGTTTAAGACTTAACGGGCTGAACCGAATCAAATACTCAATAAACCTCGACTCATATAACAACACTAACCAGTAACCACCACCCCTTGCGAAATTTCAAAATAAGTTTTTTCTCTGTTATTTTTATGTAGTTTCGCCATCTTAACTTAAATTGCTTTTCAATTGTGATAAGTTACGTTTTTGACATGAATCATGACAAAGTGAATAAATACATCTATAACACGAACGTGGTAGGAACAAAAATCTTTTTACATAAAAAAAATAAAATATATATATATATATAAATATATATATATATATATATATATATATATATATATATATATATATATATATATATATATATATATACAATTTGTAATATTAATGTCGCAACCAATATCATTCGGAGCACAATTGAAACCTCTAACACCAAGAAATCATAATATATATAGTACGCGAGAAAAATTACGATTAATACCTTTCGGTATACAACCAAAACTTTTCTTTACATAGATGTCTTATTTTCTATTTCCTATGAAGCACGTTAAACTTCAAATGATACGACATTTCTTTAGAAAACGTTTTCTCTGCGTTTTATCAGTAATAAATTGTAGATATACCACAATTTGAAGTCGTATCACAATTTACTAGTAATAAATTAGTTTGAAAAGGTACCACAATTTATTAGTAATAAATTACAATATACTAGTATTATCTTAATTGGACCTAACGAGTTTGAAATATCTAAATTGTAAATGCAATTTGGAGTACCATGAGATTTTCCGTCAGCATTATGTGGTTTGATTTTGACATAAGATCTGGCGTACACCAGGTTGATAGAACACCTAGATTGAGCGGGACTGTATCAATTAAAAATTAGTTTAAACTGTACTGCCAAGTACTAGTAGACTAGTAGTGCAGAACTTGGAGTTGGGCGCCAATCATTTTATATATCAAATGGTTTGAAACTCTGAATGAAAGTTGATACAATGAATCTTAGTGACACGCATAGTAAATTAGTGCGATGATGATGATCAACTCACAGGATCACCTTAATTAAGGAATATACGGCGTACAGAGACCTTAAATGATGCAGAAGAAGCAAGTAGAATGATGATCTTAATTTGATCAGTCAACAAAAGAAGCAGCGATGACAAATATATTAGAGGAAAGAGAGATAGTCCCTACCAAAATGGTGGTGATTGAAACAAATTTCATTTCATTTCATGCCCACTTTGACATTACAGCATTCTTCCGAAACATCATCAACAACATTCAACGACCAAAAGTCATACACAGCCTGCAAGAAAATCTGACCAAAACTAGCTACCTCACCTTCATCATGAATCATATCCATTTCTTCTACATTTTCATCATTCATCGACTTCTAACAGAGACATAAATTTCAAGCACAACCCCATTTTCTCTAACAACCCAAATCTTACAATAAGTCACAGGATGATCATCAAATCAAAAAATAAAAAACAAGAAAGAACCTAAAGTCATCGAAACAAACACGATTTTTGATTTTTTGGACAAAAACAACTTTAAAAAAGTCGTAAAAACGTCACTTAAATGTAGTTTTCCGAACCTAAAACTGTGGCCTAGAAACCGAACCGCCCCCTCCACCACCACCACTCCCCCACCCAAACAACTCCGCAGAAAACCCATAACCACCCCCACTAGCCGCAGCTGCCCCGAACGAACCGCCATTCCCATTCCCACCACTCTCATTCAACTGCGCACCCCCGCCACCTCCACCACCAGCTGTAACACTCGAGGACTGCGAAGCAGAAGGCTGAGCAGCAGCAGCAGCAGTCTGCTGAGCTGGCGGCGTAACTGCACCAACCGCACCCGCACTAGTCCCTTGCTGTTCCTCATCCTCCAACGGCAACCTCTCGAACACAGCATTCGCAAACGAAGCCGCCATCAGAATCACCGCACCCGAAGCAACTAACGGCCCCACAACGCTCCCACCCACCACCTGCCCCTGACCTCCCGACAAAAATATCGACAAACCCCCCGCCCCTGGCGGCGCCGGCGGCGGCAACACCGTCCCAGACAAGCTCAAAATCTCAAACCTCCCATGCAGAGTCACCACACTCCCAGCCGGAGCCGCCGGCTGCCTGATAGTAACATTCGCCACGGTCCCACTCCCACTCAAAATACACACACCTCTCCCCCTCCGCCGCGCGTACACCGACACGCTCTCCACTATGTCACTTCCAGAAGACACCTCCAGCACGTGTGACCGAAACGCATTCGGACTGTCACGTGTAACTATGATTGGCGGCTTCGGCTTGTTCTTTGACCCTGCAGGTCGGCCCCGCGGACGGCGGTTACCTGGAGTGCCGCCGGAGCTGGTGGTGGCGCCGGTCTCGGGTGGTGAGTTAGAATCTGGAGAGTGGTTTGAGTCTGGATTTTTGTGCTGGGTAATTTGCTGGAGATGGAGATCTGTTGGGCTTATCATGAGCTGGTGATGAACATACCGAGACGACGAAGCGTTGTTGTTGGTGTTTCCTCCTCCTCCTTGTTGTTGTGGTTGTTGGTCATAGCCTGCCATTTTAAGTTCTATTACATGTAGTGTTTGAGTTTTGTACTAGTTGGAAGAAAAGAAAGAAACTCTGTTTTTTAGTCTTGGACAGGATTGAAATCGAATCTAGCTAGATAGATGGTGGTAATAAGTACCGTACTTGAAAACTGGTGGAATTGATTGATTTGAGTGGAAAAGCTGAGAATGGAAGAAAGGTTTAGGTGTTAGAGTAGTGTTGAGGTAGCTAGTTGAAGAAAGAAAAGGTTGAATAAATGCATTTACACAGAATGGGTAGGTGCTATGCTAGATACTGGCATACTGCTGCTACTGGGACTGATATATGCAGAGGGGAAAGTCATCGGTCTATTGTTTCGTCTGGTACTTGCAACTTGCAACTTGGATTTGGTTGGGTTTGAATTGGATAGATAGATTGATAACAACTAAACATACAAACATACAAGTACATTAACAGAGTCACACACACACACACAGAAAGAAGATAGTAGTAGTAGTAGTAGGGTTTCAAGAGAGACGGAAAGAAAATAAAATGGCCGACATTATTACATTATAGTAGAAGAAGAAGAAGAAGAAAAGGAATGTGAAAGAGCTGTTGGAAATTTTGACAATTAAGGTGAAAGAAAGTGGGCTATCTAGTATGGCCTGGAAGCTGGAAGGAAGAAGAGGAGGAAAGAAAGGAATACTCAGGTGTTGGAGGATGGGTGGATAGGGAAGATGAAGAATCACCTTTTCATATCCTTTCAAAAGTTCTACTACTACTAGTACTGTTTTATCTTCTTATTTTTTCTTTTTTATAGTAATTATTATAGAGAAGGGTATCTCAGTGATGGTGAATTGGTGAGGAGGAGAAATGATAAACCCAGGGGAAAAGGGCATTAAAAGGAACAACAGGATGAGGAGGAGAGATACTATTCTATATACATTCTACTCTTCTTTCTTCTTCTCTCTTTTTTTCTTTTTTTTTCTTAAAAATCAACCCACTATCACTCGATTGAAATATTTTGAATTCATGTAAACTATAATTATTATAATTATTTAATTATAAATTCTCAATTTTCAATTAAGTAAATATGAACTAAAATGATCTAATATGAACCAAATTTATTTGAAGTGAATGAAACTCAATTTAAGAAAGAAAAAAATTCAGAGCCATACTAGCTCCATCTTTCGCACCTTACATTATCTAAAATGCTTTAGGTGTGAAAATTAAGAAATGTGAGGTATTGATTAAAAAATATTAAAAATTATAAGTGGTGGATAAATTGTTGTGTTGTTACTTGTTACTTATATTTTGAATATTTAATAGATAAACTAAATATTGAGATAAAAGAATACTCCATCTCTACGAGAGACTCCCTCTGTCCCACTACAAATTACCCATTTTGACTTTTTTCGGTCAACAGGTTTTAACTTTGACTCTCAATTACTCTTAATCTATGATGATAAAATACTTGACAAAACAATATTATGAAACTTTAGGTTCTATATTTTATAATATAATTTTGTTAAATATTTTACCATTATAGTTTAAGAGTAATCGGGAGTCAAAGTTGAAAGTTGTTGACCGAAAAAAATCAAACTGGGTAAATTGTAATGGGACGGAGGGAGTATGCATATAACTTGTTTAATATTTGTATGGTTTTTAATAAGTTGTTTTGTTTGATATTGTAATATTAATATCGTATTTAAATGTGCGGTATTGGGTTAAATAAAGTGATAACTAAATAAAGTTAAAAAGGTATAAAGTTGGAGTTCATATTTAAAATAATATAGATGGAATGTGGGATAATTTTCAAAAATAGAAACGTAAATAATTGATTAGCACGTATAAAAACAAATACATAAAGAATTAATTTGGACGTATGAGTAACACCTTTACTTTTCTTTTCTGAATTGAGTAATTTCTAATGTGACACTAAACATCAAATTTTAGGTAATGTTAATATGTTACAGGATGAGTAGGTTAATTACACCTGCACCCGATTAAATTATACTTCTCACTTAGATCATGAAAGTGTGAAAAATTATAATTGAACGAGTTAATGAGAGTATGTGTTAATGATTGAATTACATTAACCAGCGTTGATTAGGGTTGATGAAACTTAACTTCATTTGTTAGCTTTTGTTAGTGTATGATGTTGATATTTTTCACAGTACACACAAAAGAGATCTTCACATTCATATTTCATTTGAGTGTAAATTCGATTTCCATTAAAGTGGTGTGGTGTAGACTCTATTAGCTTTAGGTTCTCACTTACATGAAATATTTTATATTACCTAATGCAACATTATGTTTTACTTAATGACGTAAATTTAGAACTCAAAAGGGATCCGAGTGATAACCACCGTGATAATCGCCGTTTATTTTATAGATATTTTTACATATCCATTACTTAATTGTTACGCTATATGTTCACTCTATGATGTTCCTAGCTTCTAAAAAATTACATTCACATCAAAAATATTATACTTTGCCCTATTGTGGAATGTTAGAAGGACAACAAGGCACAAGCTATACTACAATAGTATGCCATGCTTCCATAGAATTTGAATCGGTAACCAAGAAAATATACTTCCTTCTTAATATAAAATATGTATACAACAAACTTTGCAGATATTTGAATACAACACAATTTATTCCCGATAGTAATAGTAATGCATCTACTAGTAGTACTATATGAAATTATTATCATTGGGATTTATAACTTACTCCCTCCGTATTAGAGCATCATTTGATTTTGGGCACAGAAAATAAGGATGAGAGTTAAATATTGAGTTATATTGATAGTGGAAGTTAACTTTACTTTATTGGTGATTTATGCCCACTCAAATGTGTTGGTGGAATATAAAATTATTATATACATGTCCCAAAATGGCAAAGAAATGAAATGGTGCAACTGTAACGGGACGCCCAAAATGACAAAATGGTGCAACTGTTTTGCGACGGAGTGAGTAGATCATATCTGATTCATTCGAGTTCTCTCTCATCCGACGGGAACTTTTTGGAGTCTTTAGGACTTGTACCTAAGTAATAGGATTAAATATCAATGCTATAACAATGGAAAAAAAATATTATTTTAAATTGGGTTAATTACAAAATTTAGTGATTTTCCTAATAGTTTCTATCCAATCAGTGATACATGAAAACTTCTTACAAATTAGTGTCTAAATATGTGAACACTAAATTAACCATACCTATTTTAAGTAACTTATTTACTATATATTAATATTATTAACTTTTAGTTTATCTATTAGATTTATACATGCATCCACAATTCAAATTCTACCTAATAATAGATTTAAAATCGTATCATACTCCTTAAATCTCGTGTGTGGACAATTATTCCAATTCACCAAGCATCCAACCCAAATTACATGCATCCTAACAATTAACAAGCATCGACATCTTCTAATTCCAAGTATCATTCAATTTTCAAGCATCCTAAAAATTGACAATCATCTACATCTTCTAAATCCAAGCATCCTTAATTACAACTTGATAAGCACTGGCATTTTCCAAATTGTAAACGAGCATCATCAGTAGCGCCACCAAAAGTATCACCGAAATTACGCAATAAACACGATTAAGTGAGAGTAATGATGCGTGATATTTTAATATGTATTTGACCGACTAAAATATACGTGAGACAATGTGGTTAGTCGAGAAAATTTAGCAATTCTAATTAACCTTATTATTGATTAGGCCTTGAATGCTAATATGGAATCTCGAGCTGCAGATGCGGGAGCAATTTATGTTTATATCAAATCTGCTCGCTACTTACTTAATAGCACTACTTTTACTTATGTGAGAAGAGAGACCAATATTCTTGTGCATAAGCTGAGCTATGACTTTGGGATAGGCTCATCTGGATTTGGTTTCTTACCCTTTCAAATTGATGTTTTAAATTGATGATGAACGATTGTAATTGCATTTTGATGATGATGATTGTAATTGCATTTTGATGGTGATGATTGAATTATATATATCATCTTTTCTATAAAAAAAAAAAACCCCTTATTTATACTAAATTTAGGAGTATATTAATACTAAAATTAGGAGTATCACTAATTTGTAAGAAAGTATTTAGGTTACACTAATTTGATAGAATATTTTAAAAGTATCACTAATTTATAATTATTCCTTTTAAATTCTATTCGGTTCATATTTAAGTATTTAAAATTTACATTCTAATTAACTTTCTAAGTAACACTCAGCTAAATATTATTTTATTTTTTTTTGGTATTGGACTCAGTTCAATTCATATAATGTCAGTTCGATGTATATATATATATATATATATATATCTATCTATATTCGAAATGTATGAAGTTACCTTAAAAATGTGAAATCCTGTCTTGTGTTTGCGAAGAATAATTCCGTTGGACCCGGCGGGTAAAAATGCGATGGATAAAAGAGGGAAGGGAAGGGATGACATGAATAAATCCGCGGGTGGTCCAGTGAACGTGGAACCATGGGCCGGCTGTTTGTCCCCAAATAGCCCCCACCCACATATTTCCATCCCCACAATCAATTTCCAGCCACACCTGTCTCCTATGCAATGCCTCCATTAATATTCTATTCAATTCAACCACCTATTCCCTACTACCGTGAGTTACTAACTTCCCATTTCAAATTTCAGCCATGCTCATGTAATTCCGTCCGTAATCGCGTGCATTAAAATTATCACCTTGAGCTATTGCCCGCATTAATTAAGTATATACGACTATAATAAATTATAAGGTGGTTTAAAATTAGTTGTTACACCTCCAATTTGGAACTTTAGTTCTTTTCGTCTGAACATAACTGAACGGAACTGAACTGAACGAACATGAACAAAATTGAACTGAATTTATTTGTATTATAAAATATAACTAAGCAAACCTGAATATAACTAAACAGACAGAATGAACCTGAACTGGACTGACATAATTTAAATTAATGAGTTTTCATACGAAGAGAACATAACACAACACCTCTGATCTCTGGAGTTGTTAATTGCTCCAAATCGGAGTTGTTATAGCTCCGATTTGAAGCTTTAACAGCTCCAGATCGGAGCTGTTAATCTAGTGTCGGAATCAGCTCCAGATCGGAGGTGTTAATCTAGTGCCGGAATAATTATTCCGGAACCGGAGAAGATAAACTTCAAAAAAAAAAAGAGTACAAGTTAAAAAGAAAAACAGAGAAGAACAAGGGCTTATATGTCATTTTTAGATAAGTCGTTGTTTGGTAGATTTATAGGAAAAACACAATTTTTCAAATTTTGGGCTTTTTTTTTTTTTAGAAAGAGAAATATATAGATACTTCATGAAATCGATACATCAGGATTGTCAAACGGCAAACTACCTATCCCACTACAATCATTCGTAGCATCATAAGCTAATATATGAGCTACCTTATTACAATTTCGAGAAACAAAAGAAAACTTAATAGAGCTAAAGTATGCCGTCAAACCTTTAATATCATCCATCTACCACACTTCCAGCAATTGCCAAAGAGGGCTCTCTATCATTCCGTTTTTGGACCAGAGTACTACGGTCTGTTTCAGATTGGACATTCAAAAATAAGTGTTGTAGTGCTAATCTCATACCTGCCCTTAAAGACAGCGTTTCTGCCACTTCAGGATTTTGCACGTAAGGAACAATTTTTCGACTCCACACCATAACATGCCCTGTGTCATCTCTAAGTACGTTGCCCAACCTTGCACCAATACCTTCTGACACCCCATCATCGGAATTGAGCTTGAGATATCCCTCCAAAGGCGGCCTCCACCGGACAATATGCTCCACCTGCGCATTTCTAATAGAAATAGCTTGGGCCGCTTTGTACTGCTGCAAGAAACGAACAACAAATTTAAAGCTAGTCTGTGGATTTTCCTTGACACTATCTCCGTGCATGGTATTGTTCCTTGCATTCCATAACGCCCACAGGGATACCACAATCTGCTCCAAACTGTTCTTACCAACCACCATGCGAACTTGATGATACCGGTCCCACATACTTGGCAGATCTGAACAGAAAACATTAGCAATAGTATAATGACATGCCCAAAAACATCGCGCAAATGAACAATCCCGTAACACATGCAATAGAGATTCAACATTAGATAGGCACAGAGGACACAAGACGCCAACAGACTGTCATTTCTGACTCAAAGCTATAAGAACTGGCAGAGCATTATGCAACAATCGCCACATAAAACTTTTAATTTATTTGGTATATTCATTTGCCACACCCAGTTCCAGCTATAAATCATGGACCCACTAGTACCCCCGACTCGACAGTGATACGCTCGGATAGCAGACTCCATTGCAAGATAGTATGCCGACTTCACTGATCGAGTAAAGCCCACTCCTATTATAGTGCCATATTCGAATATCCTCCCGCCCTTGGCTAGAAATAGGAATCTGTAGAATTTCAGTGGCGTCTTCCTCCCAAAATAGCTAGAGTGATTACAACTTCAACATCCCAACTAGCTTCATCCTCTCTCACTAACTCTGCAACCTTCGTACAACCGATATCTAAGAAATTCGGTGTAATAGACTCAAAGTTATGGTCCCGAATCCACCCATCACGCCAAATATCAATAGACAAACCATTGCCTACCCTCCATCGAATCCCTTCCCTAAATAAATCTAAGGCGCTACACACACTCTTCCAAGTGAAAGACGAATTTGGCTTAGGAACCGCCTCCAAAACATCACAATCTGGAAAATATTTCGCTTTCCAGATTCGGCTGAGAAGAGCATTCGGGTAAAAATCACTTGCCAAATCTGTTTTCCTAACATTGCAAGGTTAAAAGATTTCAAGTCCCTAAACCCCATTCCACCATCTCTTTTACTTTCGCAAAGTTTATGCCAAGCCACCCAATGAATTTTCCTATTAGCTCCATTCCCCACCAAAACCTCCATACCATAGATTCAATCTCATGCAACAAGTAATCCGGTAATTTAAAATAGCCCATTACACACGTAGGAATAGCTTGATCTAATAGATTGATCTATTTGGATCTAGATGCAAATGAATCATATAGCAGGGGTGATATATGTAAATATATGAATGTGTTTTATTGTACTTTTGGTGCGAACTGACCTGGATTACTTGGATCAACCATTGTACCTATTGGTTGTTACTAATAGAAAGTTTTTACGTTAAAAACAAAAAGAAATTCATATGTAAAAATTATTATCAAAATGGATATCTAAACACTCCGATATTATGCCGGTCATGATACTCCTCTGTTCTATCAAAAGTATCATGTTTTGACTTTTTTCGATTAACAGCTTTCAACTTTGACTCACGATTACTCTTAAACTAAAGTGATATAGTATTTAACGAAATTATATTATGAAAATATAAAATCTAATATTTCATAATATAATTTCTTAATATATACTTTATCATTATAGTTTAACATTAATCGCGAATCACAATTAAAATTTATTGATCTAAAGAAATCAACACATGACAATTTTTATCATATAACATAGGGAGTATAAATTATCCGGGAACGTGTTTAGCTATGTGTGGAACCACGAAAAGCTGGAGTTTCTTTTCATATATTAATAATGTCCCTGTACTAGTACTACAACTACTGTAAAAGTCGACTGGTCAATTCCGGCTTCAATTAGTTTAGTGGTGCATTGACACATGTTTTACAAAATTGTACTAGGATCGATCGATCGATCGGGTCACATTTAATATATAGTTTTTATTTAATAAATATAGTATATGTGTAATATTTGATGATTGATACATGTTGTACTTGGTTCTACGAATATGTTTGTCCTCTACTAGTCTCTACTACCAAAGGGAATAGACAAACAATCCGATATTTATATTGATCAATTGCAGATGGAATAATAGATCTATCGTCCTCTACATAATTTACTGATGATGCTATTATAATAATTATTATATTATATAATGTACGTGGTCCAACATATTCCTATCTTTTTTAAATTATTTACGTTTGATTTTAAAATGATTTTTTTATATTAATATAATACGTGACATTTGATTTAGTGGTATATAATAAAATTGTGATATAAAAATTTATAAAAAAAAAAAACTAAAAAAATGGACGAAAAAGAATACGTAAACAACTTAGAAAAATAGATGAATATTATGGATCACTTAGATCTCCGATTGATGATGATACTCTGATCCTCTTGTAATATATACCATGGCGATTAAGGTTAAAATGGATTCATTAGTTCAATGAGCTGAGGATATGAAAAAGGGCATGCATTAAGCATATACAGTAGTATAGTACCATGTAGGGTTGAAATTGAAGCTCGTGGACCTCGAGTAGTTTGCAATTTGCATTGCCCCGTGAAGAGCATGCTCGGCTCAGATCCATCCATCAGATTATCAGAAGAATTCAGATATATATGGAGTATATGGAGTAGCTAGCTAGTATACATGTAGTTCAATGCAAATGCCCGTTAAAAATTTTACGGAGTAACAATGATGTTTTTTTTTTTTAACTTGTAAAACTCATTAATAAGCAACCGAAAGCTAACAATACAAGAAAAGGTGCATAAGGGATGCACCGCGAAACGTTGCAAGTCTAGGGGACTTAGCTCGAATACGGAAGATGATTTTCTCCTAAGGGTCATGGGACACTCACGAAAAGGGCTCATACAAAGAAACCTAAACCGAAGCACTAAAGATACCGCGACTAGCTCAAAAACCTTCAAACACCAACGGAGGCAAGAAAAAGAGCCCAAGGCAAAAACTCAAGCAGAGCTCGCTCAAGAAAGTCACGACCACCGAGACACTTGGCTCCAACAAAACGCACCAATGGAAACTACGGAGATAAGCACAAGTAAAAGCAACCAAAGTAAAAATTTCCACAAACCGGAAGGCAACGAAACAACAAAACCTCAAGGAAAGAAACAACCGAACCCACGACCGAGAAACAACCCAAAACTTGAGGACACTAAGGATCACATTCCTCCACCCTATGCCAATACACATGCATTTGGCGAACTAGTTGAAATAGGAACAACCATTTGTCCATCAAACGTCAAGGTCCATCCTTGTAACCGCGGGATGGCTGCAATTGGTTCCTACTTACTATGCTCGTCTACTGACAAGTAATTTAAGACGTGAGCAAAAGTGTAATCAAGAATGGTTAAGACTATGAATAGGAATTTATAGATCCAAAAGGATCCCTACTCAAGTAGACCTTAAGTTCTTCAAGAAAGCTAAACCCAAGGGTTCAACCAAACAAGGATTAAAACCCAAGATAAGATTGAACAAGCAATCCTACATGAGTCCCTTACCCCAAAGCTCCCTCCAAGCATCAAGACAACTCAAGAGAAAGAAAGGGAATAAACCAACAAACTTGTAGAGTCGAGTGATGACACTTTTTTCTTAACACTTTATTCAATTTAATCTCCGTGCTTTGCGAGCGAAAATTATCCCAAGGTATATATTCTTTCGAGAAAAAAAATCCATAAATCCATAGACGGTGCGTGCCTGTTATTGTAACTTTACATAATGATGTATCTGATTGACAAGAACACATATGGGTGTAGCTTCGTTATTAATGAACACACGCACTATTGTGAATATTTGTGATGGCCCCTAAGAGGATAGGTACGAAGCATATATGGAAGTTTAAAGAGCTGGGGAACAAGGATGTGAAGGAAAGGGGTCCTGTCCTCGTGGTCAAGTGTGTGTGAATTGGGAAGGTTCAAGGTATCAAAACACTGAGGGGGGGCGGGCCCAATCCAAGTTCCAAGTTGGTGATATAACATGAATGTTCTAATTAATTTGTAGTGTGCCCATGCCATTTTGTGCTTAATTTGGAGCAACATCAATTGCAATCGATCAATCACTATTGAAGTATATGCTATGCTGCACCAAAATCTTTGCGTCTCATGTCCCCACGGCCCCTAATTGTTTCTACTATGTGTCTATCATATAGCTACCTTATAAATCGTATACTTAGTAGATAATTCTATGTGTTTCAATTATGGTTATGTTATTATTGGAGATAATAATAAAGAAAGAACGAGATAAAATTGGTGGACCAATCACACCTAATGATGTAAATTAACTTCAAGACCTTGTCACTACTTCTAAATGTCACTGCAAGTTTTTTTTTTTTTTTTTTTTTTACAATGAAAACGGTCATCTATTGGTCCAAGAAACAATCAAGAGGTTACATCAGAGTTCTCAAATGGAAGAGATTCAAAACCAAAGCTATCTACGAAAACGTCATGTGCAACCATATGGGCTGCTTTATTACAAGTGTGATTCACAAAATGAAAACTAATAGAAGAAAATAAATAAGACCAACTCAGAATCTATTGAAGTATATGTCACTGCAAGTTATGGATTGGTAACCATAATCAGTCACTACCCTTTTTACTTCAATAACATCTCCAACGCAGATTGAGTAAAAGAATTGAAGTAGGTTTCCACTTATTTAAGCTCATGTTGAGGGAGTGAATTGAAGTAGGTCTCCACTTACTTAAGCCCGTTTACCAGAACTTAAAATATATATATATTTATTTTATTTTTTTTTTTTGAGTAAAAGAATGATATATTAATCATCAAATAGCCGGAGCATCCTGATACACAAACGGAAACTCGAAAGTTCCTTCACAATCACTACAAGAATCATGGGCCACTACATGTGCAGCCTTATTAAAATCGCGTCTAACATGAAGAACTGAAAAAGAAATGTTCAAAGTGATTGCATGAATTTCCTCAATGATTCCGCCTATGCGAGAGAATGGTGCTCTCTGCATGATTTGTTGTATGACTGTTAAACAATCACCCTCTAAGTAGATACGACTACAGCCCAGATGAATAGCGCGTCTAACAGCAACCAACGCAGCCATAGCCTCAGCAACTTCTGGTATAATAATATGTGGAAGAAATTGTGATCCCCACGCAATGATGGCACCAGTATGATCTCGAATAACATAACCAAGGTTGCTCCCAGACTCCGATATTCGGACATCCGCATCAAAGTTTACCTTGACCACATTTAAGGGTGGTGGAATCCAGGCCTGCTGTGTCTCTGCTGCTCGCGAAGGGGTGTTGTTGTACATGCTTTTTGCCGCTGCAAATCTGTGTAAATAATTCTGCACGAACTCAACCGACTCCATTGGATCATACGCCACTCCTTCATGAATCTTATGGTTCCTGTTCCCCCATATCGCCCAACAGGAGGAAACAAAAACGGCAAACTCCTTCTTTGACAGGTTGTGGCGAACTGTGTCAATCCAAGTATCCAAATTCTGTGAATCTGGCAAAATGAATTCGTTAGGCAAACTGGATAATGCCCAAAAACAGCGTGCAAAATGACAGATTTTAAAGACATGCAACAAAGTTTCATCCGAACAGCCACAAACAGGACACAAGCAATCAATCCTAAGACCCCTACGTTCCAAGTTAGCAAGAATGGGCAAGGCATTATGTAGGAGCCTCCATAAAAATATCTTAATTTTATTGGGAAAATCTAAACCTTTAATTTCAAGGATATATTTCATTTCATGATCTAAATGGTATTGCATTTGGGTAGCCTAGTAGGAGCTAATCTGGTAATTGTCACCTGGGCTTTCAGTTCTCTGCTGCTAAGCTACTACGCATGAAATGGAAACACTGTCCGTGATTAGTGATAAAGTTGTTTTGTTCAAGAAAGATGAGCTTTTCGATCCTGTGATGGAGGTGCCCATGAAACTAATCTACAACAGAGGCTCAACATTGCAAAGGCTCATAGTCAAACGATGGATCTCTGGACGTTGTCTATTGAAAATCTACCCAGGACAACAACATTACCGACCCTGTAAAAGTTCTTCACATTGTATCATAGAAGGGGAATTCCTCATACCTTTAGACTTTGCTCCTGATGGTAAATCAACACTTGTTGTTTTCAACAGCATAGAAGCTTCAATGGCAGATCTGGGTTTAAATTGTGAGGTGTATGAAAATCAGCCTCTCAGAATTTTGAGATATATTTCTTGTGTTGATGAAGTTTTAAGTACCATTACTCTGCAACTGTATCAAATACTAGGGTTAAAAAAGAAAATGAAAAAGAAAAAGAAAAAAAACTCTATAAGTATGATCATCGTTGACCAATTCTATACTTATATAATATGAATTTATAGTTTATATGAAAACATATTGAAAATCTTTTGAGCAAGCTCGAAGTTTAAACTTTTGACGATCACATAATTTTAAAGCGCAACAAAAATTGTGATCGATATCAAATCGACTTTTATGATACAATCAGACGCTCCATAAAATCCACAATACATATTATTAATCTGATTGCTTATGTCATACTAAAGCCAAGCTAATTGCTTATGTAGGTCATAAACCAAACTCACGAAGATAATTTATGGAGCTAGGCAAAGTCAAATTTCCAGAGGCTACAAGCGCATTTAGTTTCGTTTGGAGTGTCTGCATGATGCATGGATAAAGAAGATATATTCATCTTTATCTTGTTATTTGTGACCACCACAAGTACAAATATCCAAGGTGTCACATTAATAATACTCCATGAACATATTTCTTGTAATTTTTATGTGACCCAAGCGTGTGGATGTATAACATCTCAAGTTAAAAATACTAGGTCCCCTTTTGGATTTTGTGTACTAAGATATTGTTCAGGTGAAAGTGAAGCCGACTTTAGTAGTACGAAGTATTTTATTACACGAAGTGACAAACATAAATACTCCATCTGACTGTTTGTTGTTGTTGGATTAATATTAAACAAATATTTAAAAAATTTAAGATTTTTTTTATGAAGGGTGAGTTTATGTAGATAATGATTTAAAGTTCTAGTCTGTGATCCTCACAAACTCTTTTTGTACTTTTCCTATTTTTAAAAACATATTTTAGAAATAGTATATATGAATGATAATGATTTCCGATTATTCAATTCTAAATGGATTCATCTATGGTATACACCTCATGATAAAGGGTACGGGGCCTTCGACTTTGATAAATTATTTCTGCATACATTTTTATCTGTAGGAGGGATAGTATATCATAGCAGACACATGAGCTATGAAGTGAAGAGATTAAGATATGGCACCACTATCCACTAGGCACTATTTTACCAAATATTTGCATGATCTTGAAGAATATAAAAAACAGTTTGGGTCTTGATGAGATGATCCTTTTCACACAAGGTTAAGCCAACTTGCTAATACTTCTTCGTTGTGCACAGTGCACACAAGAAGTAATTAACATTCACCACTAATTTCTTCATTATCAATCATAATGGGCCAAGGCATGGACCCATGATCTGAAGTTGGTCCTTCATTTTCACTGGGCGCAGCCATAGACTCTGCCGTCGTCATTTCTTCATCGTGGCAGTTCGAAACAATGTCATGTCAGAGACTCAGAATACAAAATCTACACCAAGAACCAAACATAGGATGCGATTCTTTCTTTTCGTTACGAACATAGGATCCATTGATAATCAACAACTAAAATAGTTTATAAGACGGCTCTACTTATCTCAATCATACAGTATTACAGTGTTCCCAAGCGAAATGGCCTCTGAAACGATTTCATGCTTATACAGCTTTGTAAGTCAACATACAGCACACACCTTGACCTTCTCCAGAAGCCATATTTGAATCACTATCATTCAAGACAATTGACACACTACTTCTGACCGAAAGAAATATAACGTCATAAGATGACATTAAGGATAACAACTAGGAAAGCAAGTGCACTATACTTGGGAAGAAAGTTTCCAAGACAACATTGAAATGTTGAAATTTCCACCTAAAAAGAAAGGTCACCTGCTGTAAGAGGTTATTTAAGCAGAAGTACTGATACGCCCAGAAACAATCAGTCATTCAACTTCGTCTGCTCGATTCCAATGGGTGTAATGCAGATTAAAGAAAATGACCCGTAACATCCCGGATGGAGTTAGAATAATGCGTCTGGTATCTAATATGCATCTCGAAATCTTAACATTTGCAGAAGGCAAAGGGCCATAGTTAAATCGTATGTTTACGCTATTAACAAATCTTAAACTACAGCAGCAGCGAAATGTTTACATGAAGACTGGTGGACAAGAATGTATCTGAGACATAAAATATCAACAATAGAACTCCAGATTTTCCTGAAAGACTTTCAGAAGACTTGTAATCAATCGTCCACCATGACCGACTGGGATACAATTCTCGTCCAATGAAAAGAAATTTACCAACTCTGGAAATTCTGAAATTTTCTAGTGATATCCTCCAGATTTACATCTAATATTCTCAATCAATAATCAACAGTCATGAACCCAGTGCAGCATTGCGCAATACGATATAGTTACATTTCAGAACATAGGATTGAATCACGAAGACCCGAAAGTACTTCTAATCCAGATGCGACTAGTCAGTTGGGTTGTGCCTTATCAAATCCCACATACATGATTACTGAACCTTGAATTTTCTGGAGGCAAAACATCATACTGATAAAAGAAACATGTACATCATCCTAATGCTGCTCATGATGAAAGAAAACAGGTTCGGTTTCGGTTAATTTAATTTTTTTTTTTTTAAATAGGCAAACAATGTTCAAAAGGAAAGACAATCTGGACAATAAAGTCCATGAAACATTTCTTGGACTTTTTACCAATCTAGTCCAAATTATTGGTTTTACAGAGGTTCAAGTAACTTGATGAGATTTATTAGTTGGTGTTTCCAATAAAATTGCAATCTAGTCCAGCAGTGTGTCCAGTCCTGCAAGCTAATATCAAAATTCAAATACTCAGGCCCTATTCTTTTAAGCGCACATAGTCATCATATGAACAGTTGTTCCGTCAAGATAAGTTGATAGAAACCCCTATCTAACATGATCCAAGGTATCAAATTATCAATCAAGCATGTGACAGA
The DNA here is from genome assembly GCA_028274465.1 of Plantago ovata. Lineage (NCBI taxonomy): Eukaryota > Viridiplantae > Streptophyta > Magnoliopsida > Lamiales > Plantaginaceae > Plantago > Plantago ovata. The sequence goes on along the minus strand of CM051458.1, from coordinate 86,310,687 downwards.
TTATTGCACAATTAAAAAATAGGCACGTCGAAGCTAATCAGGGTCCTAAATTCAGCTTTTTAAAACACTTTTGGTGGAATATTATTGTTCTTTGTCTAGGTTTATCACAGATGCCAATGCGTCCACGTCAATTGGTTTCCAAAGCCAGGTTGGACTTGTTAAATCAATGCTTTTGCACATCTGGTGACTTCTAATAAGGATAGATTGGATCTCAAAGAGTTTTAGCCTTTTAGGAATCAGTAAACAGACAACAGGATCAATGCCTATTTGAAGCATTTAACGACATACGATTCTGCAATCCTGGATTTGGAAACCAGGACAAACGCTTCAGAGTCCTTGATCTCATTTTGTTTCCTGCATACTACATAGTAGTGCTTACAAAGCTACTAGACATTGGAATCAACCTATCCTAATCGAGAGCCATAGCACAGTTGAAAACGTTGAGGTAATCATAAGTCACAACCTTGCTATTGATACCAGCTGATGCAGTCGCACTTGCATCCGTGAAAAGGACCTAGGTGAAGAATGTTGTTTACTTCTTAAATGAACTTATGAAGATAACAAGCGTTCATGACATGTATGGTCAAACCCTAGAAAAACAAAACACACGAGTATATAAAATAAAATAGCCACTCAAATGCTAGACTAAGTGTAACATAAATAAAGTCAACTTCTAAAATATTGGCCATGCTCCGTGTACCGTTCACACCAATTGGGCAGCTCCTTGACCATGGTTCCATCATGATCAATCATAGAGTATTAGGGTAGAGTTATGCCTTGTTGATCAGTGTATTACGGTTAGAGTCACGATATTGGTAAAGTACAACCACTAATGAACTTCTATACATGTACTCTCCGTGAATCCACGTCCACGTGATATGAATGAATCAATGAATCACTTAATCCATATAACAATGCAGTACACATAGAACAACTCTCAAACTCCAATACACTATGATTGACAATGACCTAACTGTCAAGCTTAGCAAAGTTCGTTGTGTACTGAATACTCTGAATAAACAATAAAGTGAGAGCACAAATAAATAACTGAGCTAAAAACACAAACCATGGCAGCAGGCCAGCAGCCAGGAGAGGGAGGTGATTCTAATTCGAAGTTTGTTAGTTGAAACAAACTAGAGACTCGATAGAATAGACCAACTCGAAGATACAACAAACCATTAAACTGAATGCAGAAAAAGCAGCATTTTGCAGCGGTAGGCAGCATTAGCATCTATTTTTTGGTTCTTGTTTCATTACCCTTGATAAGAATTTAGGTCACTAGGGCTTCTCGAGTAATGAGGGACAGCTGCAGGAGCAGCAGAAAGACAATGGAGTTGTCACGGTGGCTAGAAGTCGGGCAAGCTATTGTTTTGGATGGTATGGTGCCATGTTGCGAGCAACGGAGATAAGTTAGATACTTACCCAAATTGAAAATAGAATTGAGTGAAATTAGCATCTCACTGAAATTGTAGGGTGCATAAATATGTATGGCCAACGACTAAAAAAGCATAATACACTATTGAAATGTTACCCCTTACATATTGAATATGATAAATTCTATGTTCAGCAATTGAACTGTCCTTCCTTATCCTACAAATCTGGCTATATTCCTGTGGGGCAGGAATGCTTCTGTTTACAAGGAAAGACAGAAGCTCGACTAGATCCTTGTTCGTAGTTCTCAGTTAAGAATTAATAAGTTGGATTAATTCTTAACGATCCATCAAATCCTTTAACCATAATTATAACACCTTACTTTATTTGACATCTACCATTTCACTCACTTAATGAAGGACGCTGGCTTACACTGTTGTTAGTCGGTTAATAGAATATACAGTTTGATTTGCAACAGAAACTCCTTCATCACTCCACTTTTGTTACGCCCGCCCAAGAAAATAAAGTGCATCAAAATTCATTGACCTGAGTTGCCATGTTATCACAGCCTAATAATACGATAAAGTGAGGCGTGAATTCGACACCATGCAGAACTTTAGTAATAGTAATAAGTTCAAGATTACATATACTTCTGAGATTTATATAACCAGAAATGCGGCATTTCATGGCAAACTAAAGATCCATAATACACAAAACACTGACAAAAAACCAGGTGTCTCGTTTGGAAAGAAGAGAACAAAATAAAGATGATTGAATAACAAGCCAGGTGTTATACTGCATGATAAGATTCTAGATACATGCTGAAACATCATTTAAGAATCAAGGACCCACGAATTTTTTTTATTTACTCCTTGCATGATCAGCTCGCATCTATGTAAACTATTTCTCTAGAAACTATCCAGACATGTCAGTCAGATCCAACCTCATCAGCATATTAATAATTGATCATCATCTAACTCAAGTAATGGCAAGTTTCATAATCTTGATGCTTCAGATGAAAACTCCAAACAGATGGATGAACATGACATTAACACAGCAACAACTAAAGCAATGATTATGCTTTATCCAATCATCCAAGTGTCAATCATTCAAACTCTAGAACAATATAAATCAAAATGCTGACAATTGACAAAGCACATAATCCTAAATCAGATGTAACAAGCATGACTATATAAGTTATATAACTACCACCATTTATTCCAACTCAATAAATAATTCCAAAACCAGCAATCATGGATGTAAAATATATATGTATCATGGGATATGATATACAGTAAACCTCATAAACCCCAGCATTCAGTATATTTTAACTTAAAACCTAACAAAACTTACTCATCTAATCCGATTTTTCAGCTCCAGTTTTGCTTCCATAAGCCAATTCACTCTCCGGTTTTCGATTTTCGACATATCCATAGGCATTCGAAGCAGCTGCCAATCGTATTCTCTCCTGGCACAAACAAATCCAAAACTATATAATTAAGAGACAGTAAAAATAAATAACTAGAATGACTAGAATAATATAATTGAGAATAATTGAGAATAATTGAGAATGAGATGTAGTAAAAAGTAACAACCTCTTGCTCCTTTTTAAGCTGTTGAGAAGGTCGAACCCAAAGGTAATAAGCTAGGGATCCGGCAACGAGCCACGAAGCTATATTGCTGGGGCCTTTCAGCCCGCCCAACGAATTTCCGGCGAGAGTCCTAACGCTGTTGATCGCTTTCTTCCACCCGGTTGACATTGTAGAGAATTGTTCAGTACCAAAAGCTCGATTGCACGATCAGATTGGTAACGGAATTTTGATTCTAACACTAGCTGAAATAGATTGGAAACTGGCTGAAATTTTATGGGATGAAATCGGTGGGAAAAGAATCTATGTTCCGTGGAAATAAAGAAGATAAATAATCTACTGTTTGGCTGATAAACCGTTTGCTGCTTTTGGATTTGATCGTTATGCCCATTAACTATGATTTATTCTCGTAGCCCAATATGGACCATTCCATTGAAGTCTTTGCACGTCTTGAGCAAGAAATTTAGCCCAAGTGCATATATTTTGGAAATTATCTTAGTGCGGTTTGGTTCGATAGGAAGTTGGTGAGAGAGATGATTGTCAGATTGTGGAATAAATTAACATGTTATATAGGCATTGTCTTTCAATATGGTTCAAAGCATCGGAAGCATTATGATACCACATGAATTCAATGGTGGATTCAGAATTTGAAGTTAGGAGGGGCGAAATTATCTTAGTGCGGTTAGGTTCATATTTGGGAAATTATCTTAGTGTGGTTTGGTTCGATAGGGAGTTGGTGAGAGAGAGGATTGTTGAATAAATTAACATTTTATATAGGCATTATCTTTCAATATGGTTCAAAGCATCGGAAGCATTATGATACCACATGAATTCAATGGTGGGTTCAGAATTTGAAGTTAGGAGGGGCGAAATCACATATATAAGGTTATCTCGGAAGTTCCTGCGGGGGAATTTTGAAAATCAATAATATTATCTATAACAAGATTCTCTTCAAAATGTTGGGGGGGGGAGCTCATTCACACCATGCTTAATTAGGAAGAAAAAAATCTACACATCACTATATGGCACTAAAATTGCACATAGCTAAGGCTTATGATAGGCTGGAATAGTGATGTTTAACGAGCCGAGTCGAGTATTGCTTGGACTCGGCTCGGCTCGTTAATGAAGCGAGCCTGATTTCAGACTCGAGCTCGAGCTCGTTAAGCTCGGCTCGTTTAACGAAGCGAGCTTAATTTCAGGCTCAAGCTCGGTTAATTTGGCTCGAGCTCGGCTCATTTGGATCGGTTCGTTTGTTAAAATACTATGAAAAATATGTTAAAATATTAAATAAAATATAAACAAATTCAAGATTATGCCTTACAATCAACTCCCAAATGATGAAATCATTAAAGTCTAACAAAATGCAAATATAAGCAATTCAAACCAATAATCTTAAATCATAACTTATAATACTATACTAATACTACTAATAATGTACATCATATCGAGCCTCAACGAGCCTTACCGAGTACTCGCGAGCCGAGCAGCCTAAGTTTAGGCTCGAGCTCGGCTCGAAAATCTTATCGAGCCGAGCCAAGTCGAATACTCGATAAGGCGCGATTCGTGTAAAAGCATAGCTGGAATGGTCATTCATTAAAGCACTACTACTTAAATTCGATTTTCCCGCAGTTTGGGTAGATATAATCATGCAGTAGTGTGTGTCTTTCTTGTAGTTTGAAGATTAAAGTTAATGGCTTTCTTTGTGAAGAGTGGGTGCCTAGAGTTGGAATGTTCGTGAGCTTGATGGCTTGGTTCGACCAGATTTGGTTCGAAGAGAACCGTCGCAATATATGTGTAGCCGAAAATCATTCGTCGCGTTGTCCGTTGCAACATTGTGATTTTAAAATTTCGTCGCGCGGACAAATACGACCAAGGTTTGTGGACGGAACGTGTACGATCGCAAATCCAGTCGCTCGGGTCCTTTTCGATCGCAAATTTCGTCATCATTCTGCCTGATTCTTGTATGTCAACACCCAAACTCAATTTCTAGAGCTCAATTCCACTTCAATAATGGTGAGCACCACGTTCTTCAAAGCGACGGAGATTGAAGCCACCCTCCCAAGCCTTTCTGGCAAGAACTATCGCAGTTCTTCAAGAAAATCCAAGGTAATACCACTCGCATATTTAAGAACAAATTTAGATGACCCTTGAAGCAACATCACATAGAAGATCGAAGTTCATCCCAAAGCTCAAGGAATTCTTCATCAAATATCAAAGCAACAACCCTTGCTGAATTCAAGATCATCAAGTCCTCGCGACCCTTGAAGAAGCGTTCATTGTGAAGATCAAGTTAAATCCTGACGTTCAATTCAATTCAAGATCAAGCGCAAGCTCTTGCATTGACAACATCCAAGCCAAATAAAATCCCTGTCAAGTTTCGAGATCAAGTTGTGAAGGCCCTTGAATAGACGCAAAATCAAGTCAAGTTTTCCGTCAAAATCAGATGAAGCACAAAACTACTGAAGAAGATAGAGACACACAAGTCAAGAAGATCAAGACGTAGTCAACGACATCCATCGCGAAAGTCCATCAAGTCAACAAGAAGTTAACAAGCGTCATCCGCCAATGTCAATTTTTTTTATCAAAAATGAGTTGCGAAGGCCCTTGAGCCAAAAATTTAGACTTCCAAGTCAACAGGGAGAAGACCACAACAACAAAGTCGCTCAACTTTTCAAAGTTTAATTTTTAGATATTTCTTGTAGAGGATTCTTAGAAATTGTAATCCTAAATACTTTCAAATTTATATACTACATGCCTCTAAGATGAATTCTATGTCGGCACTCGGCACCAAGATCAGACATAGTGTATATGCATCAAATGGCTCCACGATATGGTCCCATAGCGGTTTGAAACCATTTGAACCTTTAAATGCATTTGGACCATTTGGAGTTGGCTTGAATAACAGTTCCGAATTACCGACCCTATAAAAGATCTTCCATTGTGCAGTATCTTAAAATTATTTCACGAAAATTCTAATAATTGCACCGCATAACACAAGGTCCAAAATTCCACACCATTGACTACACCATCGCTCAGCACAAATTACACCACTCAGTATGCTTTGCTTTTGGTTCAGTGGCTCTGGTCTATTTACTCACGGGCGCTGTATTTGATCCCCTTTTTTTTGGTGGTTTTTGACTTCTGGGTCTTGGTATGATATATACAGGTGCCAATTTGCATTCTCGTGATTGTTTACGTAACTCATTAGAACTATCATTTTCGTTTCTAACTAAGTTATCTAAACTTGTTATGAAAGGTATTCCGTCTCTTTGGCCTTGGTTTGAATTGGTTTATAATTCGTCACCCCCAAAATCTTGGATTTCTTGCTAGTAAGATTGACACACTAAACTAGAAGAGGGGGTTGGTCAAGTTCTGTTACATATATAACGGTTTTGCAGTTTGCCCATATTTTATATTCTATCTTAGTCCGATGTCGATTTTTTATTTTGAATTTCGATGTGCATTTCTTATACATATTTATATTTGTATTGTAACTATTTTCTATTGATTAATATATTTTGCCATTAAAACACAAAAAACTCAGTATGCTTTTGAAAGCACCAACCCCGCGTACTCTAAAAAGACGAACACACCTTCAAATGCTCCAAGTTTGAGTAATTATTAATCCATTCTCTTAAACTTGTGGGCAAAAGTATGAAAACATAACTTGGCACATGGTGATAATGGTAGTCATAAAAAACTAATGTAAAAATTTTAATATGGCATTGGTACTCTTGTGTAGTTGTGTTACACTATGCGCCTATGCGGTATGTAGTAAGTTGTAAGCACAGACTTAAACTCAAAATCATCGTACGTACATTCCCAACCCCGATTCAATTCGCGTCGTAGACCAACTTCCTCACAGGGGCACACCTCTTGTCGTCCATCAAGCTCTAACCCTACATCAGCTGGAGGTTAATTAGAAAAGTTCAAAATGCATGTTAGTCTGGGACTAACCCTAAAAAATAACGAACGATTGCAGAAAGGACTAAAGACTGGGACAACACGCTAACATGTTGCCGTGATACTCCAAAAATGGATCACATGTGCTTGACAGTCATGAAAGTTAACAACAACACAAGATTTATTTTTGCATCACTCAATTGAATCGGTCACTAAATGGATCGGATCAGCAGCAAGATGCTTTATCCTCTTTGTTTGTTTACTTAATAATCAGATTTGATTTGGTTCCTTAACACTGCATTAGTTGCATCTACTCATTAGTTACACGACAAGAATGTTGAATCATGGCTTTTAACAATTCAACAACTCTTTACAGATTAAGATTAATTTATTTGAAATGCATGCATCATCAAATCTGTATTAAGCTACTTTTGATATGAACAGCTTGTTTTGTGTGTTTTTTTAATTAAGGGGCCTGCTACAGAAACATTTGTTAATCAATCATTAATGATTCACAATTCACAAGTGGCCAGCATGATCACATTGTGGCGCTTGGACAAGCAAAGTAAGATTGAATCTTCCAAGTTCCAACGAGTTCTCTCATTTTTGAGATTGTCGGTCGACACATAGCCAGGCTAAATTTTGGAACATCCTGTGAGAAATTGAAATCTGTGTACAAAAATAATAAACCGACACTTATCTTGAAAATGAAACTTCAATGAGGGTGATTTGTTGGATGAATGGCAACAGTAGGCAGAATAAGGTGAACTTATGATACCCCTATGTTGTTCACCATAATAGAACATAGAGTCATAGATTAAACCACCCGAATAAAAATACGCCTCAACATCCTCGTAGTCCGCTTTACCTCAAAGAAAGAAACAAAGAATCATCGTTAAAGTCACATCCACCGAAAACGAGAGTAAGGAGGTTTCTTGACACTATTGCTAATTAGTATTGGTGAAATGATTAGAGCGTGTTAAACAACAACAGAACATTTCAAAGAAGAGAAAAAAAAAAAAAAGGGGCTCTGGACCAAAAAGTACAGCACATCCTGCCATTTTCCATTAAACTCCAAACAGTACAACATCATTCATAACTCAGTCGTCTAATGAGAGCCATCACATAATTACATGGTTACAACGTGTTAGACAACAACAAAACTGTTGCTTTCTCCACGTTCAACAACGGTCTAAATAAGTGCTTAGCCTGTACGAAGCCACAAAAATAAATACTAGACGGACAAGACGAGATACAGTCGCACAGATATAATTTAAACAGAGCACAACAGGCAAGCCTACCACCCAGGAGAAGATAATAAAAAAATATAACCTCACAACAGATTCTGATTCACTAAAACAAGGAAAGCGATACGAACACACTTGCGATAATGCGATAATGGACACGTGATATTTCGCACTAGTGTGGGGATGATACTGGACTGGGACGGGGTTGTAAAAATCCAAACATGCCAGCCCCATTCTCAGAATTTCACATGCTTGTATACTTTCCAGCTGTGACATGAAGCAGCCTCACATGCTTTGATCTTGATTTTTTTCCATCATGTACTCCCCCTGAATCCCTATGGCTTCCACCAACCATTAGAAGAAACAATTATCTACTTCTAGGAACCAATTTTGGTGATGTCCCTACTGGATCGGTTATACTTCATGTGACTTTTGACGAGCTGACCAGCTGAAATGGCAGACATCAGAGAGAGCTCTCCGGCCAATACTGAACCAGCAACAATTGTGGCTAAAAGCTGAGCATTTGCACCGGGGGATTCTTTATTAGCGCCCTTTACGCCTAGTAGGTTAAGGCAAGCGGATTGTGATGCTAATTGAGTTCCACCTCCAACAGTGCCAACCTGGAACAAATGGAAGCAGGTTACAGAGGATGCTTCACAAGGTGCAAATTTTACGTTAAATAGGGCATACATGGCAGAAACTATAACTACAGGGACCAGGGTCTCTATGTGAATCATCCTTCCAAAAGAAACAAATATGAAGTTAATGATTTACCACAGCTTCCTTCAATTTTAAAAAAGTGACATACGCTTGCTACATAGCATAATAGTTTTTAAGGAGGGAACTCAAGACTCGGAGCACTACTTAATATTAATGGAATGATAACTTAAATGTAAACTTCAATGCTTAAATTAGTGATCTACAAGTTTCCAGGCAGACAGGAAAAGAGACGGACTTCAGGGGTACTATGGCATCTTTGCTATCAAGCTGTCTAGTTGGCATTTCAGAAATGGCAAGTGCCCATCATCGCAGAGAAAGTAAACTTAAAACGGGAACTAATGAACATGGCAGAATTCTTGAAGGAATAAACATGACAGTGTTTAATCATATGCCTTTAAGTATTTGATGACCACTTGAGAATAAAGAATGAATGATCTATATGGGATTAGTGTATACTGCAATAACAATACCTCGATGGATGGCATAGTTACAGAAACATGAAGATCCTTCCCATTGTTAATGGCTTCCATCATAGTAATACAGTGAGAACTTTCTATATTTTGTGCTGGATCCTGCCCAGTGGCTATGAATATAGCAGATACAATATTGGCTGCATGGGCATTAAATCCACCAAGGGCACCAGCAATGGCAGAGCCAGCCAGGTTCTTAAGCATGTTAAGTTCCACAAGGGAAGATACAGTAGTTTTCAATACTTTTGATACTACGTCACCAGTAATAACAGCCTCACAGACAACTGATTTTCCACGCCCTTCAATCCAATTGACTGCGGCCGGTTTTTTATCAGAACAGAAATTTCCTATAACACGAAAAAAGACAATTTTGCTTAGAATATCATATGAAAAGGTAAATATCAAGTTAATATTAAATATCAGCACAACGTCCATAGAATAGAAACTAAATAAGAACACTTGCCATTGGAAGTTATACAAAAGGAGAAAAAAATGAAAATGACAAGAAACAACAGCCAGAAATACTATCAGGAATCCATATCGCTCAGATGTATTTAGTAATATAAGACAAGAAACGGCAAAAACAAGAAACGGTCAAGACTAACACAAAACAAAAGGACTTCGATTTCTATACGATAAATCTTGTAATCGCCAAATAAAACTAAGTCAAGAATGACAAAACAAGGCAATTCTACAATAAAATTAACACATCGGACTTAGTCAAAAACAGGATTAAAAGCTCAGATGTAAACACACTAACCAGAAATGCCAATAACATCCATATCAGGGAAGTCACTCTGTAGGAAATCCAGAACATTCTGGACACCTTTAGAAACCATGTTCATCCCCATGGCATCACCAGTACTGCAGCTAAATCTTATGTACAGATTTTTCCCTGCAACACCACAATGTATACCCTGCAGCCTAGCAAATCTACTTGACCTGGTACAATACGATATAAATCAGCATTGTACAAATGACTGATGAACTAAAAGGACATAAATGCTACTATACACGTAGCTTACAAAGTAAGTACTAGTATAATGACATCACACCATATTCCATAACTAGAACAAGAAAACACATGAGAGAAAACACATGAGAATTAAATGCCCTTACTTGTTGAAAACGACAGACAATGTATCGAAATTAATCGGATCCTCCAAGAAAAACTTCAAATCAGTGGCCCTTTTCGCTGACTGAAACCTCACCACCGGAGCTCTAGTCATCCCATCTCTCAACAGCACAGCAGTAGCTCCACCAGAAACCATAATCGCCTTACAACCTCTGTTCGTACTAGCCACCAAACACCCTTCCGTGGTCGCCATAGGCACAGAGTACTCACACCCGTTCATCAGCAACGGTCCAGCAATCCCGACCGGAATCTGAACATATCCAACCGGCATTTCACAGCATTGCCCTAAAATCGACTCATAATCCATCCCTTCCAGAGGCAAACCCTCCACAGACCTCCCTGTCACCCTCTGCAACGCCTCACGACGAATTTTCGCCGCTCTGAAACAATCACCGAGCCTCGATTCGAGCGAGTAGGACGGAATCTCACCGGAGACAACCGATTTCACAACCTCCTCGTCATCCTCAGGTAAAGGTAAACTCTCGCTCTGAACCGCCACGGTCTCCATTTTGGCTACCGGAGGGCAATGGATGCTCCGATTCTGGTCCTGGAGGATGAAATTGTCGTCACTGTCCGATCTGGTGATGAAGGACTGGACGAAATCGATGCCGAAGAAGCCGAGGAGGTAAATGAAGGAGGCGATGAGGCAGATAATGGCGGCGAGCTCGGAGAGGGTTAGGACGTGGAGAGGAATCGAGTTGCGGATCTTGTCGCGCCACCGGTGGAGGAGGAAGTAGGCGACGGAGAAGAAGAGAGTGAAGAAAACGCCGTTGGTTAGGTAGAGAGGTAAGGGTAGGGCGTCGGAGGCTTTAGGGGAGGTAGGTTTTTGGTGGTGGTGGTGGTGGTGCGCGGCGGAGGAGGGCGGAGGAGGTAGATGGATGTTTGATGGCTTGGGTGGTCTCCGGCGAATGTCCATTGTACTGAGAGAGGAGATGGAAGAATAGAGGAGAGAGAAAGGGTTTCAGATATATACGTACAGGTGTGTGGGTGTATCCGTGTATGTATAGAGAAAGGCCAGCGGTGCGGGCTGTTTGGTTTGGCTGGAAGAGCGAGGTTTGCGGGGAATGGTTTGATTCTTTATACTAGTCTGTGTTGTGAGAGAAACCAAATACAAAAGTCTAGAGAGAGAGAGAGACTTTTTTTACTTTTTAGGATTTCTTCTTTTTTATTTTCAACCTGAGATTTCTATTTTGCTTACTCCTCCTCGTATATTTTAATCTAAGCTGGCATTTATTTTGGTGGTTCATTAATTCCTTTATTTTTTGTCTTGAGCGAGAAATTTTTCTCACGTACTACTTGTCCTTTTTCTTATTTTCTCGCATTTTAAAATATTGGTAAAATGGCATATTCTTTTCATACGAAATACGTGAAAATGGTTATATAGATCGAAAATTGTTTAAACCTAGGTGTTTTCTATTTTTGGATTCATAAACCGGTCTTATTTGGAGTTGTATACGAAGAAACTAGTTTGTACATCAAAATCTAAAAAGTACCCAATAGTTTGATGATAGTTTAGTAGTACTTGTTTAATGAATTCATTTTGAATAAGAATTGTTTCTCACGTAGCCAAACTCACTTGTTCCTTTTTATCTCTTTACAAATTACAATACTCCTAATTTTTTATATGAAAGATATGAAAATGGTTATAGATTTGAAAATGTGTACTCCGGGGTGTTTCTCACTCTTGAAAACCGGTCTACTTTGGGATTATATATGGAGGGATTAGTATTTACGTTAAAAATTAAAACTAAATGACAGTTTGAATTATAATTTTAGTTCTTATTTGATAAATAATTCATTTTGAACAAGAAATGTTTCTCACTTAGCTAATAAAACCATCAATTTGTCCTTTCTTTATCTTTTTAAAAATACTACTAAACTAGTATGTCTTTTTATACGAAAGACGAGAAAATGTTAATACATTGAAAATGTGTACTCCGAGGTGTTTTCCTTTTTTTTTTTTTTAGTTCATAAAGAGGTAAATAGTTCTGGGATTTTTTGCAAGAATTTTTCTGCCGTTTTTCTTGTAAATTGATTTAGTGTACCTGTCGTTTTGTGTGTAAACGGCATCGTTTCAGCCGTCTTTTTTTTTAACCGCAATATGCATGGTAAACATGAAAGCGTACGGCCAAATAGTACGCTGAATTTCTCTTCTTCTTTCTACGCGAATCATTTTGCTCCTAAATTAAAGAAAACCTATGATCAATCCTAATAAATCTACAGTTCTCCTACCTTCATAACTCCATTCTTCCTGACTAGATGAAAGGATGTTTGCGATCCAAATCAACCGAAATTGTTCTTCTTCACCACAAATTTCAAATACAAGTGGAGTCAAATCACCCACACTGTGATAAATAAAACCTAAGTATGATTATGGCATCTACGGTGGATTTGCCATTCTTCATCTTGTCAAGTTGTCGATACATTTGGATTCACATAGCTCAAGTACTGTATCCCCCCCCCCCCTTCATAAGTTAATTTGATGTTCATTGCTATTTCATTACCGATATAACCAAATGATATATCGACACAGTACTGTAGAGAATCAACGTTAATACTCCATGGATCTACTCTGCTTCACCTATGAGCTTCCTTCCATAGCTTGTATAACCTGCGCAAGTAGGGAGAAAGGGAGTTAATTCCCTTTTGACCGGCTTGCCTTGGACAAACCAGTACTAGACTTTCATTGAGTTGTGGAATAGTTATTTAGAGAGTAGTATATTGATAGGGACAATGGATGATACATTTAAGTGTGACCCCAAGACCTATATATATAGAAGAAGTTGTGTGAGGGACCATTCTTCCGTACTTTTCGGCTTTATCTTTGTTCTTTTGTACTTCTTGTCTATTGGGCGCATACAAGGCACCCACTGTGCGTAGTATTCTTCCGCTGGGCGGAGTCTTCTCCAATACTCTACGCATAAGTCACACAGTGTGTCCTTACATGGAGTACCCTTTTCCCGTGGGCTAGGCATTGCTCTAACTCTTGGCAGGTATTTTTTTTCGCGCGCAAGGCCATAATCTGGTCCCTTGCCTTTACGGATCCTCTCTATTACTCGTAGGGCCACGCTGCGGTCCCTTACTTTAGCAAGTCTCCTTCCCGCGGGATAAACATGATCACCTGAGTCCTGACAGGTCTTCTTGCGTACTTCGCGGCCTGGCGGTGGTCCGCGGGCAAAATGGGCCACCACCATATTTTGTGTTATATCAATTACCATAAAGAAATTTGCGAGCCTTCGTTACCACACAGTAGCATTTGGGTTTCAGTTGTGTTATGAAAGTTGATGATAATATTGTATCTGATATGACATGGAATATCACCCCCGCATCCCCTACGCCCAACCTTAGGGACGGGAGCTACGCATAGAAGACTTATGCAAATTCTGACTATGGTCATGCCATCTAAGTCTAGAAGGAAGACCGGAAGGAAAGGTTCCACCACGTGGCTTAGTACGCGGGAAGAAGACCCACCGAAGAGAGCCCTTGGCCAAGTACGTGTGTAGAAGACCCGCAGGAAATAGCTCATTACGCAGCCGAGTACGCGGGAAGAAGACCAACGGACCAGAGCCTAAGTCACTGGCCTGGCCCGCAAAACAAAGTCTCCCTCCGCATGGCATGGCCAGTAACACCTGCGCATAGGGAGCAATGTTGAAGACCACCTCTGCATAGCGGAAGATTACCCGCATGGCGGATGCCTTGTATGCGGCAAGCAGACAAGAAGTACATAAGAACAGAGCTGAAATCCGGAAACAAGGAAGAAGGGTCCCAACAGGGCTGCGTCTATATATAGAGGCCTTGGGGTCTAATTTTGAGGTAACTCTCACTCTCCATCTCAATATACTTCTCTCTAAACAGCTATTCCATAGCTCAAGTAAAGTCTCGAACCGGTTTGTCCAAGGCAAGCCGGTCAAAAGGGATCTAACTCCCTTTCTCCCCTGAGCGCAGGTACCCGCAGTCCACTGGTAGTAGGATCCTACATGGTTTTGGTACATCGATAGTTGAGCCACCGATGTCTTAGTATAGTACCATTCGTAATGGCACTACCATATTGAGATATACACATTTGGTTATATCAGTATCCATCCCGCCATAACCAGCTCAGTTACATTCCTACCGATTGTTCTTTACCTTTGGTGAGTTTCTTACATGTATGTACTATTTATTCCTTTTTTTTTTATAAGATTGGTAGCATCATTAGTTGTGTTGTTCGATACATCCAGGCTCCAACCGGTAGTCTTGTGTGCATGCATTCATTCAACCCAACCTACATCTACATCCCAACACTCTAGCTGAAGTTATATGTAGGGCTTACAATTTTATAGTGTTGTTACGCGAATCGAGCCTTATCGAGTACTCGATTTGGCTCGGCTCGTTCAGGCTCGACTCGGCTCGATAAGGTTTTTGAGCCGAGTTCGAGTCTAAACTTAGGCTCGTTCCACTAACTAGCTTGGCTCGCGAGTACTCGGTAATGCTCGTTAATGCTCGATATCATGTAGATTATTAGTAGTATTAGTATTATAAGTTATGATTTAAGTGTGAGATTATTGGCTTGAATTGCCTATATTTGCATTTTGTTAGACTCTAATGATTTCATCATTTCGGAGTTGATTGCAATGCATGCATAATCTTGAATTTGTTTATATTTTATTTAATATTTTAACATATTTTTCATGGTATTTTAACAAACGGACTGAGCCAAACGAGTCGAGCTCCAGCCAAATGAACCGAGCTTGAACGTTAAATTAAGCTCGACTCGTTTGTTAACGAGCTCGAGCTCGAGCCTGAAATCAGGCTCGCTTCGTTAACGAGCCGAGCCGAGCCCCAACAATACTCGGCTCGGTTCGGCTCGTTAAACAACACTACAAATTTATAATGGTATGTGCAGGTATGATGGCACATAGTGTCGTTCTCGAAGTACTTAATTAAATAATTGAGTTTTAATAAATCACAGAAGAAGATGAATTACAATCAAAAGAGACAAACGAGTTGGTGGTGGGGTATCAATAAACCAATAATGAGTAAACGAGCATACTTGTAAGTTCACTACGTGTAATCAAAGAACTTGTGACATAGATCATAAACCAATATGAATTTGTATTTATTTCATTTTGCAGGTTGCACACATCATTTTTAAATCCTTTTATAGTATCCTCCGATCAAAATTACTTCTTATTTATAAATATGCACACACATGCTTGGCTTGCCTGTGGCACCTGTAGAGGGACTGTCAAAGCACACAAAGCACACTTGCATATATGAAATTGTGGAACAAAAAATTGAATTGGTGTTGATATGCATGAACATGTTTGGTTTGCAGTTGGCACCTCTAATGGTGGCTGTCAATGTACACTTGCTTTAATATCTGAAGTTATAATCCAACAATTGAACCCGAGTTGTTGTTGTTAATACTGCCTTAATCAACGTTGACACCTGGAATAGAGCCATAGAGGTGGTGTTATTAAAGTTAAGTAAATATTTTTTATACTCCAAGATCAACCTATATTGATATTTGAGTCTGAGCTCGACTCTGTTATTTAACGAGACAAGCCTTACATGCTAACCCGAGCTTGGTTCACTATTAATAGGCTTCTTCATCCGTAGATAAAAGGGCGCCCTAGATAAAATGGAAAGAAAGATAAATAAATTACTTGTACTAAGTCATACCATAACTTAACGAGTTTTGAGTTGAGCCACACACAAAGTCTGTGTTATGTATTGAAGAAATTTAACAAGTTTGTTAATTAAGTATTAAGCAAATCAACCCATATGCTTCGAAGTTAGGTTATGATGGAGTATATATGCATATGTGAAGTATATTGACTATCAACCACGTACATGACATCAACCAAAATAGCTTAATGATGAAACATCATCCCTCGTTCTAAGCTCCATATATATAGTGCCTGAGTTCTTATGTCACTTCAAATTCCTTAATCTTCCCTTAATTTTATCATTGTGGATAAAGATGATAACTAACTACCCATACAAATATAGAACACTATGGGATATGCCTAAACTATATGGATATCATTACCACACTCCATTGAAGTGAAAACGTTACCCTAGATTACCAAATGTACACTCATCAACTACACTTCAAGCGGTTTAATCACTACTACTAATATACTCCCTCCAATTTAAATGTTTGGTGTTTTAGAGGTTTAAACTTCAAATCCTTGTAATTCCTCAAATTCAGTGTTTTTTAGATGCTAGGGGTCTAACCATTAGTACACCCACTTTAACGAGACAAGCCTTACATGCTAACCCGAGCTTGGTTCACTATTAATAGGCTTCTTCATCCGTAGATAAAAGGGCGCCCTAGATAAAATGGAAAGAAAGATAAATAAATTACTTGTACTAAGTCATACCATAACTTAACGAGTTTTGAGTTGAGCCACACACAGAGTCTGTGTTATGTAGTGAAGAAATTTAACAAGTTTGTTAATTAAGTATTAAGCAAATCAACCCATATGCTTCGAAGTTAGGTTATGATGGAGTATATATATGCATATGTGAAGTATATTGACTATCAACCACGTACATGACATCAACCAAAATAGCTTAATGATGAAACATCATCCCTCGTTCTAAGCTCCATATATATAGTGCCTGAGTTCTAATGTCACTTCAAATTCCTTAATCTTCCCTTAATTTTATCATTGTGGATAAAGATGATAACTAACTACCCATACAAATATAGAACACTATGGGATATGCCTAAACTATATGGATATCATTACCACACTCCATTGAAGTGAAAACGTTACCCTAGATTACCAAATGTACACTCATCAACTACACTTCAAGCGGTTTAATCACTACTACTAATATACTCCCTCCAATTTAAATGTTTGGTGTTTTAGAGGTTTAAACTTTAAATCCTTGTAATTCCTCAAATTCAGTGTTTTTTAGATGCTAGGGGTCTAACCATTAGTACACCCACTTTAACGAGACAAGCCTTACATGCTAACCCGAGCTTGGTTCACTATTAATAGGCTTCTTCATCCGTAGATAAAAGGGCGCCCTAGATAAAATGGAAAGAAAGATAAATAAATTACTTGTACTAAGTCATACAATAACTTAACGAGTTTTGAGTTGAGCCACACACAGAGTCTGTGTTATGTATTGAAGAAATTTAACAAGTTTGTTAATTAAGTATTAAGCAAATCAACCCATATGCTTCGAAGTTAGGTTATGATGGAGTATATATATATGCATATGTGAAGTATATTGACTATCAACCACGTACATGACATCAACCAAAATAGCTTAATGATGAAACATCATCCCTCGTTCTAAGCTCCATATATATAGTGCCTGAGTTCTTATGTCACTTCAAATTCCTTAATCTTCCCTTAATTTTATCATTGTGGATAAAGATGATAACTAACTACCCATACAAATATAGAACACTATGGGATATGCCTAAACTATATGGATATCATTACCACACTCCATTGAAGTGAAAACATTACCCTAGATTACCAAATGTACACTCATCAACTACACTTCAAGCGGTTTAATCACTACTACTAATATACTCCCTCCAATTTAAATGTTTGGTGTTTTAGAGGTTTAAACTTCAAATCCTTGTAATTCCTCAAATTCAGTGTTTTTTAGACGCTAGGGGTCTAACCATTAGTACACCCACTTTAAACTGTGACAAGTGTACTAGGGTTTATTTTTTTATTTTACTTTTTTTAACTTTATCTAATGGAGTAAAAAAGAGAAAAGATTTATTATTATTATTATTATTTTCTTTAAACATTCCTGCCACGATGTGTCTCTCTTCCAACCTGTTATTCGTGTGGCTCAATTCCGCTGTCGGAAAACTGCTATGCAACCTGAAGCTTCCGCCAATATAATTCTTATGGTAGATATTCTCTATAATTATTATGAAATCATCTTTTCACATATGTGCATTATGTTTATGGTAGTTTGATGATATCCACTTCTTTAAACACAAGAAAGTGTAAGATTGATTTCATGAGAGTTTGTGTACCGGAGCAAAAGAAGATGGAAAATGAAGAGTTAATTGTTAGATAATGAATGAAGATAGCCTTGAAATTAGACGGTAAGTAGTACTAATTTAGAGTTGTACAGTAAAGACCTGATAGAATAATTTAATAGGGAGTTGACTCGGTGCTGCTTCTCAATTTTCTGGCTGCTGAGTTGAGCGGAAAGAAGACATGCAGGCCGGAAGAGAGATTGATCGTGGGGGAAGTTAAGAAAATAAGATAATAAAAAAAAATCTATTTTTTACTCAACTAGATAAAGTTTAAAAGTAAAATAAAAAAATTAAACTCTAGTACATTTGTCACAATTTAAATTGATTGTACTAGTACACCTGTCATAATTTTAAAGTATTAATTTATTAAAGTAATATACTAAGCCTGTTGATTCAATCAATTGATTGACCTACCAATCAATTTTAAACCGTTGATCTTGTTTATTCAGTTTCAATCTGGTGCGGACATGTGTCATTATTTATTTTATTTTTTTAATTTTTTCGTGTTCACTTTGCAACTGTTTTGGGACGGAGGGAGTATGTGAATTTTAAAAAGTCAATTTAACTTGCGAATGGTAATATTTACTCTGACATTATCACCGACCAGATTCGATGTATCTTATAAACAATTTTCAAACATTAAGTACAATATAGATCCAAAATCATACTCATTTTTTTATTTAATATAGAAACTAATGTACATATTGGAATTTTAGTTGCCCAATCAACCGGAGCTCCTCCGAGAAGCTCTAGAGAGCTCCCGAAGCTCCCATCTTTTTGCTTTCATTTTTCAGTTTTTTTTTAATTTAATGAAAAAGAAGAAAGAAATGGAGTCGAGATTTTTTTAATATTTTTTAACTTTAAGTTTAATTGTTAAAATGTATTCGGACACCACTTAATTTTTTTTTGTGTGTGTCTGTGTGTGTGTCGGGCATTGATTTTTTGGTGAGATACCAGTTTTCTAGCTAAGTGATGTCCATCACGGAAAAGCGGTCTCCGGCATTCTTATGTTAGATTGAGTTTGATAAAACAAAAATTATTTTATAATTTGGAACGACATGAGGGGCTTATGTTAAAGAATTAGATGTACAAATTACCACACAACCGATGATCATGCCACCTCATCGTCCAATATGCATCGCATCCTCAATCAATGTTTACTTTTGCACTCTGTGAACAGAGAAAAAGGTACAATCATTCATCACCTCTATCCGCCCTCCTTCGTCTTGAGGTTCACTCCTTATCTTAGATCCGACCTTCTCCGTTGTGAGGCTCACTCCACATCTCTACATTTCCTTTTTTCTTTTTTTTGTTGGTCGCTGCACTGCAATTCCAACGTTCTTCACAACAAAAGGGTATCTTGATTCATTAGAAATTGGACAGGTAACGAAATTTCTTGTTGAATTACGTACTTACTTAAAAACCAATAAGCCGGAGTTCCAAGAAATCATATCTTCTACTAAGACATTTATTGAGGAAGCACAAGTCATGTTGAAAGAAGCTATTGAGGAACAAAAGGACCGCTTTCTACTTCAGGAACAAGCCTAAATAAATTACTCCCTTTTATCTTAACCAAGAAGTCAAGCGTCTCGGATTCCATTTGTCCCAAAAACATTTCTTACTGTAGAAATAAAAATAGATCATTGAATATGGTATGGCGAATCCATTGGGGAAGAGGGAGAATTGAGAGGCGAGATGTGTGTGACGCCCCGTCTGGCAAGAAATGCTTACCAACGGTTTGTCACTCAACTAAACTATTTAGGCTATGTTCTCTTCGTCTGAAAATTGATTATTTTAAGTTCAATTCATATCAGTGCAGATGCATTAAATTCAGATCAGATGCATTAAATTTAGTTCAGATTTGCTTAATATTTTATAGACAAAATTATGTCTACAACCCTCACTAAACACTCACTTTTGATTCAATCAATTGATTGAACTACCAATCAATTTTAAACCGTTGATCTTACTTATTCAGTTTAAATCTGATCCGTACATGTGTCATTATTTATTATTTTTTTAATTTTTTCGTGTTCACGCCACTTTATTCCTTTTATTAATAGTAAATTGTGTGCTTTTTTTTTTTTTTTTTAATTTTTCTTTAAATAGAAAGTTCTTTACTACTTGGCATCTTTTAGACTTTTACTCTTCATCCGTTTTCCTCATCAAAATTATTCCATCACTACCTTATTCAATAAGTTTTTTTAGATGAGATATTCCCATCAAATTTTTCTTCTTGATTTCGGCTACAAGTAGATGTATAATTTTTTGTAGTATCGTGAAAACCCCCTTTTGCCGTTGGCTTGACGGAGCTGAATCTATGCCCAAACACTCCGACGTCTTCCTAATCGACCGCCTGGAAATTTCGTCTCTCCGATGCTTACAATCAGGTATGAAATTAATCAAAACTGTGGTTTAATTGCTTTAATCACATTTCCTCCTGCTAGGTTTGTAGTTGATGTGTTATTGTGTGGCTGTGTTTATTGAATTTTGGAGTAATGTTGCAGCTGAAGGAGGTTCCAGGGTTGGTTGAACGAATGGGTGATTTGATGTGTGTGGATATTGATTTGTATGATGATGATGATAATGAGGAAGCTGATGATGGTGAAAAATTGACTGCTGAGCAAATCGTTGAGATTGATGATGATATGTTGGTTTCTCTTGATTGGCTGTTGTATGTTTTTTTTTTCCCTCCTAAATTTCTAATTTCTAATTTCACTAGAACATGGATTCTTGAAAGAAAGTCTGAATTAAATTATGTGGTGATTTTGTTACTATGAGACAGTATTCTAGGAAGGAATGTCAAAATAGATGCTTAATTTGAGTGTAGGTAGGTAAAGTGGTAAACCATAATGTAATCTTGCATGATCTCTGTATATATGTATGTGGAAATCTCCAGGTAATTGCCTCTTCGTCTTTGAAGTTACTGATATTTGAAGAATCGTGTTTGTGTTATTTGGTTTATAAAAAAGGTATTCAAATTGGAGCTCTGTAGATTTTATCCAGATGTGTTGTTTCTCCATAGAGACTTTAATGATGAAGAGGCTATTTTTCTGGGTTTGTCATACCGTGTCTGATTCTCCAGCTCTGTCGTTAGAAAAAATTGAAAACTTTAACTTTTCTTTGAGATGGAAATTTGTGAGTTTATCTTGTTTGCTCTAATTATCTCTATTTTTATTTGAAATAATTATGGTCTTTTATCTGATGTTGATCCGATGGCATCAAAAGATTATCTTGATCATTTTTCTACTTGATTTTGGTCAATTTTCTGTGTGTATACCTTTTGAATTGGACTCTTCATCTTGAAAAATTCATTCACTTGAGCGAAATGTGAGAATTGTCATCCATGTTGCCTTTTCATATGATGAATAAGTGGGTACTGGGTAGCATTGAGATGCTAACAGGGAAATGAGGTTCTAATAATGTTCTTGGTGATCCTTCTTTCAACAAGTCGATTTAGACAAGTTAGGTCCATGTATAGATCACTGGTTGTTGATTGGAACATGATTCTTGAATGTTATATGAAAATCACGAGATGAAGTTAGAGAGGCTTTATTATCCAGAGTACCATTTATCACGAATCCCAAAACATTGAAGCCGTGGCTGCTACAATCACAAGTATTGGTTTTGGTTGGAAGAGTGTGATTTTAGAAGGGCATTGTGCTGTCTAAACTGACAAAAACTTAGAGGAAACATTAAAAAAATGCATAAAGACTTGGAGGTACATCCTGATAGTTTACTAATGTTGAAGTAACAGTAGTCAGTGGGTACATATTTGCAAACCAGAGAACTGATGAGGCATCTTTCATGTAGTTACACTTGAATTCATTAAACGTACACATGGTTGTATGCCTTTTGCATAAGCAGAGAATTGGAGCCTATGTAATTATGTAAGCTATGGTTGTTTTCACTTTTGCTCAAACGAAATTGCAAGTTGCAACTTAAATATACTTCGTATGTTTTAACTAGGAACTTGCAAGATGTATGTGTTTACTAAGTATATGCATTTGTAAATTAATAGATTAATAGAGACAGTACGATATCACGATATCGTTAATGGTCTTGTATTGCATGTGTGAGTACGCACTATATAGGTATGAATGTTGATTGTTTATTTGAATATCGCAATTGTATGTTCTTTGTAAAGTATCTCGTACGCAAGAGTACATGTTGATTTTCATAGACATCTCCTAGATCGAGCTAGATAGCAAACAGATGAACGATACTTTTTACACATTTCATTATTTCAATCCTAAACATTACAATTCTATTACGAATTAAGCGTTCTCAAATTCGTTTGATTTTTCTTACTCATTTCCCAAACATATCCAATGATATATATCAAAATTGATTGATACTTAGTATTTAGTTTTGAATATGAACATTAGGTAGAAGTGTCATCAAATTAGACTAACGACAACCTAACAATAAAAGTCGAACATAAAATAATTAAGGGAGGTACAATAAAACATTTAAATGACCACATTTAAAGTAACAAAAAAGGAAAACGCTTCACACGCGTAGCGTCAATACATTATTTAATGAAACAACAATGTTTTACAAAATTACGCTCCACACGCGTAGTGTGTGACGCAGTACTTTTCGTATGTCTAATATAGTTCAATTCAAAACTATTAATTGCATAACTACAAAAACTATATACATTTATATAGGACACCATTTATGTTAAATTTGAAGTCATTATGTGAAGATTACATATTTACTCCATTCTTTTCAATATATTATTTAATAAAATAATAATGTTTTACAAGATTACGCTTCACACGCGTAGCGTATGACGCGGTTCCTAGTAAATTGCTAAGTTAGTTATAAATGAAATGTTGATTAAAAGTGAAATTAGTTATATTTTCCTTACAAATTTAGTTCGGATAAACTCTGATTGAATTAGTTCGATCGAATTTCTTCTTCGAATTTGAATGAATTTTGCATGGTATACCAACCGCCGGACCCCATCTGCCTAGTAAATTTTGACTAGTCCATTTCTAATTTTCTATTAACCTTTCATCGGTGCCGTTACAACGGATAAATCTCCTGAACAGGGGATCGGATAAAAAAATGCGAGGAGATTAAGGAACAAAAAACAGTGTTTTGTTTTAATGAGGGTTAAAACAAAAACCGGGGGCCCAAATACAACCCCCACCAACAAAACCTGGCTGTATCTCTAATTTTTCCAGCGTCTCCTTCATTCAAGTACCAACAACGAATACGATTCACAATTTATTCCCATATCCACTCTGTAAATCCATTACACACGAAATTCCCAAAATCAAAAGAAAAAGAAAAACCCTATAGACAACAACTAACTCCTCTTTTCCAGATCATCTCTATTCATCATCACCATCATCTTCTTCCCCAATCATTTTTTTCAAACCCGTAAACCCCCTTTCCTTTTCCCCCTAATTCCACCTTGTCAAATCCCCCGTATCATTTGATTGATCGAGTTTGAAATTTGACGAGAAATTTCTACAAATCCCGTTATTCACCTTTTTCCCCACCACCACCCATAATTGTAGTTTTGTATATACATAGTTACATACCATACGTACTCCTAGTAGTGGTACTCTTTCCTCTGCTCCTCTCCACACCTGATCACAACCCACTCCCCTCTTTCCTTCCTCCTGATTCTTCGATATAGGGCTAGTATTCTCTCGATTTTCAATTCTGCCTTTTTCCATTTCATTTCATTTCCCCCTTTTTGCCTTTTCAGTTTTTTCCATTAATTGTTGTTTTCACTGATCTCTTATTGTAAATTCCTGTCTAATTTCATTAATTGTCGTGGGGGTTTCAATTCTAGGGTTGCGTCATGTGAAAATGGCTCTTTCTATCCATTGGATCGTGTCTAGTATCACTTCAATTCATTGAAATTTCAAACCTCTCTCATTTCTGTCTGTTCAGTATAATCTATCTTCCTGTAAAAAATACCAAAAAGGCAAAAAAAAAGGAGTTAATTTAGGGTATATATATATATATATATATATATATATAGGGTGTGTAGGTTAGTAGTGATCGTTATATATGGCTTATCAGCAACAACCGGCTATACCGGGGCCGAGTCCTGGTCCGGGTCCGGGAGGATTTCATTTCATGAATTCGCCATTTGGGGATACAACTTATACTAAGGTGTTTGTTGGAGGGCTGGCTTGGGAGACCAAGAGTGAGACCATGAGGCGCTATTTCGAGCAATTTGGGGATATTCTAGAAGCCGTTGTCATAACTGATAAGAACACTGGCCGATCCAAAGGATACGGTTTTGTAAGTTCTTCACTCTTGATTAAATGCTTGACTTTTAGGAATTGTGTTGTTTTTGCTGTGTAGTATGGTATTTAGGGAATTGGGCATGATGATTTAGATACCGTTGGGTGTAGTTGTGCTTTGATTTGTTGCTCCTGCTTTGTGAAGTATAAATGTTGTTTAGTTGTGTGACTTGAGTTCAAAATGTTGTTTGTTTGGGGGTGGTATAGGTGACTTTTCGGGAACCTGATTCAGCCAGGAGGGCATGTGCTGATCCTAATCCAATTATTGATGGAAGACGAGCAAATTGTAATTTAGCTTCACTTGGAAGACCTCAGCCAGCTATTCCTTTTGGTAATTTGCCTCATTCACATCTTCTATGTTTTTTTTTTTTCTTTTCAATTGGCCTTTTCGCTCTTTTGTTGCATTTCTTAAGGTTTTGTAATTCTTCTTGTTTACTACATAAGATGGTTTCATATAAGAGCTTTGCATAATTCTGCAAAATGTTATGTTACCTAAGTTATGTGCATGTTTATATTATTGTGCCTCATATATTGTTCTGCTTTTTTAAAGCATCATCCAGAAGCATAACCTCACACATGATGGATCTATGTTATCAACTTTGATTGATAGCTCCTAAGTGCTTCTAATTAATTTCACACCATTTTTTTTCTCGGTACTGCAAAAATCCGACATGAGATCAGGTTTTAAACTTGATGATCTTAGGAATGTCGAATATATTGACTCATAGCTCTTAACGAAATGAAAATGAGCTATTTAAATTTAATGTCCTGTGAAGTGCCACTATTTATAATAATTATTCAATTTATTTATATTTATGGTTGAAACTAATGGTTTGTCATTCTATTGGAGTTTCGGAGTAGTTTAGATGGTTTAATTTCATTATGAACCAATGTTTTCTTTTGGTCTCATGGAACATGACCTCCCATTATAATTTTATGTTATTGAACTGTGAAATGAATCTATAGATTTATTGTTTTTTGCTTTTTCTTCATCATAGGACGCCTTAGGTCCCCGGCACCTTACATTGGAGGTTTGCCTGCTGCTAGGGGTCCTTATGTTGGATACCAGCAACATCTCCCTTATGGCTTTCAACAAGGCATGATGTATTCTCCATATGGTATGATCAACAGTTTAATCCCTGGACTTTAAGAACTTTTGCAGGCTGTGTAATGTGTTTGTGTGATCAACTTCCTGTCTTTGTATTACCTTGATTTGTTTTCACCTGGATATGTCTTGATTGCATCTTGTCTTCCATTTATCTCAATTTTTAAACGAACTACTAAACAGTAGCAATATTTATTTATATGTGCGGTGGTGTGTAATTGTCTTTCTGCAAGCAGCAGAAGTTCACATGTGATGTGTATAATATTAATATCATATTGTATGATTTGTCACTTCATTTTTAAGTAGTTACTTGTTAGATTTTGAAAACATTTTTTCTGTCAACTTCAACTTTGTTGTTGTCATCCCCCCCCCCCCTTCTCGAGAGGCCTGTCTTATTCATCCTACACTTCTGTTGAAACAATTTTGGTGCCAGCATGCTAAATATTGACGACTGCCGAACCAAATTCTAGCTGATTAGATGTAAGGGTTGTCATATTTCATAGTAAAGATGGCATGTTTTAAACTTATTAGAAGTCTTTATTTCCTGTTATTGGTATACATTCATATCTGTAATGAGTCTGAATTTCTAATGTAGATCAAGTCTTAGGCTGATAGTTGCACAACATGACATATCTGGCTTCTAAGCTAAAATACTGCTGAAATTTGGTAGCTTTTCCAATTATGCAAGTATTATACGTATACCTGACAGTTGCTCTAATTTTCTATGATGCAGTTATGCTGCCTACAGTCCAGATTACACATATCCTCAGGTCAGTAGCAGGAGGACTCTGCCAATTCATCATAATAGACGATGATGTTGTGTTGGTAATTTGTTTATTTTTTTTCCTTTTGACAGTTTGCAGTTGTTGCTTTATCTTGCAGGGCGTCTACAATCCTTACGGGAATCAACAGTACCTTCAAATGTACGGTGTCCCTGGAACAGTTAATTCACCTGTGTATCCTTATAACCAGTTGAATCAGACCGTTCCTGGAAATCAAGGTTACACAGCATTCCCGGGATATGCTATGCCTGGTCATCAGATAATGCAGCTTGGTGGCCCGAATGTCAATGCAATTGCAACCACTTCTGTTCCTACAATTCCAGTGCCCTATCCTACAGGTAATAGATCCTGGTATATTGAACATGACATTCTGTTACTATGTGCTTAAACAAATTAATGACACTGTCAGCTGCTATCCTAGTCTGGATGCTTACAACTGGCTATACTTTTCTGTTTCATTTACTATGCCTGGTTTCCAGAGCATATTTACGCCCCCCCACCCCCCCTCTTCAATAGTGTAAATTTATTGTTTTCTTTTTCTTTTGTCTTTTTTCTCTCCCTTCCTCCTTGATATTTGTGAGCAGGTAACCACAAGTAAAGATGTTAATGATGCTTTAATAATTCTATACATCCAGAGAGTGATAAAGTAGTTCTTCTGTCCCAAATTATAAATATATTTCTTAACCTCTCTTGGGGTAATTAATAGATCTAAATTTCCTTGGTCTATTCCCGTGGTGGGTGTGAAACTCTTTTGAATGCCTGTACTTGACTGTTATGATATTTTGCAGTCATCAATTCTTTGCTGCTTTATAGTAACTCTTTTGTAGTCTTGTTTTTTCCTTCATAAATTAAACTTAGGCTCTAGATGTTGAAATTGGTAGTTGTTTCTTTTGGTACTTGATTATATGACATTGCATGAGGAAAA
This sequence comes from Plantago ovata, assembly GCA_028274465.1. Lineage (NCBI taxonomy): Eukaryota > Viridiplantae > Streptophyta > Magnoliopsida > Lamiales > Plantaginaceae > Plantago > Plantago ovata. Next base: position 86,283,157 of record CM051458.1, on the reverse strand, counting down.
GGCTTTTATAAGATATTTATGCTATATTCATACAACCTAGTGAGCATCTTGGTCTTTTTTGATAGAAAGTGTTGCGGTGTTTGGAATTTTGTCTTTCTTGTTCACATCTCATTTAGTGGTTTCGACTTTCCAGTCAACTGTTGGGATAATATTTGGCCATTATAAGTTTCTTGCTTCTTTTGTTGATTTAATCTCTATTTCTTTTAGTCGAAGTAGGCAATCATACTTGTGATTCTGTGGTCAATAAAATGAGTAATCTAGGATAAAGAGAAAAAAGAAGCAAGGAGATGAAATTCTCTTGTGTGATTTTTTTTTTTGGTGGGGGGTGGGAAGACTTGAGAATTGAAAGTGGATGTGCTTTTATGCATAGTGACCAGGTGTACTACAATTCTATTATGAAATCGCTGCTGTATGACTAATGTGTCATTCTGCTTTTCTTGATAAAACCCTGATACCTTTTCAACAATGGCCTTATCAGGCGTTGCTGCAGCTATTCCGCGACAACCACACTTCATACTACCTGCACATTCCTCCCAATTCATGCAGGGAGGCGGTTCTGACCAAAACTCTGGGTGAGGGTCTGATCTAGGTTAGTAATTAGTAGTTCTTGTTTATATGTTCTATATCCGTTTTGTTGCCAGTAATATAAGGATATTATTTATTGGTTGGTCAAATTTTGCAGGTATCCTTAGATTGCAGCAGGACTAAGAACAGCAGTACTGCTACTTGAGTGGCGGGCTTCAAATCTAGCCTTGCAAATTATTCGTTTTGCATTCTACAGGTACTGTGCCTTCACAACAAATTGTAGGTTTTACCCTTATTATGAAGTGCTCATAACCGTTTATTAAATCTCTGACAAGTTACTGTGTGGGTTTGCTGTAGTTATGAATAACTCTCAACTCCATAAAACCTTTTACTACATGGCTCTTTTGACAGAACTATTCTTTCTTCGGATTCTGAATCCAGTTTGTGCTTCGGCTCTATTGCACTTTTTTATTGAATCCAAATTTATTTTTATTTAGTGCTTGAAGAAAGATGTTATCATGAACTGTGAAAAGGAAAGTCATTATTTATTTTGTTTCACTGCTTCTTTTAGAATATTGGTATGATGCTTGAGAAAACTTTTCTTGATTCAAGTAGTAGGGATCACAGAGGTTTTGTGATGTGTTATGAAGTAGAAGTATTAAACATTAAACCTGATAATTTGTAAACTGAACACTGGATTATCTCCCGAAGCTCGATATACCTTGAAAGTTTGGTGCTCCTTCACTTATTTCCTTGAAACGTGAAAAAATCACCAATGCACTGACTGAATGTTTGCATTTAGATTACATTTCTCAACTGCAGGTTTTTTTTTTTTTTTTTGAATCTTATTGAAACTCAAAGCCTTTAAATTTACCCCCTTGAAAGGGGGGGGGGGGGTAAGTTTTTAAAATCTTTTGGTGATTAAGTAAATTCCTTTTTTTTTCATTTCCTTTTCTTTTTCTAACCTGAAAATATCATGTTAATTATTGCTTTACAGTGTTTAAATATATGGATTGAATGAATATTCGTATGCATGCAGGTGTTACATTGTCAAGCTCACCAGAGAAGTCAATGTTCGAGTCGCTCCTGATGGTGGGAGAGAGGGAATGGAACGTGTGGATGTACACTTTCCTTCAGTGTCCTGTAACTAAAAAAACATGTTGTACATTGCCAGCTTTGTTGGTAGCTGTCATCACATTGAGTCAATATGGCCTGACGAGTGCTGGGATGGGTTTCTGGCTCTCTCGTCTGGAAATAATAGAACCAACGGTGTAAATGTGGAATCAACATATGATTCTTTCACAACCAGTCCGGAGTCCCCAGCAATTCATTCTGGGAGTGTAGATACTAGATATAGTCTCTGGTGTCTGTGTATTGCATCCTGCATTGTGTCTATAAGTCGGGTCAGCATCATGTGCATAAAACGATAGGTCTTTAGTGAAACATTTCCTTGTAATTTGGATTAATTTAGAGCCTCACTACAAAATATGGAAGAAGCTCCACATCTTTCTTAGGCAGAGGGTTCTTGATTAGTTGCTTTTACCCTTTCTATACTCTGCCATCTGTGTTCTTAAGATCCAATATGTGCTTACTCTGCAGCCTACCATGACTAAATTTGCGCTAGCTGGTACTTAAAACTGGATGATGAAATAGAAACTCAGGGTTTTGTAATTATAAAAGCACACATTGAATCTTGAATTACCCTTGAAATTTGATAGAGCCCTCTCTGAGAGAGATTGGCTGACCAGGTAACCGAATTGGGTAATTTAGATTATTATTTGTACATTTAAAGAACTGTGGATTCCTCCAATGTTCCTTCTTTCTTTTCTTTAAGTTTATTTATGCGTGAAAATGTTCTTAACTCGTCTAAAAGAAATTGAGTAGGTAAAAGAATTTTTTAGGATAAACTTTAATTTCGTTAGCTTCAAAATTGAACCACATTAATTTTTATGTGTTAAAGAAATAGAAGGAAGTACTCCCTTGATGCACATGTGCTAGTCTATTAATTGTTGTCTTTCTTTCTCATTCTAGTAGCAATATATATATACAATTTTTTTTTTATAAATATACTACAAACCAAATATTTACTAAATAGAATTTATGTTTAGTTAACATAATTTTATTCGCGACTAATCTATCCTTGTTGTGATTGGGATTTGTGTGACCCTAAGTCTACACACAAGTGAGAGAGTTGGAAAATTGTTGGTCAATCGGTAAAGAGAGACGCATGATATATAGAATGTGATGGAAAGAAGATAAAATTGAAAGTTGTAATATAGGAAAAAAAAAAAAAAAAAAAAAAGGTAACATAGCTGCACTTGATCAGGATGAAGAGACTCGATAAAACATTAACAGAAAAATTAGAGATAATACTAAGGGAGAAAAATAGCATTTACGGAGCACACTAAATGTATTCAACATCATATATAATTGAAAAAGGAGCAAGTCTTTTGGGTGATAATCTACCAAAGATAGAAATAGACTCACATACAATACGAGTTATTAGAAAAAACGTAGAGTATTTAATTAAAATAATATATTTTTTTTTTCAACATAAAATACAATTTATTGAAATCATGATATTTTACTTAAATAATATGTATTTTTCACAAGATAACACGGTGTATTTTTAAGGTAAATATAACACAAAGTGTGAATTTGTTTTTCAAAAAATATAAATATAATAGAAAATATGTCATTCACACTTTTCACTAAAATAATCATAATTTTGTTTTTTAAAATCACGTCAACAAAATTCGACCCTGCATCTTTTACTTAAAAGATAATGGTACACATATACACCAAATTAAAATTGAATTGACTATATAACAAGTATGATAGAAATATATTGTAATAAAAAAAATAGAACAGATTAAGTTTTAAAATTTGTATACTACGTAGTAGTAAATTTTATTGAGATAACCAGATATTTATTATTATAGAATTTAATAATTAAATTTAACAAAAAGATAATATGGCGTATTAGGACTCCGATTGATGAAATAGAAAGTCGGGTTTGTAATTATAAAAGCGCTGGGGTTAATATACACTTCATATATATTCGATAGAGCCCCGATCTAAGCGAGATTGGATGACCTAGGTAACCAAATTAGTACACTTTTCCAAAATCGTGGATTTTATCCAGTTTTTATTATTAATCTTTTCTATTGAGAAAATTTCACAGCAATCATATGGCGACTGGAATTACACCTCCTCCGGCGGCCAAGCCCACCCATCAACCACCGTCAACCGCCACCGTTGCCGTCGAACACCCGCCTCCGAAACCCCCTGAACCCGAGCCAGACGCCATTCTCATCCCCAGCTACTCCCGTACACCCCCCCCCCCCTCTCTCCTTCAACAATACACGAATCTGTTCCTTTTCCTCTGAATTAACTAATTAACTGCAATGTTTGATTCTCCACAGGCTGGTTTAGCTGGAACGAAATTCACGAATGCGAGCATCGATTCGTGCCGGAATTCTTCGACGGAAGGGCCGCCTCAAAGAACCCTAAGGCTTACAAGTATTACAGGAATGCCATTATCAGTCGGTACCGAGAGAATCCTACTCGGAAGATCACCTTCACCGAGGTCAGGAAGACAATTGTGGGTGATGTGGGCTCCATCAGGAGGGTGTTTGATTTCTTGGAGGCTTGGGGTTTGATTAATTACACCGGTGGCTCCAAGCAGCAGCCCCAGCTGAGATGGGAGGATAAGGAGAGTAAGAATGCTGTTGATCCTGTTGCTGGTGGTGGTGCTGCTGATGTTGCTGTTCCGAAAAGAACGGTATGCAGTGGCTGCAAGAGCCCTTGTACCATTGCTTGCTTTGCTTCAGAGAAGGTTTCTTGTTTCGTTTCGGTTTCGGTTTCGTTATCTCGTTGCATTTGTGTTTTCGTGAATATGTGATTATGATTATATCTGTTTATGCATTATGCAGTATTATGCATGTGTGTGTGTGTGTGTGTATTTGTTTTGATGAGATGAGCTTGTTGTGTGTGAAATGTGCAGCATGATATGACACTATGTGCGAGATGTTTTGTAAGGGGGAATTATAGGGTGGGGTTGAGTTCCACGGATTTTAAGAGGGTAGAGATTAGTGATGAGGGTAAGACGGATTGGAGTGACAAGGATACGTTGCAGCTTCTTGAAGGTATTATGCATTATGGTGATGACTGGAAGAAGATTGCCGATCATGTTGGCGGGAGAACTGCAAAGGAATGTGTTGCTCGGTTTATTAAGCTTCCGTTTGCTGAGCAGTTTGGTGGACCTCCAGATTCTGCCGACCCGGATTTTGAGTTCGGTGATACTGACGAGAAGCCAGCGAAGAGGCAGCGTCGTCTCTTGCCAATTGCTGATGCTAGTAACCCTATCTTAGCCCAGGTAAGAATCTTCCTGCGTAAAAAATTTTAAATCATGGTCGTATGATACTATGGAGATTATCGTATATTATGTTATATGAATAGGGATCTCTAACAATGTGGATTAAAAGCAAAAATACTAAAATAGCTTTAGTATTGTTGGAATTTCGTCAAAGGTTGGATCTTTTCGTTTGTTTATGATGTCTAGAATAGGTAAATGAGTGATTTTGATCTAGAGAAACCTCGCTCTGGCCACAGAAAGTTTAATAATCGTCAATAAAAAACTGGAATCTGTTAGAATCTCATCCAGGAAATTATTGAAAAGACTTTGTGTTTCTTAATTCAGGGTTGTTCATGCTTTTGCAGGCTAGTTTTCTTTCCAAATTGGTTGGAGATGATATCGCGGAAGTTGCAGCACGTGCTGCAGTAACGGCTTTGTCGGACATTGTGGTTGGAAAACATCAAGGGAATTTAAAAGCTTCATCGGATACCACTAAACAGCAAGGTATTAACCACAGTTTGATCATATTAATTAGATGTCGAGCAAACGATTTCCTATGTGTAGTATATGTAACACAAATATTTAAGAAATGTTTTCTGTTCAAGAGGTTTAGTCAGTCTCCTTTTATGTGTGTGGTCGCAGGCTCGACTCTTGCGTCTAGTCGTCTACCATTATTATCCACCTATAGTTTTCCCTCATTATTCTTATCCCAATTCCACTCATTTTTCATAAAAGTGCTATTAATATTATTCTCCCTCTTGTATTTCACTCACAGTTCAGTATTTTTAACCCACTTTCCCATTTTTTTAATTCTATCCGTCTGGTTTTTAGAAAGTTCATACCCCATATGTTATTAAAAAAAGAAAAGAAAAGAAATTGAACCCAATCCATCCCTCCCTGAAATATGGCTCTGGATTCGCCACTGCATGACCCACCGTAGTCAAAATTCAACTTCTGAGCCTTGTCGGGATATATATGTAAACAGACTCTTCAAACATATGCTTTTTGTGGTATATTACTGATTATGTTTCATCGAATCAAAGATTAGCTCCAGTATTTAAGTGGTTATACTGTGACTTTCAGTTGCGTTAAGTGAATGAACCATTTGATTTACTGACTTCGACCTGCTCTTGTTCAACAAAAAAAGAGTATTTACCTGTAGAGCGCCTCAAGTTTAGAGGTTTTTTATACCTAGACCCAATCAAGTTTTGCCTACATCTCTTTCAGGGTCAAATGTTAGTATTATACGAAGTATAAGTTATGTAGGGGGAGTGGATGGAAGTTCCTGTAACGGTGAGGTGGTGTGCGTCTTATAAATTATGTAAACTTGATCACCGTAAATATATTTTTCAAGACATAAAAGTTTTATTTGAAAATTGTCACACATGAAGTGTATAGGGGTAGTGCTGTTAGTGTATGTGCATCTAAGTTCAGACGAAAAATAGTTCTGGGAGTGCCTGACATTTTAATCTTTTAATGCAGATACTGGCAATGCATCCAATGTCAATGACCGGGATTCAATTGAAGGAGCTCTTGCTGAAGCGAATATGCAGCTTGACAATGAAGAAAAGGACTTGGAGAAAGCAATCTCTGGCATTGCTGAAGAGGTATCAAGTTACAAGATGGTTGATCTGTTTGCTATGCATTACGTTAAACACTGTTTTGACCATATTCTGATATTGGCTGTTTCTTATCAGACAAGCAGGATTGAAGAAAAGATTATTCATTTCGAGGAATTTGATTTCCAAGTGGAGAGAAAATGGCAACAACTTCGGCAGCTGCAGGATTTGCTCTATGTTGATCAGCTAAGCCTAAGATTTCATAAAGCTGAGGCAACAAGAAGTGGTGGTAAAACAGGGGAGGCACCCAAAAGTGATTGATGCAACTGTGTAACTTTCCCCAATCTTTGTTGTAGCTTCTTTGTGTTGCGTTATTCATTTACTGGGCCAGTGAAATAATTTTTTCAATGCGGCCCGTGAGGGAATCAATTTGTACTCAAGCAGGATATCGTTCCTGTGCTAGCGGCAGACTCTGTAACGATACTAGGTATAGAATGTGACAGTACACAAGCAGAATTATTTTAGCAAATTGGACTGATCTGCTCAATTTGATCTTCAATCTGTAAGGTATCGTTACAGACTCTGTAACGATACTAGGTATAGAATGTGACAGTACACGAGCAGAATTATTTTAGCAAATTGGACTGATATGCTCAATTTGATCTTCAAGCTGGCAATATGTTAGGTGAAAGTGTAACGAGAACAATTGTGACTGCTGCCATAAAAGATCCAGTTTTCCTTGTATGCAAATGCAGATAGATATCTGGAGATTTATATTTGTCAGGGACTCCCCTGAATTTACATTGTAGTCTGAATACAGATATCTGGAGATTTATAATCGACGCCAAAAAAAGCAAGCACTCTCGCTGACAACTGTTCATCGGACGAGTCTGAAAGATTTAACAGCCTGCAGGAGAGGTATAAATCATCAGAAAGCATGCATGTATCCATTTTCTGCTAAACAAATTACTCCAGATTACTTCTTTCTGAGTAAAAATGCTGTACTATATAAAATGAGACATTCTCTGACTCAGTATTATCTTACTAATAATGACACAATGATAACAACATCATATATAGTTGAGTTTAAACTGAAACTTTCATCGATAAGTGATAACACTAAAAGACAGCAAAGACCATGCTAGCACAAAAAACTCAATTAACTTAGACTGTCAAACCATGCAGACTTACTTTCTGAATCATGGGACCAAACTTTTCTTCCTCTTCATCGACAAACTGCACATTGAATGGTTTAGCCAAGTGAACTCGTCAAGTCCAGCTTGTACGGATCAATGTCACAGTAAGTAAAACATATAGAATCGAAATGCAATCAATTCAACAATGGTGAGATGGTTTGCAGACCTGTCCAGTTAAGGTATATAATCTGTTGTAGGTACCATTGTCGGCCATTCCCAACACCGAAGTCAAATGCCTGCGGCTCTCTCCTGGTTTTTGCAGAGTGTACTCTATGTAATAGAATCCTACCAAACAGAAAACTGGGTTTTACATACATTCTAATGTAAACCATGTCTTGATCTGTGAGAAAAGTATAAAATGCTGAACTTGTGGAGCTATAGTGCCAAATAGAAACAACGTTATGTGATTAGTTGCCATAGCTCAAATTTCTATATCTATCGGAGCTTAGAGCTTGTTCTTTGGTCACTCATGCTAGGATACATGTGAAATTCTGAAATTTGATACGAGATATTAGGGTAGTACCATTGGAGGATCTGCAATCGATGAGTTTTGCTGTAACACCAGGAGGCCTTTGCCAACTTCTATCCAGACCACTAACCTGTCAAATAGTTTTAGCATACAAACATGATCACACAGAGAATAAAAGGTTTGAGGCGTTCGGATTGTAAGACAGTGAAAAACCTACCAGATTCTCTGCAAACGCATCAACTTTGCCAAAAGACTCTAATCTGGTGAAATCAGCACCAAGGCCTGTGATTAATAGGCTGACTGGAGACAAAAAGAAGCAGCAAAAGAATGTGGGAAAATGATCATACTTTAATTTATACAGTGGATGTATCCTCATTTCCTACCATTTGAGTTGGAAGTTTCTTTAGGATAAAATGCTGTCAATGACCTTACGCCATCACCTTCTCCACTTCCGATTTGCCAATCTGCATACGATGTAAATCTCTTAGCAATAAGGTAATAATGTAAAATGCTTAAATCCACCATTGGAAAACAACAGATATAATTAGCAATAAGACAATCAAGCATAGATAACTCAACTCGTGACCATAGAGTGTGCCTTGCAACTGACTCTGATTTCAGTAACAGATCGTAAAATATTCCCATTCACTAACTCAAGTCTAGAGCCCCATGCTTCTATGACATTAAGCTCATCTTATAATTTTCAGATGAATTGTCATCTAACCGGAAAATGAAAGTGCCAAAAATTAACCTGAAATACAGGAAGCATCGTAACTAAAAGCTGACATTAATGTGAGTGAGCACTGTAAGTTCGTCATAATTCAGATTCATGGATCATAAACCTCCCGCCTCTATCATTTTGCTTGCAGCATTCCATAGATTGAATAGCACGTCTACAAAGTTCAACAATATGACTTGTATTCCGGAAGCTATATCAGCAACACCAAATTTCAACTTCTGTTTTCTTTTCTGGGAACATTCATTGTGAGTGTTGGTAAGCCAACTACTAAATGCAACTCGATTTAGAGAAATGTTTCCATTCAGGGATCTTGCAACATAGTTAACTAGGCTAGAAAATTGTCGATTCTAACACTATTCACTAACATATAGTCCTCCCTGATCCCAATGATATATGGCAAAAAAATGAAAAGACTCGCAGTGTGTCTAAAATTCCCAAATCCAGAAGAAGACTATCCTCTTTATTCACATAAAAGATTAGTCACAACCAGTCAGTCAGCCACAAGATAAACAAACACTCACCTTGAGGAAGGGCTATCTTATATTTGTTCACTTCATCAGTATAAAATCGAAAACCCTCCGGCAAATCTACAATCACATTCAACATTACAAATTACAATCAATTACCAGCAAACCACATGTAGAAATGAAATTGCAAACACAAAGCAATTCATACTCTCTCAATTTATCTACTTAGAGCCCAATCAAGAAAAAAGAAGCTACCGGGTTCAGCAGCGAAGGCGACTGAAGTAAATGCTGGAAAGGCAAAGGCAGCAGCAACTGACTGAAACAGAAGCTCTCTCCTTCTCTTCCCACATTCTTCCATCACTATCTCACTGTTAATCAAGAAACAGTAACATGAGCTATTGTAACTAGTAATAGTTCATCAATTAAAATTCAAGAAACATTACCATGGTTTTGTTTGATCAAGGCCATTATTCTTGCAGCAGAGAATGGAGTAATTCTTGTTCCTCCTGGTGCCTGCAGATGAGCATAAACAAAACAATAAAGCAGAAGAAAAGAGTGATGAAATGAATAAGTGTATACTATAATATGTTAGAATGGAAAGGATTGAAGCATGGATTAGACCTTGGTTTTGCAGAGGTGAGCCAGAGAGACAGTGGAAATGCATACAAGGAACAGAGGCCATTGGTTTTCTGGCTTTGATGGTGGACTTGGTAGTAAGGTTTTTGGAGTTAATAAATGTTTTTTTTTTTCAATTATTTTCTCTGTCCCATTGGCTTTTGTTTTCTTCCTATTTATAATTTCAATATACTCCCTCGAACCGGTGAGAGTATTACTTTTTGTACGATCTTTAATGCATTACTAGTAATAACCTGTGGCCATGCCACGGTATAGTTTCACTGGTGTATAGTAAATTATAAAAATACATTACAAATATAAGAAAATTATTTAATGATTATAATTTGAGTACATCTAAAACATATACGCATATCATTGTATTACTAATGGGTCGAGACCCGACCTGTTGGGCCGGCGAGGTTACTCATGACGGACCCACACACGTCTCCATGGTATCAGAATTGAGCCCGCATGGGTTTACTTTTGGTATCACCCAAAAGCCTCACATCATGTGAGAGTGGTGGTCTAACATATATACCCTTCATCCCATTCACTCATGAGCGATGTGGGTTGCGGGGTATTACAATCTACCCCCCTTAAATTTTCGAGTCCCGGTGCCAACCATCCATGCAGGATTCTAGAGGCGGCCCCTAAGGGCTCAAGAGGTGTCTCCACCCGCCCATACGGTGCACCACTTTGCCCTGCATGGCACTTAGTTTATTCAATTTCAGTCAATCCCGCTCTGATACCACTTGTAACGACCCGTCCACAAATGGGGCGAGACCCAGCCTGTTGGGCCGGCGAGGTTACCAATGACGAACCCACACACATCTCGATGGTATGATATTATCCGCTTTAGACTTGAGCCCGCACGGATTTACTTTTGATCACACCCAAAATGCCTCATACCATGTGAGAGTGTTGGTCTAACATATATTCCCTTTATCCTGTTCACTCATAATTAAGAGATGTTGATGCGGGAATTACAGTTACACATGTTTGATTTTTGATCACTCATAAGGCTTCATGGCTATGTCAAATACTGTACATCTCACTTGTACGATATTATCCGCTTTTGACCAGATCCGTCACTCATAAGTTTTGGACTCATCTAACCTTTAGGTCAGATTAATTATATCTAGTGACTAACCATTTGCAACCCTCGTGGGTTTGGCATGGATCCCGCTCTGATTTTAGTTGTAACTTATAACAGCACAATCACTCTAATCAAGACCCGACTCTTTAGGCTGGTGGAGTTATATAGTCATGATTACACTGTACACATCCCATAATGGATATGATATTGACCCGTGGAATTTGAGTAATGAGTTTTTAAATGTGCATCGATACTAATAATTATAACTATTTTGGTATTACACGGGGTAATCAAGGAGTTTTCAAATATTGCATTTTGTCTATTCATTAATTTAACGTGAACATACTCTAATACGCTAGCTTAAATTAAAATTTCTCTTATTTTCAACATTGTACGGCGAGGAACCCCATTAATCATGACCTAACGACAAACATTATTTGAAAGAAGTAATTCCAAAATGAAGTATGAGATTATAGAACTTTAGTAATCTTTTTATCCCAGTCTCAACTTCATGTTTTCTGTATTTGTTTGTCATATTATATATCACACTTTATTCATCGTCTCTATTCGTCTTTACTGCTCTAGTTACTATTTCCCTACTTTATTCATCATATCATCTGCTTTATTTACTTCCTCTCATGATTTTTATTCTTCCAATTATTTGTATAACTTTTTGTTTTAATCTTCGTGTTCAACCAAACATATATGGTGCTGAGAGACAAATGATGTAAATTTTGATATAGTTTTATTTTTTGAAATATCTTAAATGGTAGATGTGGAATTTGAGTAATGGATTTTTAAATGTGCATCGACACCAATAATTATAACTATTTTGGTATTACATGTGGTAATTAATGAGTTCTTAGAAATTGCAATTAGCCTATTCTTTAATTTAACATGAACAATATGCTCTAATATGCTATCTTATATTGAAATTTCTCCTATTGTCAACGTTGTACGGTGAGGATCCCAACTGATCATGAATAAATGACAAACATTATTTGAAAGAAGTGATTCAAAAATGAAGCATGAGAATAATTTTAGTAATCCTTTTTGTCCCAGTCTCAACTTCATGTTTTCTTAATTTATTTGTCATATTATATCTCATACTTTATTCATCATCTCTACTACTTTAGTTACTCTATCTCCTACTTTATTCATTATATCATTTGATTTATTTACTTCCTCTCATGATTTTCATTCTTCCAATTATTTGTATAGCCTCTTTTTTTATCTCCGTGCTCAACTAAACATGGTGCGGAGAGACAAATGATGTATCATATATAATAGACGAACTTGCAATTTTATTTAATTTTTCTCTTTTTGCCATCATCATAACACATGTAAAAACTCAGGATTTTTTAAGGAAAATTTTGTCTTTGGTACTACCGAAGGAACATCTCCGCTTTTGATACTCAAAAATTAATATATGAGTCCAACTTTTGGACGCTTGTCATCGAAAGTAGTCAAAGTACCAGATATATTTATTTATTTGAGTCTAAAATATATTTTTGATAGCGAATAATCTGTAGATGGTTTTTAATTTTTTTCCTTTGAGTTCAATTTGGGCCACAAATTATATTGAAACACACTAAATGAAATTAATTATACATTTTCATGTTAATTTTTAAATATAACATGTATTATCTAAATAAAAAGAGAAAATACTGATAAAAAACATAAGAGGCTTAAGCATATTTTAACCCATAGACTCGACTAATGAAAATTCATTTGTTTTTGTAAGGTCATTTTTTTATTAAAGAACTTAAAAGTAAATTTAATTAGATATAATTTAAAAGTAAACTTGTGGTCAAAATAAATCTTGAAAACTGAGGATCTGAGGATCGACATATTGTACTGTAAATGTTTTGGAATAAAAGTAAACAGTTTTGGTTCCAAAAAAAAAAAAAATCTTGAAAACTGAAATGGATACTTAAATAGCAGGACAACTATTCATATAATATATTCATTCTTTCAAACTAAAGTTAATTTCAAATACACCTATACCACCTTATACCTCTTTTGGGACTCTAACCCCAACCTTTCATGTGCTACTCTATCACCCTACATATGAAGACACTAAAAATATTAAATTGACACAATAATGATTATCTATGAGACCATCTTTCACTTTGTCATGCATATCTAATTTTGTTTACCGTAATTTATAAATAGAACGCTAAACAAATATATTTGTATTCAATAATTTTGTGCATCGTCTTTATTTTCATGAAACTTAGTTAATAATTGTCTTTGTTAACTATAATCATTTCAGTCGGGAAAAAAAAAATATCTTTTTGTGGAAACTCACAAATCAAATTGGACATGGAATTTAGAAGAATATTAATTCTCATTTTGAAATATTTCAATATTTACTAAAATTATTTTGACATTATGTATAATTAACCTTATTCTTACCCTAGTTTTAACATTTTCAATATTAGTTAAAGCCTAACTTTCTTATTTATTTATTTATTTGTAATAGAGGTGAAAATAAATATATAAATAAAAGAATATGTTGGTTTACTTGCAAATAGTGTGAAAAATATTTAATTTTGTAACCACTACTTCATATTAATGTTTTGCATACATTAAACATGGATCACTAAAAATATTAAATATGGGTTTTTATTAAAACTTAAAAAGAATTTAAAATGCAATAAAATAATTTAGAAAATATTTTTGGCCAAAATGCCACATAGTGCGAACAAACCTCTAAGTGTGTTCTTAGATCAAAACAAAACCTAGCTTTCATATATTCCGACTAATATTTATTACATATTTACTACTGGCTAAGATTTAGTACCGTCAGCAGGTACGATCTCTACTTCATACGGATAGTACACATTCCCATAAATCCACTTCGGCGACATCTTTGCGTAGCCCTTATGCCCCCAATCGGGGATGTGTACGTGCCCATGAATTTTTAATGATATAGAATTCACCATCGTCAACATCCTCACCATAACCAATTATCAAGACAACGTGTTCGTCCTCATTTACAGGTTTCACTTCCTTCCCTCCCTTATATTTTTTTGAGTTTTTTGAAGAACCGGACTCGGTAGGGTATTTCAAAATACTCTGAAAACATAAAAAATGGTAAAATTAAAATTCAAAATTCAGAAACAATTGCATATTTGAGAACTTAAAAAAAAAACTTACACCATCCAATAACTTTAGTAATCCTTTTTGTCCCAGTCTCAACTTCATGTTTTCTTAATTTATTTGTCATATTATATCTCATACTTTATTCATTATATCATTTGATTTATTTACTTCCTCTCATGATTTTCATTATTCCAATTATTTGTATAGCCTCTTTTTTTTATCTCCGTGCTCAACTAAACATGGTGCAGAGAGACAAATGATGTATCATATATAATAGACGAACATGCAATTTTATTTAATTTTTCTCTTTTTGCCATCATCATAACACAGGTAAAAACTCAGGATTTTTTTAAGAAAATTTTGTCTTTGGTACTACCAAAGGAACATCTCCGCTTTTGATACTCGAAAATTAATATATGAGTCCAACTTTTGGACGCTTGTCATCGAAAGTAGTCAAAGTACCAGATATATTTATTTATTTGAGTCTAAAATATATTTTTGATAGCGAATAATCTGTAGATGGTTTTTAATTTTTTTCCTTTGAGTTCAATTTGGGCCACAAATTATATTGAAACACACTAAATGAAATTAATTATACATTTTCATGTTAATTTTTAAATATAACATGTATTATCAAAAATAAAAAGAGAAAATACTGATAAAAAACATAAGAGGCTTAAGCATATTTTAACCCTAGACTCGACTAATGAAAATTCATTTGTTTTTGTAAGGTCATTTTTTATTAAAGAACTTAAAAGTAAATTTAATTAGATATAATTTAAAAGTAAACTTGTGGTCAAAATAAATCTTGAAAACTGATATGGATATTTAAATAGCAGGACAACTATTCATATAATATATTCATTCTTTCAAACTAAAGTTAACTTCAAATACACCTATACCACCTTATACCTCTTTTGGGACTCTAACCCCAACCACTCATGTGCTACCCTAGCACCCTACATATGAAGACACTAAAAATATTAAATTGGCACAATAATGATTATCTATGAGACCATCTTTCACTTTGTTATGCATATCTAATTTTGTTTACCGTAATTTATAAATAGAACGCTAAACAAATATATTTGTATTCAATAATTTTTTGCATCGTCTTTATTTTCATGAAACTTAGTTAATAATTGTCTTTGTTAACTATAATAATTTCAGATGGGAAAAAAAATATCTCTTTTTGTGAAAACTCACAAATCAAATTGGACATGGAATTTAGAAGAATATTAATTCTCATTTTGAAATATTTCAATATTTATTAAAATTATTTTGACATTATGTATAGTTAACCTTATTCTTACCTTAGTTTTAACATTTTCAATATTAGTTAAAGCCTAACTTTCTTATTTATTTATTTATTTTGTAATAGAGGTGAAAATAAATATATAAATAAAAGAATATGTTGGTTTACTTGCAAATAGTGTGAAAAATATTTAATTTTGTAACCACTACTCCATATTAATGTTTTTCATACATTAAACATGGATCACTAAAAACATTAAATATGGGTTTTATTAAAACTTAAAAAGAATTTAAAATGCAATAAAATAATTTAGAAAATATTTTTGGCCAAAATGCCACATAGTGTGAACACACCTCTAAGTGTGTCCTTAGATCAAAACAAAACCTAGCTTTCATATAAGCGTTTTTTACCGTAATTTATAAATAGAACGCTAAAAATATATGTTTGTATTCAACAATTTTGTCCATCGTCTTTATTTTCATGAAACTAATTAGTTAATAATTGTCTTTGTTAACTATAATCATTTCAGTCGGAGAAAAAAAATCTGTTTCTTTTTGTGCAAACACACAAATTGGCATGCCATTTAGGAGAATATTAATTCTGAATATTATAATTTTTATTAAATTTATTTTGACATTACGTAAGTTAATCTTATTCTTACCTTA
This sequence comes from Plantago ovata, assembly GCA_028274465.1. Lineage (NCBI taxonomy): Eukaryota > Viridiplantae > Streptophyta > Magnoliopsida > Lamiales > Plantaginaceae > Plantago > Plantago ovata. The sequence continues at coordinate 86,267,106 of CM051458.1, read as the reverse complement.
GTTTTAATATTTCCAATATTAGTTAAAGCATAACTTTCTTATTTATTTATTTATTTATTTTGAAATAGAGGTGGAAATAAATAAAAAAATAAAAGAATATGTTAGGTTTACTTGCAAATAGTGTGAAAAATATTTTATTTTGTAACTACTACTCCATATTAATGTTTTTCATACATTAAAGATGGATCACTAAATACATTAAATATGGATTTTTATTAAAAGTAAAAAAGGACTTAAAATGTAATAAAATAATAAAAAAAATATTTTTAGCAAAAATGCCACATAGTGTGAACACACTTGTAAGTGTGCTTATTGATCAAAACAAAACCTAGCTTTCATATATTAATAGATAGATAGATAGATAGATAGATTTTATTTGTTATACTTTTACCACAGAGTACTTATTATTATTGTATGTAAATGTGAGTCTTTGGATTTATATTAGTAATGTTAATTGTGTGTGCGTTAAAAAAAAAAAAAAAAAAAAAAAAAAAAAAAAACAAAACTAAAAGTGTGAATATGGAATTCATGTTAAAAATATTATAGATGAAATGTGGGATGTTTTTGTTTTTAAAATATAAAATGTAAATAATTGATTACAATAAGAGTTTAGTCTATCCCTGTTACTCAATATTTGCAAGATACTTGGAGGTGAGGAGTTGGGGATGTTGAAGAATCTAAGCTTGTTTCATCAGTTGAGAGCTATGTGTGTGTATATCCGGATGTTACTCAACCTCCACGGGATACTTAAATGTGAGGAGTCGGAGTTGTTGAGAAAACATCGCTTAAACTTATCTCAAATTTCTAGATTTTCTTTTGAAGTTAATTAAACATTTGAGTGAGCTGAGTTATGATAGGAAACATGAACTAAAAGAGTATTAAGTTTGTCTTAGTTTAGAAATAGGAATTAGTATTTAGTTATTCCTTAATTAGTTTATATTCTAGTCTAGTCCTATATTGTTTTAATAGTGGATTTATAGTTCGTTCCCTAGTTGATTTTTAGTTCCATAGAACATGTTTTTGGTCCTATAAATACAAACCATACCTTACTAGTATATGTACTTTTTTTTTTGAAGTAGCAGTTTTATTTCATCCTACAAACTGTACAAAGTTTGGTCGAGGGCCGAACCCACAAGCCGGGTGGTCTCTCCATATATGTCCGTGATTACATAGTTTTTCAACCAAACAGGCAAAAGGTCCCATGTCCAAGACACCACTGGAGAAGCCATGGTGCTGGACAGTTCTGCTACTACTTCATGTCGAAATCTACTACTAGCAACTTTAGAGAGGAGGTCTGCTGCTGTGTTTCCTTCCCTATAGATGCCCTGGATGTAGACGGCCCCAAAATTTGGAATCAACGCTCGGATATCATGCAGAAGAGCTCTGGCTGGACGAGGTGGCAAAATAAATAAATAAATAAATAAATAAATAAATAATAAAAATAAAAAATCACGAGAATCATTCTCCCTCGAGAGATTCTTGAAGATGATAGCCGGAGCATTGATTTTGTTTCAGAAGAGTACAGTATGTACACATTTGGTTACAGAGATTCAGATGGCCATTACAACTTTTGCTCAGACAGAACCAGAGAACAAATCTCGGAGGCCATGGACGCTTTACTCAGTGTGGTTGATGAGAACGGGGTTCCACTGTATCCGGATAATTTAGAATTTAGAATTTTGGCATACAGTTGCAGTTATCCCAAACGGCATGTACCCTTTTTGAGTGTGGATATTGTTCGTCTGAATGATATTCCTCCCGGAGTTCAAGGACTTGCCAAACTAGTTCGTCGGGTTATGGATCATGAGAATGATGAGGAGTTTGTGTTTTTCATTCTCGTGTTGATATTTGGAGAGGGTATACGATTGCGGGAGGTGGAAGATTTCGTATTGAGGAGGTTTTATGGGGATAAAGGAAATATGCAGTCGGAAAAATGGGCTGATGTTTTCACACAGATTAAGGACTATGGTGAAATTTGTAGATGCTTCAAGGATCCTCTGAATTCGCGGCTTTTTGTGGAGACTTTCTTGCGGACAAAAGCTAAGGTGGAGATTGATCAAATATCGGCGATCATCAACCGTTCTGACAATCAAATTCTACGTCGTGGTGGTGGTCATCGTCGCAGGGGATACAGTCGTTGGATGGGTCGACAACAATCTTCTCATGATTTCAGGTCTGCGAAGAGGGAAAGAACTCATCCAATCTTACTGAATTTGAGTTTTGCTCCTAATTTGTATTTGTGATTCTTGAAATTTATTAATAAAACTCCTCCAAGGACGTCCACCTACCCATTCTCTATCAAGATGAGGAACTCCTTATGAAGATGCACTTGAGTCAAGATTGGCCTAGGATTTTTAGTAAGCTCAACAGAATTAAGACCATTTGCATTGGTGCCATCCCATGCCATGGCATGGTGCACTATTTTGCCACGATGTCGCGGCATCGTGGCTTGTTTCTGCATTGGTTGCCACGATGCCGCGGCATGGTGGCCTTCTTTATTTTTATTTTTTATTTGTAATTATATTATGATAATATGAACTAAAATTAACACAAAATATATTTAATAGTTTATTTGAAATAACTTACATCAAATTTAAACACATAACACACAGAATCATACTCATTATACAACGAGTTTACATCAAATTTAAATCACAAAATCTAACGAATTGAGATGCAACAACCACACAACACACAAACATAAAATGCATGAAACTTAAAAGAAATAAGAGACACGATTGATGAAGCTCGCACAATCAATCACTAACACCTCCAGATATGTTCCATGAGGTCTGAAGTTAGTCGTTCATGCGTGTTGATGCTATGGATCTGTTATTATTCATGTACTCATGCAGAGAGTTTATTGTTGATGTCGTCCTTCGAATATGAATTCCACGATCGAAATCCTCAACGTAAGACCTTGTGTCGTCCTCAAACTCTTTCTTCAGGCTTTCCATTTCACTTTCATAGTTTTTGTATGTGTGGCGTTCATCCTCAACTATCATATTGTGGAGTGTGATGCAGCAATCCATGATCTTACGGAGTGTGGACTTGTTGTGAGCAAGAGTCGGGTTTCGTATTATTGCAAACCGTACTTGCATAACTCCAAAAGCCCGTTCCACATCCTTACGACAAGACTCCTGGAGCTGAGAGAACTTGGATTCTTTATGAGTGATGGGATTGGGGATGGCACTCACAAACGTAGCCCATGCTGGATAGATGCCGTCAGTTAGGTAGTACGGCATGCTGTATTGATGGCCATTCACCGTAAATTCCACAGGAGGTGCAATGCTGTTGAGAAGATCCTCGAACACTGGTGAACGCTGCACGATTGATAAGTCATTGAATTTTCCGGAAACTCCAAAGAATGAATGTCATATCCAAGTGTCTTGGGATGCCACAGCTTCTAACACAAGGGTAGGACTTCCACATTTCCCTTGGAATTGACCGTGCCACACCGTCGGAAAGTTCTTCCATATCCAGTGCATACAACCGATATTCCCAATCATGCCCGGAAAGCCTCTTGCTTTGTTGATTGCTAGAAGTCGCCGTAAGTCGTCTTCATTGGCCCTCCTCATGTAGGTTGCGCCAAACTCTGCAACCACAACGTCACAAAAACGCGAGAGACATTTCAAAGCCGTACTTTCACCAAGGCGACAATACTCATCAATCGAGTCAGCACAACACCCATAAGCTAGCATTCGAATGGTTGCGGTACATTTTTGGTGTGTGGATAACCCCTGACGGCCTGCAGCATCTAGCTTGCAGACAAAGTAATCATCTTGATGCACAACACCAGCAACTACTCGTTCAAACAAGGCCCTGCGCATTCTGTATCTGCGTCGGAACTTATCTGCATAAGGAGCGACCTGACCAAAGTAATCACGCTCCATTAGCACGGCATGTGAAACTCTTTCCCTGTCAATATATTTTCGCTTCTTCTTTGAAGTCTTTTTTGGTTGTTCTTGTTGTTGATGTTGTTGGATGGAGTGCATCATATGGGGTATGTTGTTCATTATGAACTTTTGAGCTTTCTTGAAGGTATTCGAGGAAGAGGCAGAGGAAGAATATGCAAAGGAGGATGCAAAATTCAAACTTTCATCAGACGATGACGAGCTTGATGATGAAGAGCTTGATGACATGATTCTATTAAACTTAAGAAGTGGAAGAGGGTTGGTGTATCTAAATTGAGTTCCAGAGTTGCATTATATAGACATGGATGAGACACATTGCCTCGGATGTGATACGATTTTTGAAGATAAGATTTTTGGAGATAAGATTTCAAAAGATAAGATAAGATTCTAAGTCATGGCTGAGTCATATTGCATATGATGCCTCAAGTAGTGTTATGATTCCTGACGAATTCAAATTCATGATATCTGACAAAGTAAAGTTCTGATTCCTGACAAAGCAAATTAAAAAGTTGCTTGACTAAAAGTAAAGTTTTGATTCCTGACAAATTCAAATTCAAAGAAAATTCATTTCATTACAACGGATACATGGGAAATGAAAATACAAACAAGTCACACTTAGGAATGTAAAATAACACAACGCGAAAATTAAAGTACAAACACGCCACACTTAAACGCCTAAACAAACACACTTAAACACTTAACAAACACACTTAAACAAGTTCCACCCTTCAATTGTTCGGAAAATTCGGCTCTGAGTGCATCTGCCACTGCTCTCTGCTCGGCATTCAAATTATCGTAGTGAGGCAACAGATCCATCAAGAATTTCATCCGCTCATTCTTCAGCTTCTCCTCTTTCAAGTACTGGTCCTTCAGTTTCCTGGCCTCCTTCTTTTCCTCCTTCTCCCTTTCAAAGGCGAGCCTGCTGTTATGAGCTTCCTTGTCCCACTCAATCCTCTGTCTTTCATACTCAAGAGATTGGGGATAATTACCATTGAATTGCACCCATCCCTCACCTATCGTCTCCATTGCGGAGTTGCAAGAACTTCCACCTTGTGCCATCTTTTTCGCCTTGTCCCGACCCATAGGGCGTTTCGGACTCGAGACACTGTCATCAACCAAGTGGTATCGCTTCGTCCCACTACTGCCACCTCCCGTTGACTCCATTCGTTCATCCCCATCTCAACATCCACAGTGACATTGTTTAGATCTTGCTTCTTCTTCAAGTGAGTCTCCCAATTCAAGTACATTTCATACATCGGGTACGACTTCACAACATCACACTGTTTAAACAGATCAAAACCAGAGCGGTACAGTCTGTTTTCCTTGTGAAATTCTTGAGCCGTGTTGATCACATCGTCGTTGTTGAATCCACTACGCTGGCCAACTGCACTCACAACCCTATCATAACAGCCAAGTCAATTATTAATTTTCTTCTTGATACGTCCGACTCTTTTGCGCACTGAATCTGGAGTGCGGTTGATAAGTCCGGCGTGCAACCCGTCCGCCCTAGCCTCCTCATACATTTCATGAACCTTTTTGAATAAAGTAGCATACCTCTGGTTCGTACCGATGATAGGATCCGAGCAAACATCCATATAGCAACGAAGGAGAACCAAATCTTCCTTCTCGGTCCATTGCACGTTCCGTGGTGGAGTCTTGGCGTTTGTCGCATTAGCAGTGGCGGCCTCCTTCCCTTTTCGGCTACAACCCGTTGGCTTTGGCTGATTTTGGGGCTGAGTCTCTGCAACGAACTCAGGAGTTTGGGAGAATATTCCCGGTATCTGAGACTGAGGAGATGGGAAATTTTGGGTGTTTGGCTCTTCGGGCTCGTTTTGAAACAAAGGGCGAACAACATTCGGTGAGGTAGAGTTCAACAACGGTTTGCGAAGTTGGCTCATGAGCTCTGCGTACAACTCTTTCTCATATTCCTTCATATATGCAAGAGTTTCACGAATGTAAAGTTGACCGTTGAACTCCATCTCACCGGACAAAAAAATAGAGGGTTAAGGGGGTTTTGATGTTAAGAGTGTATTTTGAGTTTAATTAAGAGAGAAATGGGGGTTGGAGATGGGGTGCTCCAAACATAGTCGAGATTGGTCTCTATTTATAGATCTCGAAAAAATAGAGCCGTTGGTGATTTTTATTTACTTTTTGCATTTTTTTTTTCGAGTTATAGCCGTTTTTGTCCGTTGAGGGAAAGTAAATAAACAAAAGAAAAAAAAAGAGAAAATAGGACATTGAGGGGCTACCAAGTGACACCCCCTCAATTAACGCCTTTCTTATTGACGACGCGGTGTGAAGAAAGTTCAGACGCCGGCCTCCATGCCCCGGCGTTAATCCATCAATGCGACGCTACGCCGCGGCGTCGGGACGCCGCTTTCCCATGCCGAGCTCCTCCTGGCACCGATGCAGACGGTCTAAGGAGCTCTCCAAGGACGTGGTTTGCTCAAGTTTGACCCACAATATCTGAGTGGTTGAAAGTTGAACACACATTAATTCAAGTAGACTTTAGTGCCTTAAATGCGTTTGATAAGTACCTAGAGAATTGAACTAGGCCGGTCTTACATGGACCATCATCATTAACTTGTTAGCCATAATTTGGACAAAAATGTTAATCGAGTTGTAATACAATAAAAAGAAAAGGATTAGATGGAGTAATATTGTTAAATATCCATCTAATCCTTTTCTTTTATTATAGTTGGGTTCCATATAGTTGAATATTAAGTTGATTTTAATTATTTACATGTTATGCATATATAATTTTATATTGTTTGAATCGTTGTTGTTGGATGACGTTGTTCATTGCATTTTTTACGAATCTCTTGACTTCTTGTTTTCTACTTATATTTTCATAATGAGATTTTATAAATTATTTTTCAATACAATTTAGGATTAGCATGAAGATCAACAAAGTGATCGATAAGTTGAGGAAGAAGTGGTCTTGCAATAAAGTTTCTACAAAGAAGAAGTTAGGCGAGCTAGAAAAACCACTTCATCGAATGATTGGGGATAAAGAGAGCGAGATTAGCGATCTGAGTGCAATTGTTAAAGGTGGTATTTATATAAAAGTGGTATTTTCAAGTAAGCTGCAAACACTAAGTGAGATCCACAATAAGAACATCGAAAATCTTATATAAATTATTGACATTTGGATAGTAAGGTTTCTGAAACCGCATGCATGAACTATGTGTACGACTGATATTTCAAACTAAAGGTAAGATCTTTGAGTTTATCCGAATTAACTCAATTGAATCTCAATTGGTGGAGATATATAAATATACTAGGAACCGCGTGTGAAGCGTAATCTTATAAAACATTATTATTTTATTAAATAATATATTAAAATAAATGGAGTGAATATATAATTTTCACATAATGACTTCAAACGTATAAAAAAATAACTAATTGAGTAATTAAACTTAATATAAATGGTGTGCTAAATGTATATAGTTTTTGTAATTATGCAATTAATAGTTTTGAATTGAACTATATTAGACATACGAAAAGTTTTATTCCGATGAGTTAAGAACCATCAGATACATCTCTACACTTTGGAAACATTCAACTTCAAAATCCGCAATGTATCTTTTTCGCATGTTAATTTGCATTCTTCATCAGTTGAATATATTGTCAAGTGCTTTATATAAACATTCTAGTTTCATAATATGATATTTTTAGTTATTTTTATCGTATGATTTAAGAATAATTTAAGGTCAAAATGACCATCGAAAAAGTCAACAAAATCAAGTGTTATATTTATTATTGGACGGAGAAAGTATGTCTTTTTTTTTTATAAGAACATATCATGGTTATTTTTAAAATTAAGTATAATACGTCATACAAATTTATGTTAAAAAATAAAAAATTAAGAAGAGAATAAATAAAAAAGAAAAAAATTACGTCAATAAGATTCGAACCCAGCACCTTCAACTAAAATAATGATACAAATAATAGAGAAAAATCACGCCAACAGGATTCGAACCCTACATCTTATAATTAACTAATGACACATGTACGCACCAGATTGAAATTGGATAAGCAAGATCAACGGATTAAAATTGATTGGTAGGTCAATCAATTGGTTAAATCAACCGACTTATTATATTACTTTAATTAATTAATAATGGTTATTATCCCTACATTAGTATGGCCCAATATGATTCTTGAATTAGTACGTGGATAAAAAAAATTCAAAAATACGTATAATGGTAATTTGAAAATTTCAAACGCGATATGGGTTTGAATGTAATTTGACTATAGACATCATAATTACCAACAACAACAACCAATAGCAACTGTTTTTTTTGAAAGATAATACGTGCATTAAAAATTACGAGTCCGAAAGTACAGAACGAAATTTAAGTACACTGTCTTGCCTAATTACATTAGCTAACCAATTTGGGCATACATCCCAAATATAAACAAAAGTTGAATCGTCCGAGGATGATTCTGGTTTTCCAAACTTCCGGGATCGGCCTTCCAATGCCAATTTGTCTGCGACACCATTGAGTTCCCGGTACACAAAACGTAATTCCACCTTCTGTACTAACTGCAACTGTCTACGTGCTTCCTGGAGGAGTAGTTCTTGATCTCTTGTGGCTGCCAAAACATGTGGCCTGTTGATGCATGACTCCAAAATTTTAGAATCAGTGTTAATGATAATATTTTGACAGTCAAGTTTTTCACAAAGTTTTATGCCAAATAATAAGGCATGAAATTCCGTCGTAGTGGCATCAGTTTTTCCCAAATAAGTAGTTCCTGCTAATAAAAATTCTCCTTTGCTATTTCTAATGATTGCGCCAGCACCTGCATGGCCAAGTATGGGATCAAATGATCCATCTATATTTAAGCAAACCACTCCTGATGGTGGAGGTGACCATTGACAAGGAATTAGAGTGGTGTGTTTATGTTTTGGTTCTTCTTTGACTTGGTGCTGGTGGTCATGGATAATTGCCAGCACTCTTGTGTGCATTTGTTGTGGTGTAATAGTTTTGTTGCCAAAGAGTATCTCATTTCTGAATTTCCAAATCATCCATGCAGTGATTAAGGCATTGACTTGTGCTTCCATATTATAGGCTTTATTAAAAACCAGGTTCTGGAAGGTTTGGGAAGTCTGTAAGGGGGAAAGGAAATGCCTTATGCTTGCAAAGCATGGGCAAGTGAACACCAAGTGGTCTAGATGTTCTTCTTCCAGTTTGCAGAGGTTGCACAATGGTGATGGAATGATATGTTTGTGGAAGAGAGATTGTGCTGTAGGAAGCTTTTGATGGACTCCTAACCAAATGAAAATTTTGATTCTTGGTAATAGATGCAAAGACCATATTTGTTGCCATGGCCACTGAGGACCTTGTTCTGAGGTGTGATTAGTAAGGAATTGGTAAGCACTCTTGACAGAGAAGATTCCATTTTTCCCCAGATTCCATACCAATTTGTCTTCCATTCCTTCTGCCAAAGGCATTGCAATGATTTTATTAACAATTTCTTTGGGAAGGATTAGCTCCAAAGCATGTATATTCCAAGTGTTATTGAAAATGTAGTCTTTTACTACTGCAGAAGAGTTGTTTGGTGTAGCATAATCTTGTAAACTCTTATTATGAAGCCATTTATCTTGCCAAAAGTTTATAGATGTACCAGACCCTACATGGTATGTGAGTCCAGTTCTGAACTCTTCTTTAAGTTTTATGAGATTTTTCCAGAACCAATTTTGTTGAGGCCTTGCAACTGCATCTAAGAAGGTGGTCTCAGGGAAATATTTTGCCTTGTATACATCAAACCAAAGTGATTTAGTTTGTGTATGCAAGTTCCACAAGTGTTTGAGGAGAAAAGCTTTGTTTAAATTTGAAAGATCCCTGATACCAATAGCAACTGTTGTTATGCCTCATCATATCTCTTCGACACTAGCTATATCCTATATATTATCCAATATTCTATAATATATCCTATAACCTATATATCATATATATCATCCTATATCCTATGTTAAATTTCAAAATTAATTAATTTGAAATTAGCATCCTATATCCTATATATATCATTTCATACATTGAACCATCACGGTGTGGATCTTCTATCCCACTTTTTTGTATCTCATTTCATATCTCACTCTTCTACATTCTCCTATATGTTGAAGTAATTTTTTTTAATTGCCATCAAGCATAATGGCATTAGGAGAAATGTATGATATAATTGGTCCATATATAGTTTTAAATTTAATCTCAGTATTAGTATAAAAGTAAACAAACATCAATTACTAGGATCATGGCCCGGCCATAGTCGTAGTGGTTTAGTAGAGGATTTAGGGATTGTTTTTGTTAAGAAAAGGCAAACAATAACGTGATGAATAAGCTTATATAATTTTAATTTGTTATTACATTTTACTATACTAGTTATTTTTTTGGAATTTATGTTTCTCATGATTAGTAGTACACTTTTGGAATTTTTGTTGTTTGAAAATATTTTTTACTTTAGTTGCCTAGTTATGTAATTAATTAATTTAGGCAAGTAAAAATAAATTTTCACATGTCACATGTAGGAGAATGGAACATGAAATGGGATACGAAAAAGTGGGATAGAAGATCATAGATTTCCTTACTAATGCATATCCTCATGTACTAATACTAATACCTATTTATAGGTGTACAATGCCCTAATAAACTGGTCCTCATATAATAAAAATAATAATAAACTGATCCGCTCAAATATATCTGCGAATTTGTTCGCACTTGCACCGGTTGGGGTGTCGTTTCCGCCGCAGTTGGTGTCGAAGAGAAATTATGAGGCGTAACATCAACTGCTATTTGGTTGTTGCTGCCAGATAAGTTCAGATTTTTTCATACAAATTAAACGGAGCCTTAAGTTGAATGAAAACTTTCTATTTTTTTAATTAGAAAAATTATAGTATTAAGCCAAAAAAGTAAAATATAAAGATTGCTATAAAAAATAGGAAGTATAAAATATGATCTTACACATGATGTTGAAATTATATAGCTAGATATCTCAACAACACTTTACGTTTACGCGCCATATGGGGGCACAAATCAACTAATGAGTTCCAAATTCATAAGATGTTTCTCTTAGTAAAAACAATGTAAATACAACATTATTTCCTTTTATCAACATAACTAATAAGTTTCAAATTCATCCATTTCAGAAACTAACTCAACACATTATAGTAAAAGATGTAAGGTTTGGACACAAAAGAAGAAAAAAAAATACAAAATTATCTTTTGCAGTAATTGATTCAAAACTCTAATTTTGAATAAATATAGATACTTAGTTCCCATATGTTGGAGTTAAAGAATATATATGGTACTAAGGAATCACCGTCGCTTGTTGGTCAGTGATATTACGTACCTTCTTACCAAACTCTGCAATATTGAATAATTTTATCAGTGGCCCAACAATTCCTGAGGGTAGTGTTAGCCATATTCAAATTCCACATTCTTGAGGGTAGTGTTAATCATAGTAATCATAAATCACCATTAGTTTTGGCAATCCATGAATCTGGTAATTCGGCCATCTATAAGCATATGGTGAATTGGTGATACAATAATACATGCTGGAATGTATTTACTAATGTGCCTAATTATAAATTATAATGATTTTAGTCCAACTTATGTTGATATTATTTGTTGTGGAGGTCGATTTTATGCTCTTTGTATGTCAGGGAAACTAGTTTTAGTAGATGTTCATACTGATTCTGATTGTTCTGTGACTGATGTTGTGAGTGTGACTGACGTTCTCGATTCGATCATTCATGGGGATAATAAGTATCTAGGTGATTCTGATAAATCACCATTAGTTACAATGGATTATGGCAATTATGATGTATATACTTGAATTACATGCAAACTAATATAACTAATATATGAACTGAACTAAATTTAACATATTTAAACTGAAATGAACGTAATATATCTAAACTGAACTGAACTAAACCGAACTTACATCTTTTACATCTTTTAGTATAATGAACTAACTCAACCCGTTGAATGCTTTTTAGCATATTATTTCTAATTTATCCATGTATGATTTATCAACTAATGTAGCTAAAATTCTATACAAGTTCTAAGAAGCTTATTATGTTGCGGAAGTTCTTCGATGTATTATTTTGCATATGATAAAAATTCTACGTAAAACTCGTCGTTGAAGATGAATTGCGTTGCTTCCTTCTTTCATCTTTGATAGTGAAACCACTCATGTCTCACCTCTTTGAAGGGGAGAATGGTGTCTTTCTCCTGTGATATCCTGGATTTTCAGCATTATATGTTTAAGGCTTTTATTGTTTCTTATTTGGTAAACCTGGTTAAACGTGATGTACCTTTTGCTTTGGGTTACCCTTTTTTTTACGATTAATTCGTTTTTACTGTGTGGTATTAGTGTTTTATACCAAATGGGAGTGCTCATTAAACATATACTATTTGTTTTCCTTACAGTATTGGTTAGCACGATTGCAGTCAAATACGCTTTAAGCTAGATCCTTGTAAACTTATTAGGAGAAACATATTATGAATTTGGAACTCATTAAAATGATTTTGTATTTCCTTCTGGACATAGGGAAAGAACCTATGCATGCATGAAATGATTGCGAATGTCCTATGTCGTTACCAGATCATGACTCATCAAAATTAAAATTAGTTTTGATCAGTAACTATTTTTGAAATCATTCTTGTGTGTCATTAAGGGTTAGATTCCAATAATCTGATCGATTAGTATAAATTTGAAGCAGGGTACGTAACTCGTGCTATTGGATGGACGATCTCCAAATTAAGAAAAGTCAAACTTGTTAAAAAAAATTCAGAAGAAAATGTAAATGATTGACATTTTTGTAGCAAGGTTTCCAAAATGCAAACATAGACCATGTGCAATGTTGATATCATAAACAAAAAATGTAGCTCTATGTTTTAACGCATACCATAATATAAAATGAATCGCTAGTATTATTAAATAAATTGATAATTAATTTAAATATATTAGCTAAAATAGTCGAGCAAAAAGACAATTAACATAACTAATACGGAGTACACACAAAAAAAGCTGCATTTTTGCAACGGAAGAAATCGAGGCCCGTGCTTGTGCAATTTTCTTAAGGCAATGACGTGCTCTCATTACTTACGGTGCTTGAGACCTTACATATTTTGGAATAATGAACTAACTCAACTTATATGTTGAGTTAGTGTTTGAAATGGATGAATTTGGAACTCCTTACAAAACGAAATAGTGTTGTATTTACATTTTTTAGAACACTCCAGCTCAGTTTCATAATTACAATTTGGTAAAAAAAAAAACTCATTTTAGCGTTGACTTCCCATATATTACAACTTTGTCATTTCCTTAAAAATGTTAAACCAAACAGGTCCTTAAGGGAAATTGTTAAGATATTTGAAAATAAAAAAATTAGTTTAATTTATTAAAAACAAAAATTTTAAATCAGTGGTAGTGGAGTTGCTGCTCCTCCGATCCAGCACCATTAATGGTGGTGGTGGAGCTGGAGCAACAACTCCACCCATTAATGACGGAGCTGCTGCTCTGCCATGTTTATTCAACTTGCTCCGATCGGAGCATCCCAAGCTCCAATTGGAGCAGCAAAGCTCCGATCGGAGCCTGCCCTGAGGCTTTGATCAGAGCTTCTCCTGTACGAGAGTTTAAAGAAGAAGGAGGGAAAAAAAGAAATTTTTTTTTCGAAAGTTTTTATTTAATTCTTCTTTCTTCTTCTTCTAAATACTAAGACTACTTGGATGGAAGAAAATATGATATTTGAAGAGTGTTTAATTCGCCACTTCGTCATATATTCGTGAACTAAAGTGTAATTGATGAACTAAGTTGGTTCTTTTTGTTATTAGCGTCACTAATTGGGTATTAAAAATCAGTGGACGCTTACATTTTATTACTAGGAGAAATATTTTATTAATTTTAATCTGGAATCATTAGTTGATTTGCACCCCGTTGGCGCGTAAGCGTAAAATGATGTTGAGATATGTAGCTATACAATTTGAACAAAACTCATATCTTATACTTCATCCTTTTTTATTACAATCGTTATATTATACATTTTTTACGTAATATAACAAATTTTCTAATTCCAAAAATAGAAAGTTTTTAATATTTCACATCAATTTTTTATTATTGATATTTCCTTGTTTGTCACTACTTTATCACCATCTTTCATACTTTATCATTAATTTATCAGTATAAAACCTCAAACAAACTAATTATTTAATAATATTCCTTGAATGAAGTTTTATTTTACTCCTTATGAAGATTTAAAATAAAACGAAATGGAGGATGTATACTAGTGTATCATTTTGCTATTTTTCAATGTGGGACAACTTTGAGCAACATAACCGTTCTCACTAAAATCACTAGCAATGGGTGGCTTATTTGGGGTTTAAGTTCCAAATAAACCTAAAAATCCATCCGATGGGGGCTTTTTAGTATGTAGCCCCCCCCCCCACCAAATAAGCTTAATATTAATAAACAATGTAAATTTGAATTTAAAAATAAATAAAAATTAGGTTGTTAGTGTGTACATGTAGAGCACACGAAAAAAGTATCAAATAAGCCCAAACCATTGTAAACTCAAAATGGAAGAGGCTTGTTTGGGGCTTATAATGAAATAAACCACAAGATTGAAGACAATCATTGCTACTGCTCTAATATAAGGTTCGTTTTGGACGTACAATATATCAAATCGAAACTCTCACTTAGTAGTTTACAACAATATATTTAGTTTTTCAATAATCCAATAATTAAGAAATGTTCTTATGTAAATATAATTTACAAGACATTATTTCTTGCCTTTATTTCTTAACATTACCATAGTATATGATTCATTTTAGGATAATCAGGTAGTATCTGGGAATAATTGTCAAACCCAAGTATGAGTTACTTTTCCTTAAATTTTAAAAAGTTTATTTTAAGCAAAAATATGAAATGGTTTAAAAGATGAAATTAAACAACGTTAACATAATAACTTAATTATTAATAAATTACTCCATTCAATATTTAATAATATTTTCTATTTATATATTTATATGATGCTTTAAACACCATAACTATCTTAGTTAATGATTTTAGCTTATAAGGTTAATCTGCTTAATTTTAAAGGAGAAACCACAAAAATAGTGAAACTAAATACAAAAGATTTGCTTAAACATGTAAAAAAAAGATAATCACTGTAATAAACATTTGCAATTTAGCAAACATTACTTTAATATTTATAAATCATGGTTTACATAATAATGGTAAAATCCGGTGGCTATCGGCGGCAGCTGTCCCTTCCGGTTTCTTCATGGCAAAAGGGAAGGGTAATGGCCCGGGCAGGCCGCCGAAGAAACAGGCGGTCCCTGTGCCATCCCAAACCGAGCAATTGCGAGATACAGTGACGGCGATTGAAACAGATCCGGGAGCTAGCGAGGTGCGGCCGCCAAATCTGATTGCGCATACGGCGGAGGCTGAGCACCCACTAGTGCAACCCACCGAAACACGAGCGGCAGTAGCGGCAGAGGCAGCAGGGGAATCCTGGGCGGATAAGGTTGCAGGTCATCGAAACCTATCACACGACTTGGCTGTCCCTTATTTTCCACCGGTTGGGATTGACGGTATCAAACACGCAGACATTCAAGCGGAGGACGTAGCGACAGAGGTGAAATTTTGGGAGAATTCTTTGATCATGTATAATCTTGGTAATGACCTCACCATCAATGCGGTCAGGCTCTTCATTGAACGAGTGTGGAATTTTGTGACTATGCCTGGGATATACTATAATGATGATGGGTATTTTATCCTTCGCTTTGCAACACCTAAAGAACGGGATGACGTGATGTTGAATGGACCTTACACCATCTACAGTATGCCAATGATATTGCATAAGTGGAGTGTGGATTACAGATTTGACAAGGACAGTGTGAAGTTTGTTTCCGTCTGGGTTCGGTTCCCGCAGCTTCCCCTTGGACTCTGGGGTATAAACAGTCTCGGGCGGATTGCGAGCACTTTGGGTAAGCCAATGATGGTGGATACATGTACAAAGGAGAAGCTCAGAACCTCCTATGCTCGGGTACTGATTGAAGTTGATATTTCACAGGAGTTACCGAAAACCACACGCGTCCTTAACACAGCAAATAAGATTTATGAACAACCTGTGTATTATGAATGGCTCCCGGGGAAGACAACTAAACCCAGACCAAAAAATACGCAGCCTGTGGCCCAATGGCGGCCGAAACAACCTGCCAAGACACAAGCTCCTAGGGGGCACAATCAGGAGCCGGAGACTTCGCACGGCGTGAACTCTGTGCCTCCTGCCGGGGACACGGTCCCGGTTGCTATGCACACTAATCCGGAGATTAACGTGCTGGACCCTCCCGCGGATAAAGAACTACAGGGAGATGCGGGGGGAATAATTGAGAATATAGAATCGGACCATGAGACACAGATTGAGGGTGAAATTGATACGGGGATGCCGTGGCAAACTGTCCGCTCCAAATCCAAAAAATCAGTGCAAGATCCACCTGGTGGGGAGAGGAGTGTGTCACCTATTATGTTTGGGAGTATGGGGAAAGCACATTCGAGGGGAGCCCTTAAAGTAGGGGCGAAAAAACCCCGATCATGATGATATCATGGAATGTTAGGGGCATTACTGCTGCAGCTAAACATCTGGAGGTTGGCTCCTACCTCAAGAAACATCATATTAGCATAGCTGCGTTGGTTGAGACACGTGTTAAAAAATGCAATGCCTTGCGAGTGCGTAAGCGGTTTGGCCGGCATTGGCAATTCATTGATAACTACGATAAACATCGCAATGGTAGGATCTGGCTCTTATGGGATGTGAATCGTGTTGACATTCAATTTCTGGAGGCCTCCGACCAATTTATTCACTGTAAGGTTGAAAGTTTGAATGGTGATTTTTGTTTTGTTCTTACTGCTATATATGCATATAACCAAATCCTTGAGCGCAGACCGTTGTGGCAAGACATAGCGCGCCTAGCGGCTACTGTCCAGGGACCTTGGCTACTGCTCGGGGACTATAATAATGTTCTCAGCTCCCATGATCGCATTGGTGGGCAACCGGTACATCAACATGAAATTATTGATATGCAAGTCATGATGGATAATGCGAGCTTGAATGAACTTCCCATGTTTGGAAATGATTACACCTGGTCTAATAAACACACGCATGGCAACGTTCGTTCCAAGATTGATAGGGGACTTGGGAATACGACGTGGTTCCTCCAGTTCCCTTGGGTGAAAATAGAGGTCGGAGAGCCGGGCGTCTCTGACCATTCTCCTCTGAGGGTACAACTGACGCGGCACCGCCTTAAAGGCCCTGCTATGCGGTTTCGGTTTATGAACTGTCTAACAGAGAAGGCAGAGTATCTTCCCCTTGTTCGCAATCACTGGTCATCGCAGGTCACTGGCCGACCTATGTTCCGGCTTTGGTCCAAGCTACAGATTTTACGGCCTAGTTTGCGGCAACTTGGAAGGGAGCTTACTGCGTTGGAGCAGCAGATTGATGCTGCCCGGCATGAACTGCATGACACACAGTGCGCTCTAGTCTCGGCGGGAGGTGACACTACCTTAATACTTCAGGAAAAGGTCCAGGCTGCACGCCTACTTATGTTGCGCACAACGGAGGAAAAGGTACTCCAACAACGAGCCAAATCTACATGGCTAAGACTCGGTGATGGCAACAATGCGTACTTCCACGCTATTGTTAAGGACCGACAAGCACAGAAAGGGATTTATAAATTGGAGAATAAGTTGGGGCACCAACTCACCACTGATGATGCGATTGAAAATGAAGTTTTGCGGTTCTACACGCAACTAGTAGGCACGGACTCACCCCACCGCCTCAGTGTGGATGTGTGCGCTATGCGCAGGGGAAAACACTTATCCCCACTGCAGGGAAGGCTACTTACTGCTCCGGTGACAGACGATGAGATATGGCGGGCTCTTACTGATATCGATGATACAAAAGCCCCCGGCATCGATGGCTACAACGCCAAATTCTTCAAGACCAGTTGGCCTATTATAAAATCCGACGTGGTTGAGGCAGTGAAGGATTTTTTCGTCAAAGAGAGAATGTATAAGGCGATCAACTGTACTTTGGTCACATTGATACCAAAGACTCAGAATGCAACCTCTATGAAAGCCATGCGGCCTATATCCTGCTGTACTACAATATATAAAATCATTTCGAAGATACTCACTAAACGTTTGAGCCTTGTGATAAATTCCGTGGTGG
Organism: Plantago ovata; assembly: GCA_028274465.1. Taxonomy (NCBI): domain Eukaryota; kingdom Viridiplantae; phylum Streptophyta; class Magnoliopsida; order Lamiales; family Plantaginaceae; genus Plantago; species Plantago ovata. Next base: position 86,248,953 of record CM051458.1, on the reverse strand, counting down.
ATGGGAGCCAATCGGCATTCTTACCGGGCCGAGTTATACAAGATAATATCCTAATGGCACAAGAACTAGTTCGTGGGTATACAAGGAAGGGAGTATCACCCCGTTGCATGTTACAAATGGATTTGCAGAAGGCTTATGATACCGTGGAATGGGGGGCGCTGGAGGAAATATTACTTGAGCTAAACTTTCCAGCGCAATTTGTTCACTGGGTGATGCTTTGTGTGCGAACCGTCTCATACCGGTACTCTATAAACGACACGCCTAGCAGGTTACTAGAGGCAAGACGCGGCCTCCGACAAGGTGACCCCATATCGCCTCTTCTTTTTATTCTCATCATGGAGTATCTCCATCGGAAATTACAGAAATTAAAGCTGGAACCCAATTTTAATTTCCATCCCAAATGTGAAAGAATTGATTTGATAAACTTATGCTTTGCGGATGATCTCTTGCTTTTCTGTAGAGGTGATGAAGGATCCGTGCGACTATTGGCGCGAGAATTTGATGAATTCTCTCAATCCACCGGCCTGAAGGCAAATATTGCAAAGTGTAAGCTTTACTTTGGGGGAGTGGGGGCTCAGGAACGGGCATCCATTGTGGAACGGACAGGTTTTGATATTGGACAGTTGCCGTTTAAGTACCTTGGGGTACCATTGGTCGCTAGGAAGCTCACCATAAATATGTGCCAGCCGCTAGTGGAGAAAATCATAGTGCGAATCAAGCATTGGGCTTCCAGAATGCTTAGTTATGCGGGCAGATTGCAATTAATAAAAAGTGTGCTTTTTGCTATCACAAATTACTGGCTCCAAGTTTTTCCCATGCCGAAGAAAGTCCTCCAACATATTGAAAGTATATGCCGCAGCTATCTTTGGAGTGGAAAGGAAGAAATCACAAAGAAGGCCCCGATAGCGTGGGATAGACTTTGTGACCCCAAAAAGGCTGGGGGATTAGATATCACTGACCTTACTGTCTGGAATAAAGCGAACTTGCTAAAGCTTCTGTGGAATCTTACCGAAAAGGCGGATAAGCTCTGGGTAAGATGGATCCACGCGTATTATATAAAAGGAGAAGAGGTAATGACCTATGTGCCAACAACAACATGCTCGTGGTTCCTTCGCAACATGCTGAAATTGCGAGACCATCTGAATACTAGCCAAATCTGGGACGGAGGGCGCAATCAGCCAAAGTTTCGCACTTGTGATATTTATTACGAATTGCGTGGGAACAAACAACCGGTAGAGTGGCGTAAGCTTTTTTATTCGAACTGGGCAAGACCGAGAGCCAAGTTTATACTCTGGCTTTGCTTACATGATCGGCTTTTCACCAAAGACAGGCTTGCTCGTTTTGGAATTCCGAATGATGCCCGCTGCATGTTCTGTCAGCATGCTGAGACGGCACCACATCTCTTCTTTGAATGTGAGTTCTCTGGCCGTTTGTGGAGGGATATCATGCAATGGTTGCGCATTCCATGCACGGCTGGAAATGTGATGCGATGGATCGTAGCCAATACAAGGGGCGAAACAAAGAAGGCGCGAACTATCAAGATCGCAGCGGCTGAGACCGTATATGCGATTTGGCTACAAAGAAACCAAATGATTTTTAGCAACAATGGGGTACTGGCCGCAAGCCTCCTCCCCCGGCTGAAAGAAGCGATCACAGTGAGGTGTGATTTGTGTAAACAATTGCGAGATGTTGCCCGCAATCTAATGTTGCGACCTTGATGAGGAGGCGGGGATTGTAAGGCAGGCCGCACGGCAGGCTGCTGCTCGGGACTGTTTCTGTGCGCCTCGCTTATTAATGCTGTAGTCTGGATTATTTGTGTTTTGATATCTTTTCCCGTTTATTTGTTCATGTGGGTGGTCTGTAACATAGTAGAGAGATCAGAGGTTTTGGTCACGCCTGGATCATGGGATCGGCGTTTTTCTTGTACTTGACTTGTTTTTTGGATTTATAAAGTGCTATACGTTCAAAAAAAAATAAAAAATAATGGTAAATTTGAATTTTTCAACCCCTATATCGATTTGGAATATAATTACACCTCATAGACATCATAATTAACATAATCTATTTCAAAATCTCTAAGTAATGATGATTATGATTACTAATATAGAAACTAGAATCTCACTCGTGCCCCAAGCATTTGTCACGCACTTGCCGCGTCAATTCGTCAGACGTAACTTTCCCGAATAGGCTAGCGCGTGAGTGTACGGGCGAGTAAGGTAGGAAAATAAATTGCCAAGTAAGCATTTGGTGGAAAAAGTAAGTAAATAATACTCCAAAAATAATTTATTTACGATATCTAATATTTACGAAAAGCCTTTTTCTCCACAAAACCCTTTTTGTAATCCCTATTTCTCAACCCCTCAGAAATTCCGTCTCGTCCTTTCTTGGATCTTCTTTCGTTCTCATCTTCTGCAGATAATTTTCCCCATTTATTGGTAAGCTATTTATGATTTTTCCCTATTTTTCGTAATTTTCGTGCTTTTTTATGTGTTGTTATTTTAATTTTTAGGGTTTTAATTTAAATCCTGTTAATTTTTTTTCCTGTTTTTTCCCCTTAATTATTTTTTGCTACTCTTTTGCTGGATCCGATAGAAAGTTCAGTGAATTCAGACCTGGTTTTTATGGTGGAAATGGCTTTTTCAGTTTCTACCACAATTGAACTTTCCAGTTTACTCACTCACTTCACTGACAGTTGAATTGCTTTCAAAACTTAATTAGGGTTTTGGTTAATCTAAATTACTTCTTCAGCTCAACCAGAAGAAGATCTACTGATGATAATTGATAATTCCTTATGTTTAGGTTAATTTCAGCCGGCGAACATGTCCGGTGGAGGATCGGAGTCCGCCGTCATGGCTAGTCGTGAAACCCCGTTCAACGTGGTTCCGACGTCAGTGGTTACTTCAGCTCAAATCGAACAGCAAATGCACCTGTCTTTTGCAGGTTATGGTCCACCGGTGCCGGTAGGATCTTCGCCTCCTAATTACCCGGCAATCCCGGCTATTCCTGCTGCTGCATTGATTAACCAGGGGATTAACCAGGTCAGTGGTGGAGAGCAGCTAAAGCGAAAGAGGGGCAGGCCTCGGAAGTATGGTCCTGATGGAAATATGGCTGGTCCTCCTCACCAACAGCATCAACCAATAGCACCAGCTGTGATGCCTCAGAATTTTTCTTCGCCACCGGCTGCAGTGCAACCACCGGTAACGGATTCGCAGATGCATTTAAGCGGATCTGTGTCTCCTACGGTGAAGAAGGCTCGGGGCAGACCCCCGGGTTCTAGCAATAAGAAGCAAAAGGTGGAGCCATTAGGTGGGTGGAATATTGAAAAGTTTATTTTTCATGTTACTAAGGTTATTTAAGGTTATTTAGGTTTTGTTATTTTTATTATATGAGGACCAATTTATTATGACATTGTAGGAACTAGGAACTATAAATAGGTGATATGACTTGAGGAAATCTATTTATGGTTATAATGATTCAGTGTATAGGATAATATATATGATATAGGATGCTATGCAAATTTGCAGTATATTTCCTGGATCTGAAATGTGACCAACTTAGGATCTTTAATAGGGGAGATTACCAGCATACCCTTTTGTGCCCAACAATTGTCTTGCTTTGTGTTACTTAAAGTATAACTTGGCAAGTATGTTCAATTTCAAATTAACTACATTGAATTGAATTATCAAATTAAAGAACTCAATTTTTTTTTTGTAACATATTTGCTTTAATGTTTTATTCTGTAAAGTCTTTTAGTTGATCTAAAATAAACTATTGCTTTTTTCTTCATCTACATTTTCAAGTTTTTAGTTTTGTTCTTTTACATTATATATCTGAGGCCCAGGGAAGAATTTTGTTCACCTGCTCTTTTCTTTGTTTACCATATTTTTCACTCTCTCCTTTGTATTCACTTTTAGCATTGTCCTCAACATATAATCTTTCATCATTTTTACTTTATATTTGTAGATTTATGACTGACTTTATATTTGCAGGTTCAACTGGTATTGGTTTCATACCGCATATTCTCCACGTGCAATCTGGAGAGGTAAAAATTAATATCCTTATTCTTCCTCTTATACTGCAGCGATTTCTGTTATTTGTTTATGTAGGTTTTTAACCAACTGAAAGCTGATAAATCAACTAGAAATGCCGAGTGATCGGTTGTGCTATCATGTAGAAATGTTTTCCTCAATCCATGCATTCAGTGTAGTAAAGTTACAATCAAAGTTCTTATCATTAGGATTCACTCTCACCTTAAACTGCACTACATTGGTGTTGAGTTTGCAAACCGATATCATGCAATGTAATTCTGAATAACCACATCACATTACTCTTCCACGCCTTGTGTTGATGGCTTACTAAAACAACACATCCTGATCAGATACTAAAGTAAGATGTCCTGATCAGATACTAAAGTAAGACATCCGATCAGATACTAAAGTAAGACATCCTGATCAAATCAAGTAAAATGTGTAATTAATTAACAAACCTTCTTTAGTACCTGAAGGTCCTGATCAGATACTAAAGTAAGACATCCTGATCAGATACTATAAAATAAGACATCCTGATCGGATACTATAAAGTAAGACATCCTGATCAAATCAAGTAAAATGCATAACTAATTAACTAACCTTCTTTAGTACCTGAGCTATAGAGTGTTTTAAAGTGAAACAGGAAAATAAAGCATCGTAGAAGTAGTTGTAAGAACTTCAAATACACCTAAAGTAAGAAATGATCAGGTTTAGAGGATATAATTACGACTTACGAACATGATTGCTCTTAGGTTTCTTCTTGGAATATGTAAACCTGCACTAGAAATGGTGAACCTATCAGGATCAGCACCAACTGCTGTAAGGGCTGATTACCTCGTGAGCTACTTTTCTCATGCCAGCATGCAAGGGTTGGTCATCCCATGGACAAAGTGATATGATGACCCACACGGATCATGCATGACATACTACAAGGAAGAAATATTAATGAACCTAATATTTTTTCAGCTGCATTTGTGCGATTATAACAGTTGATTTCTGTAAATAAGAAATAATTTTACTCAAGAGTTTATTCCTGCCAAGCAGCAAGGTCAGGCCCTCGCTGCTACATTGAGTCGTCATGTAAAAAGGTTAATCTTTTGCATGATGTTTAAATGTACTCGAGAATGATCTGAGTTAGTTTTAAGAAATGCAAATCAGTAATACACTCATGTCATTTTTCATATTCTCTAGTCCTGGTAAATGAAGTTGGTACTGAGCACTCATCCTCATCCTGAGATATAATCTAGTGTGCTGTCTTTTACCATTCTGACAAATAATATCTTATGCAGTGGATATTTTCAAGTGTTCTTGGAGGTTAAATTAGAAGAGTATTTTTAAGTAAGGGAGTTGTACTTCACTGCTCTATATTATATAACTAAAATATTTCGACCTCTGACAGATTGGTCCAAAAATGAGCTATCTTAGTTGGTTTGTGTTTTATTTTTCTTCATGCATTTAATATTGTAGAACTATCAAACCATATAAATATGGTTCTGTTGTGCTGGTTAACGCATAAAGGGGTTCACTTTTACTGTTTAGTGAACGAAGAGCCTTTCTTCCTTGTGTCTAAATGCATTTCGTATACTAAAGTCATTCTTACGGGTATACGTAGACCTTCCCATTAGACTACGGCTATTGGATCTTAATAATTAATATCCATATTTGGCGATTAACTGGCTTTAAAACTGCTGTTGTCAGATGAATGGGTGCAGAATGGTTGTTGTATACTGTGTTGACAAAAGTTCTGTTTGTTTTCTCTCTTCCAGGATGTTGCTGCAAAGATAATGGCATTTTCTCAGAATGGCCCACGGGCTGTTTGCGTCCTATCTGCCAGTGGTACCATAGCAAATGTCACGCTCCGCCAAGCAGCAACTTCTGGTGGAACCGCAACCTACGAGGTTTTATTAGTACTTATAGAAATCTTGATTGATTACTTGTTTTAAGTCTCTATTTATTAGATGTGTTCGAATTTCTAAAGCAGTCATGAAATATCAATCTTACAGAGTGATTTCCTTGTTAATGTTTCGCAAACACACATGACTGAACGTACTGAGTAACAATATCTACGCTCCATTTCATGTCAGCTAATGCTAAAAGCTAATGTCTTTCTACTTGACATTTTTCATGGTATCCCATTTTCGTTGACGTGTACTATGAACGTCTTTTTCTGATGGTATATTTTATATCTTAATTACATCTCGATGTCGTAAAAGTTTTCATTTCGATGTATGACTAACGTAGCACTGACAGTAAAGTTAAAAATTTAGTCATATAAAGGTTAAGGTGGAGTAGGCTGTAAAGATCACATTAACTTTTAGGAAAAGACTACATTATTGTATTCTGTGGGAATATCAAGATTTCAATGTTTTACTTGCCATATTGCTGGTATTTTCTTTATACAACTTTTTTTTTTTTTGTTCTTGTGTAGGGGCGGTATGATGTTCTATCCTTATCAGGCTCATTTACACTAACCGAAGTTGGAGGTCAGAAAACGAGAACTGGTGGTTTGAGTATTACTTTGGCTGGATCCGAGGGAAGAGTTTTTGGCGGTTGTGTGGCAGGAGTTTTGCTTGCTGCATCAGCTGTGCAGGTTAGTTTGCTTGCTTCACTGTAATAATACCTTGTTCGAGCATGTGAATAAAATAAACCATAAGACAGAATGCTTAGATTGTTATGATGCATAGCAGTTAAATAAGTAGTTTGGTTATTTCCACTTAATTAGTTTCTCATGTTCTGTTAAGGTTTCTGCTACAATCAGATACAATATCCATTTATGGCTTATGAACAATATTAGCAGCTTACCTGGTTGGTGATTGTAAGTTAGGTGTTTGGGAGTGTTTTGTAGCTATTAAAATAGTAATTATTATTATATTTGGAACAAAGCAGTATGATTTTGTAATGCAGTAGTTTTGCAAGAGCTAGGTTAAGTTTTACACGTTACAGCTGCATGGAGCTACTTGTTTTGTAATCTGATTTAGTTTTGTTAGACTTTCTTGAAGCTCCGTTTTTATCACAAATCGATCATAAATCATATATAGAGAAATAATTAATTAATAAATGTTAGACTGTTAGTATGAAAGTATAATCATTATGATACACTAAAATAGAGACTGTCTTCTATTTTCTTGGCTCTGAAACTACTAATTGGCTGTTGTGAGTGTTCATCAACATCTTCACGTGTTCGTTCTGCTTTAACTATTGCAGGTGATCGTTGGAAGCTTCTTAGCGGAATCACCCAAGGACCAGAGAACGGCGAACCACATGGAGCCTTCGTCAGGTCCAAGGGTAAATCTGGGCGGCATAGCTGGTGCCAGCAGCTCACCGTCCCGAGGTACTCTGAGTGAGTCGTCAGGTGGAGCTGGCAGTCCGTTCAATCATAGCTCAGGCAACAACAACCTGGGCCAAGGCATGCCGGGCTTACCCTGGAAATGATAATAACTTGTGAACGATCGTCTACCAGTTTGTGTAGAATGTAACATAGCTGCATTATGTAATTTTAGTGTCATAGACTGTCAGCAATAAGGACCACATGCTGCTGCTTTGCGTAGTGAATCTGAAAATAGCTGGTGACGGTAACATTGTTGTTTAGGCGTTAAGTTTATGTCGCAATGTTGAGTTACTGATTAGAGTTCTAAATTTCTTTGATCTCCTCATCTTGTTAGTTTTGTAGCAGTATAATCTGGTCTGTTAATTCCACGGACGGCCAGACGTTAATGGCAGTCTGTCCTTCTCCATTCTTTTCACTTCATTCTACATCTGCATTCTGGTCAAGTTGCCACAAGTTGTGGTGCTTGATGACACATGATGACAGGGTGTTCATGTGTCTGATTTTTTGAAGTAGAGACAGAAGTGTACTACTAGATGATTGGGATCCTTAAGAAGATAGAGATTTTTGTTTTTCTCTTTTTTGTAGTTTTGTCATGTCAAGTATTTAGACAGATGTTTTATTTTTGTGTATGACCTCTGTTCCTCACGTACTGAACTGTTAATTTGGAGTATTGTTCAAGTGCTACTTCGAGACTTGTCGCATGAAGCGGTGGATCTAATTTCCTTTTTTTTGTCTCAACTCTCAAATCAATTCATAGCAGCTAGATAATCTTTTGAATACGATTTGATTTGATTTTGAAATATCACAAGAATGTGCATTCACTTGTGGAGTAATAAACTACTCCAAATAGATATATCAAAATTGAAAATTAATTTTAATAATTATTACAAACACTTGTTTAAAAAAAAATACTACTTCAGTATTTAAATAAAAAGTGGATTACAAGTGTTGAACACAAGTGACGTGGTTTAGTAACTTTTAGTCGGTACGTCTTTCTAAAACCTTTTTCCTTGTTGCAGCAGGCTCACAGCTCACTCACACTTTTGAGCTGAAGACCAATTTCAATTGCAATTTCTGGAGTTCTTGTTTCCAAGTACTACTACTCATCTTGCAATCAGTAATCTCTCTTTGCCTTCTTTTCTCCTTTCTCTATCGGTACCCTTTATTTTCCAATGCATTTCACCCTCATTATTATTATTATTACATATTACTCATAATCATCTAGATTAATCAATTGGGTTTAATTTCACTTTGCTTTATATTTTGATTAATCAATTTCTTAGCTGTAACTTTGGTTTGTATCCATGCATTTCAGAAATTAGTTCTGAAATTCTTCACCAAATGGAATTAGTTGCATTTAGAGCTCAATGCTCCAACTTGCGGATTGCCGAATTAAAATTGGACTTGGGAAAATAATTACCACATTATCTTTAATTTTGAAAATTATTCCGTGGGAATTTCGGTAGCTGGGGATTATATGAGTACTTGCTATATTGGATTTTCTTTTGCAACTTGTGGTTCTACTATTTCCTTTTTGTTTCACTGTACACTGAGAATGTTGGTTGTTCTCTGTATCAGTTTCTTTGATCTTGTTGTTTGCACGTTGCTTAATTCAATTAGTTTCGATGTAGTTTTTGTTGACGCCTACTATAGAATCATAGACATTTTGGGTGTTAATGAAACTGAGCCTGAGAAGCTGATAGATAAGTCATAATAAGGTCTTACTAATATAGAGCTTTGTGAGGAAATTAGGGAGTTTTCGAGAATTGGCCTCTTGTTTTTTCGTCCAGTTTTGTTTTTCTAAAGAATGTTGTTTGTGATATTTTGTCAGCAAACATGCTTTATCAGATGTGAACTGGAAGGATTTGATTTGAGATATATTGGTGTAGTAGATAAATTGTTTGACCGGACTGTTTTGATTGACAGATATTAGCATGGATAGCATTGAACCGGGAAAGTCGAAAGAGATAGTTTGGACAAGGCGAGCTGTGGATCCCAATAAGTGCCACAGCAATGGAGACAAAAGGCCCCCCTGTGATTCTATGCAGTTGACAACATTTTCAAGCACTTCTCTTCCCGATCAGCAATATGCCATGCCCCTGGTGCCCGTTCCAAAGGTTGAGGAGTGGTGCTCAAATTCATCTATAATCTTGACTGGGACAGTGGGCAAAGGAGCAACTGGACCACCTGTGGGAACTGTGGACATCGGTGTAAGCGGATCAGCTTATTACTTTTGCATGGCTCTACCTGGAGTCAAGAAAGATCCCGGTAATTTCCCTTTCATGCAGTAAATTAAAAGTCCTTATTTATGGTACGTGAACTTCACTTCTACGTTGAAAAATTGCCAAATTTTCAATATCATGTAACTTTTGTGTCTGATATTGCTTAAACGTTTTGACTTTGTTGAGTAGCCATAATTACCAATTGGTGAACAAAAACGAATGTGGTTTGAATGAAAACACTCACACAAGTATATGCCTAAATTCCACCGTGTTCAACACTTAACTCTTCATTTGTAATGGGACAGAATCTTATAATTTGTTCTGTCGCCAAATAAATACAGGATAATGCTGCAATTTACTACGGTTTTTCCTAGTGTTATGAGATAACAATACATTCACCTGTAGTTCAAAGTTCAAATGGTTATGTTGGGATTAAGCATTAGCCTGAGACAGGTAATTTCTTCTAATGTGATCCGTTTCGTGGTACTGTACTTGTTATCTTTGGATGGAGCGAATGAGGATTTGCAGAATCCAGATTCCAGAGTATTTGTACTTGCCATTCCCTTTCTCTAGCTGTTTCTTCAAGTTATTACAAAGCATGTTTATCTTTTATCAGGAGAATTCAGCTGTGAAATTAACCGGGATGGAAAAGTCTGCGTTCGTGGTGTCACATCCACAGGTGGGAAGACAGTAACAAAATATTCCCGAGTGTTCGAAATGAAGTTCCAGCAGCAATGTGCACCCGGGCCCTTCTCCCTCTACTTTAGCCTGCCGGGACCTGTGGATCCAAGGTTGTTTTCTCCGAAGTTCAGATCGGATGGCATATTTGAAGGCGTCGTTGGGAAATACGAGTAATAACTTGTGTTTTTCTGTTCTAGAACAAAATCAGTTGCTGTTCATCTTTAGCTTATGTAGAATCAGTGCAATAGTACTTTGGATTAACTTGCTGAAGCAGCAGACCGGTTATGTAAGTATTTTAACTTCTAACTCCAATCTAGGCATCTAGCTATAGCCTGTAGTAGATAGTTTGAAGCCACGAAAACTACTAATTCTGCATTTCTACTTGAAAACTACTAATTCTGCATTTACAAACTCTTTTCCATGACGCAAGATATGCAGTTGAACCTAGCGTTGAGTGTAACATTTTAAAATCATGCGGACTGTTTTGGCTCTAACCACGTTTGTTGTTTGTTGAAAGTTCGAATAAACATTAATAGTAAAGTTGTTTGTTGAAAGGTAAGGGTGGAAATGTAATGTGTTTAGGTTTGTGTTAGTATTTGTGAAAAATAGGGTAGGTGGGGTATGATGAGTGGTATAAATTTAGAAAGAGAATGTCAAACGTTAATGTAAAATTTGAACAAACAACAAATGAAATGAGAGCCTAACACTTTGATGCTGCTTGGTATGTTTTCAAAAATGATTCGAGTGTATTGACTGTGATGCTTGTGTTAAGAATGCTGCTTTGGTGTGTTTTAGTATCCCCGATAAGAAGGTATAGATAAAGATGTTTGTGTTAACGTTGGTGCTTGGTATTTTTTATTATTGTAAAGTTTTAATTAGATCACAATAGTGATATGAATCATATGATATCTTAAAATTTACATATTAAAGATTTATGAATGCGGAACACCACCCATTTGAAGGAATTAAATTCTGTGATATATTGATTACAAGTTGTATCGCTTTAACAATTAGCACACAAACACTTTACAAATCCAAACATCATAGAAGGGTGAAATACATGTGTCTACTTCCCTAGCTATCTCATCTGTAATAGTCAAATAAAATCCTTAAAATCCCAAGTGACCAAGGATCGATTATGACATGATTATATTAAATAATATAGCACACGGTAATATGGTCCCATGATGTTACAAATACAATTGTTGTCGCACATATCAGTCACATACAATGCAAGTTCGGTGAAGCGATAATACATACTTCGTATTTAATTAGTGCATGTTTGGTATGAGGTATTTGTGATAGATTTTGGGTGTTTTTTGTCCAAATCCCTCGAAATATCTCGTTTGGTAACAGTGTCTTCGGCACATCGGGCCAGGGATTTCACAAATCCCTCCATGTGAGGGCTCTTGTCTTTTTGTGGGTTTGAAATACCTAGTTGGAGTAGGTATTTGTGAAATCCCTCAAATGGAGATTTCATGTCCAAACCGAAATTACTTCCCTGCCCTCGTCATTAGTAAACAATCACGAGAAAACCACAAACGTACAACAGACAATATGTCGCTTGTTCACACAGGAAAGCGACGACACCCTTTATCTTAAAACGGTCATAATTTGGAAAATAAAAATGTAAAAAATAAATAAAAATCACCAACGACTTTATTTTTTCGAGATCTATAAATAGAGACCACTCTTGGCTATGTTTGGAGCACCCCATCCCGGACTTCTAATTCTCTCTAAATCAATTAAACTTTAAAAAAAAAAAGTCTTAAAACATATTTTATATCAATATTACAATTTATGTTATCATTATTTTTTTATTTAGTAATAAAAAATATTTAAAACATTATTACCATTTAAACATATGCCCCTGTCATGACTTCATTATTATGTCTGAATTTTTTGTGCTCTACCAAAATATTTCAACATGCTAAGTACCTGCTATAATATTTCTAGTATTTCTGGTGGTTATGTTTTACTTGGATAAGTACTAATCATGCTACTATTATGGTGCCATTTTCGCTTCCGAACCATACTCAAGTCATCTTGTTCCGCTTTTGAACCATGTTGTCCCATTCTATCTTTTGTGGTCTGATAAGTATTTGAACTCATGTGGCTTATGCTTTATCTAGTTTGTAGAACTATGTGTGGAACAAAAAACTTCACAATGTGTTTCTATGTTTTGTGGGCTGTTTAGTACTCTAATATGATGTTTGCATACACCACCAATGGTAATGGTGATTAAGATTCATGTGGATAATTAATGCTCAAGTACTTCTAATGACAATTATATTTTAACATGGATTTTATCACTAATGATTGTGATTTCAATTTTTTATTTTAAGGTTGTTACATATAATCTATATTCATGTTAAAATTGGTTCCAAGTCATTGATCATTAAACATAACTTTCAAAACAAATCCAACATACACAGATTGGTGAGAAAATTCAAAAATGCTAATTGACCAATATGCCCTCCCTTTGAAGAACAAATAATTTCAGCCAAAAGGGTCTTTTTGTACATCTAATTACGTAATTATAACTATCTAACACAACTTACGAAATTCCTCGCACGGAGTCCGAAATACGTCACAAATCCCTCGTCAACCAAACGAGATATTTCATTTCAAATCCCTCGAAATCTCTATTTGTGGAATATCAACCAAACAACAATTGGTAGGATTTGATACACTCAAATCCCTCCTCAAGCCCAAATAAGATTATGGGTTGAAATTCCTCCTCCCAAATCTCCAAATTGGTAATTTTGAACCAAACATGCACTTACTTGGGAAATTGTTTTATGATTTTTTTTTTAAACAACTTGTTGGAAAATTTAAAGCATTATGGTTAACACAATAGAAGCAATTTAATTAAAGATTTTAGATTCGAAAGGTGTGATCCGAATATACTGGTAAGGTTGACTAGCAAGGTCGTATTCATAAAGTCTTCTCCTGTCTTGTTGTAGGAAACTCCTTTCTAGTTTCTCTTGATGGTTCAATTTTACAATTTCTATGGAATAGTATATAATGACGTCTTTAATATAATATTATTGATTAATTGGGTAGGACTACTTACCTAGCTATTTCTCAATTCTTAATTTGGAGATAACACAACATATATAACAAGTTACAACAATTAACTAATGTATAGATTTGAAGTATCATATTAGCCTGGATGAGCTCAGAATGCGTGAGTGTAAAATTCCAAGGTGAACGAACCCCGAAGGTGAACGAACCCCGACATGGACAATAGTAACTAACGTCTCAGTTCTAGTTCTGGCATATCTTAGACTGGTTCCTGTTCTCAACAAAAATGGGTGGGTTAGACCCTAAACCTCCAATTGAAGTTCTATTTATGGTTAGTCTATCATTTACGTATAAACTTGAATTTATTCTACTAGTGATTAAAAATAATTAAACTCGTTGTGAACGTGAACTTATCAATCAACTAGTTTATTCGATAAGCTAACCATAACTATCTCAATCAACACTCATGCACGTTGGTGGTGAGAGTGAGCTGGGTATTCTACAAAGCTAAGATACCCTAAATATAAGTCTATGCAATTAGCTTTACACCAATTGGACCCAGTAGTGGAGGCCAAATCGTGCGACCAGAGAGAAGAATTCTGCCCGATCTAAAACGTGGGAAATAATAATATGCATGATTTATGGTAACGTACGTAGGAGATGAATTGATCCATAATTACGTATGAATCCCAAGTTTATGATGAAAATTTGTACTAGTAACAAAGTTCAAAATACTGATTACGTATGGAACTACAGATAGGAGTACCATTTAACGTTAAACGATCATCATCGATCAAATGATCTAGATTCAAAAGACAGTCTAAAAATTGATAAATTGACGTACCAAACAAAAAATGGCAGTACAAATACTTGGAAACTTAATGAACCACAAATATATTCCACAAATTATCAATATAATGTACAAAAGTTTCTGTCCATCCGTTTATATCTGCTCCGTACTTCTTGATCACATCCAATAATATGTTTTATAGTAAATACTATGAAACAAGAGACTCAAAGATAAAAATCAACGGTACTAATTGTCAAAGTTTCTTGTTTATATGACTTCCAATCAGTCAAGGAAATTGACTCCGATTACAGCAGCCCCCCATAAATTTTTTTACGAGTGTAACACTTGCAAAGTTTTGTGACTTATTAATTAACTATACTTTTCGTGTAACGTGTGAGACAGTGAGATCGAATGTTTAAGGTTGTTTTCTAAAAAATTATCAACAAGTGATAATTCTAAGAAATTAACTATATAGGTCTAGGTACAATATAATTTTGAAATGGGGGAGCAGGTTGTGATTTATTGACTTGGTACAAGGGAATGAATATTGTTTAGACTTTAGACCGTTTCTTAACTAGTTACTATTATCAAGTGTCAATCAACAGCAAGGTAATAGGGTGACCACAAGAAGTAATTACTGCATTAACAAGACACAAAGTTGAAAACATCTGGTCAGAGTGACCTTTTGAGCAAGTTATGACTTATGAAGGGCCTGAGACCGGTTTGGTAAATTTGTATCGTCTATTTCTTGTGCTCGTTATAACTTTTTAACTTTATATTTATAGGGAGATAAAAAAGTCATACACATATTTTAATGGGTGGTCATAGTAATGTTTCATATTTTTAATAGTCTTACCAATATGTGAGAAGGAAACTGGTGAAACTATAGCCTATAAATTGAGCTAACTAATTAAGTTCACTTTAGTAGCCTAAAGATCATCAGCACACCAAGTAGAAGAAATGGCGCTAAAAGTTCTATCAGCTCTAGACTCAGCAAAGACACAGTTCTACCATTTCAAGGCCATCATAGTCGCCGGAATGGGCCTCTTCACCGACGCCTACGACTTCTTCTGCATCCCTCCGATCATCAAACTCCTCGGCCGTATCTACTACCATGACAGCAAGATCCGCAACGAAATCCCGGCCCACATCAGTTCTGTCATGGTGGCCACTGCCCTCCTTGGCTCCGTCATCGGCCAGCTAGTTTTCGGCATACTTGGCGACCGCATAGGTAGGCGCCGTGTTTACGGATTCTGCCTCATGCTAATGGTCCTCAGCTCCTTGGGGTGTGGATTCTCTATCTGCAGGTCCCCAAACTGCGTGTTGTTCAGTCTCGGGTTCTTTCGTTTCTTGCTCGGAATCGGGATAGGAGGGGATTATCCCCTCTCGGCGACCATTATGTCTGAGTTTGCGAATAGGAGGACACGTGGCGCGTTTATTGCTGCTGTGTTTTCAATGCAGGGGTTCGGGATTGTGGTGAGTTCGATTGTTACGATTATTGTTTGCGCGGTGTTTGATAGGGCGACAGATGGTAATGTGCCGGAGGCGGCCGATGTGGCGTGGAGGGTGATTTTGATGATCGGGGCAGTGCCTGCCGGGTTGACGTTTTACTGGCGGATGATGATGCCAGAGACAGCTAGGTAAAAGCTGATCCATCCATTTAAATTTCGAATGTGCTTCACTAGATTTTGCAGTATGTTTTATCATTATAGTTTAGGAGTGATTGGTAATCGAAACTGGTTAAAAATCAGTTTCCAACAGTCACTTACTCTACTTGTACAGTACATTGTTTTGTTGGGGACTTTATGTTTCGAATCTTTTATCGGCCTACTTTTATCTGTTTGTTTCTTATTCAAAGATTACATTAGTATTAAATTTGTTTTAGTACTGACGCTGATAAGCTGATGTTAATTAAGAATTTAAGATGAATATATATCATTTTTTGTATGACGGAGAATCAAAGGTATACATAAAACAAAAACAGGTAGGAAAATCTCATTCTCACCAGTCTGTTTCAATTAAATTATTGTAACAAGGATTTGTTTGTCTGTTTCAAATTGTTTGTGTGATGTTCTGTAACATGCATGTCAATTGAGACAGAGATAATCCATTGTGAAATTTCATCAGGTACACAGCACTGGTGGAAAAAAATGTTGCACAGGCAGCTATGGACATGCAAAAGGTACTCTCAGTTTCACTCAGCCAGATCGCCGAAGATGAGGAGGTATCTCCCGATGATAACGCATCCACCTCGTCCTCTGATTACGCCTTCTTCTCCAAAGAATTCATCAGGCGACACGGCCGTGATTTATTTGCCTGTTCTGCAGCCTGGTTCTTACTTGACGTTGTCTTCTACAGCACCAACCTCTTCCAATCCCAAATCTACAAAGGCTACATCCCGGATAAGTATGTGTCAGTTGACGCGAATGCATTCCAGGAAGCCATCCAGGTTGCCATGCTACAAGCGATCATCGCGCTTTGTTCCACTATTCCAGGATACTTCTTCACTGTCTACTTCATTGACCGAATCGGGAGAGTGCCGATCCAGTTTTTGGGGTTTCTGTTCATGTCATTATGTCTTTTGGCCATCGGGATCCCTTACTACATTTACTGGGAGGGCCACGTTGAAAACAAAGGGTTCATTGTTCTGTACGGCCTGACGTTCTTTTTCTCCAATTTCGGGCCGAATACAACCACGTTCATTGTGCCTGCCGAGCTTTTCCCTACCCGATTTCGATCCACGTGTCACGGGGTGTCAGGGGCGGTTGGGAAAATTGGAGCCATAATTGGTTCTGTAGGGTTTTTGTGGGCTGCAGGGAATGGTTACACAGATGGGATCGGAATGACAGCTTCACTGGCGATGCTAGGAGGCGTATGTATTGCTGGCATGATCGTGACATACTTTTTCACTCGGGAGACTAAGGGGAGATCGTTGGAGGATAATGAGAGTGAAGATGAATTGACCGGCCTGTGTGTTCTGAGGTGCGTTCGAAATCCATGTATTGGAACACGTTCGCCTGGAAATCAGCTTCAAAATGCTTGAACATGTGTATGGATTCACTAGGCTGTGCAATTAGTGCAATTCACTTCATATTTTGGATAGATTGTCCAATTTGAATGGACTGCTTGTACAAGAGAATAGATTTCGAGTGACATATAGCTTGTATAAATTACAGTATGTAAAAAGATTGCTGTAATATAGTTTACAGAATGGATTCTCCAGAACTTAATAGATACTGCATTTTAGGTTTACTGCTTCATTCCATTCCAGTTGAATTTACATTGATAAACGCACTCAGATTTCGCTCAAGTAGGCCTGATCTTGTTACTGGGAGTCTTTTGTGTACATGTTGTGAACTTATAACAAACAGTTTAACCAACAGAATTCAAACTTTGGATATACAGAATAAGACAGTTTCTTTACAAAGAAGCTTTCCATTTGAAAAATGGTCGATAAAGAAAAAGGAAGAAAGACAAGAGCTGCTTTAAAATAGTCAGACAAACAGGCTTTATTTCTTAACTATGAAGAAATCTTGAAACAACAGTACGAAACAGAATACCAACATATAATGATCATTTTGGAAAGCCATGAATTCGAATTCACTTGGTTTTTGTCGGAAAAGAGGCCATTTCGTTAATGCCACAGATCCCGGAAGGTTTCCCTGTGTTCCTCCTCATCCTGATATAACCTTTCTCTCCCCATTTCGGTCCCCAAGAGTTCTTCACAATGATGTAATCCAGCCCTTTATCTGTTCCATATCCTACCGCGGTCACTCCGTGATCAAGTGAAGTTCCACAGTGTCCATCAAATACACCCTGCAATCATCCACAAGAATTTAGTTAAGTTATGCGTTCAGGTAAGTATTATCCAAAAGATCATATCTCAAGAAATAGGCGAATTACCCCTTTGTAGAACTGGAAATCTCTTCCAGACGCTTCAATGGCGACGCTTATGGGCTGGTTAGCAAGTGCTTTTAACAGACTTTTCTCATCTCTTCTTGGTACATCATGGTAGCCACTTATTGTCACTAATTCTGATTCTTCCTGAGATATAACATATGACCAAGAAAAGAAAAGACATCAAGATTATAACTTCCATAGTGTAAATGTTCAAGTTTTGTTACAAAATTTACCCTTTTCTCATCACAAGTGCCTTCTTCCATGAGGTAAGGATAGTCTTCTTCTTTATGAAGACCACCGTTTTTAACAATGTAAGCGAACGCATAGTCCATCAGACCTCCATTGCAACCATTGTTGAACACTGTGTCACAGTCGATCAGTTCTTGTTCTGACAATTGGGTTAAATTTCCTGTTACAATCTGGTTAATGCCCTCCACTGCTGCCACAGTCGAAAACGCCCAACAACTACCTGAACATTTTGATTTCCAAAAATATCCAAACAATCAAACTTCTTATAAAACTAAACATTTAAAATTTCTTTACATTAGCAATTCAAATTGAGTATAAGGTTGTGAAAACATACCACATGAACCTTGGTTCTTGATGTCAGTAACCGCGCCTTTCTTTCTCCAGTCGACAGACTTAGGCAAGTTTTCGAAATCTCTGTACTTGAACTCCTCAGGGGATTCATTTCTTCTAGGAAGTTGATCAACTTTGAGCCCCAAGTACATGTTCTTGAACTCGTCGTGACTCATGTCAGCAAATTCGTTCAATCCCAACCAGTAGTTAGCATTGGCTTTGTTCTTCTCATCTATATGATTCAAGTTATCCTGAAAAATCTCAAACCTATGCAACTTCTCCTCAAGGCTCTTGTACTTCTTGCCATGCTTGTCTACCCACGATTCGAAGAGATTGATGAGACTGCCAACCGATGTCAAGTCCTCAGGCGAATAGCCCACGATGGAGAAATCGCTGGCAGATGCTATCAAAGCGGAGAACAGTACAAAACTTGCAAGAAAAGACAGCTTAGAGGATAAAGAGAAAGCCATGAATAGTGAAGAGGATAAATAGTAGTTTTGTACTGAATGGAGGTGAAAAGCTAGATGCTTGTGGTGTGCTTTATATATGTGATGTTTGGTATGTAATTGTGTGTTGTTTAAATGAAAAGTGAAGTTGTTGGATTATTAAAATGTCTGTAGTAATCTAAGACTTCAAGATTGGTTCTTTTTTAGAAGGCTTTCAATCCAAGCATGTTTTTGTCCTAATTTTCTAAGATGTTTGAAATTTGATGTCTTAACATGTGACTATAACCCCTGGTGCTAATCATGATTTGAAGCTTAAAATCTGGTGAAATCAAGCTTGCATGCTTCACAATATGGCATTCATGCTTGCAAGTTTCTTCTAGTTGTAACTTATTTGCAATAAAAAACCAGAATTTGTGGTGTGTTTGCATATATAAAGATCAACTTAATGTGGTATTCTGTGCTGTTTATATACCCTTCAGCATTTTTCTAAGTTGGCTTGAGCCTTGAGCAGACTTCAAGATCTTCACACATCGAACATATCAGCAACAATCTGATTAAACATGCACAAGATGCAAATAACAACTACAAACACTAGCTGGTAGGGATGCTGAGCGTTTATGCAAAGCCAAATAATCATAGAGCAGATTTTGCACCACTCTAGAGCACACACGCTGCTGAGCTTTATTTAGGAGTGCTTCAGCTATACGACATAACATCACGGAAAGACTTCAATAAGAGATCTTAGTCCTAATGTACGAGTGATCTTGTAGCTAGTGAATCCTGCATCCAAGAACAGCTTCTCCCATTCTTTCTCGGTTCTCTCTTTTCCATTAAATTGCACCATCATCATCATATCGAAGCAGAGCTGAGTTTCAGTAGCTTCATGTTCTTTATGATCATCCACAACCATATTGATTATAATCACCTTCCCTCCCTTATCTTTGCTTGGTTCAATTGCTTCTTTGCATTTCTTCAACAATTTATGACACTCTTCATCAGTCCAACTCATCATTACCATCTGCACCATACCAGAATGAGAAAAACTAAAGATATTATTATTAATTATTATCAACCAGACCAAGTCTATCAGCATGTGAGTCATACCTTTAGTAACACAGCATCTGCTTGAGGAATAGACTTGAACATGTCACCGCCAACAAAATTTACATTGTTGCTCCCTTCTAGACCTGCAACAACGTGCGGAAGGTCAAGCACCGTACACTCTAATCCAGGACAAGCTTCAGCTATAGCCTTGGCCATAATTCCCTGGCCACCTCCCACATCTACCATTTTCTTCAAACCATGAAACACTTGTTTCCATTCATCAACAAGAACTCCACTCACCAATCGTGAATCACACACAAACATCTCATTTAGTTGCTGATTAATCCTTGGATCCCTCCCAGCACTATCCCAGATATCAGCCCCAGTTGTGGTTTTATATGTTGTGCTTACATCATTTTGAAACCATTCAGCCATATGCTGCCACGGATCAATAAGAACTGGATCAAGCACAGTAAGGCTGAGCATGACTTGGTTAAATGGCTCACTTCTTACAAGGAGACGCGAGGCGGGTGTTAGCCAATAACCCTCTTCGCAACCCTCCTGTTCAGATATCTTGACCTTGACAAACAGCTTGGAATGGATCAGGATGCGCATGAGACGAGGGATATTGTGAGACTTTGCTTTGTTTATAGGGAGGGAATTTGATAGTTCGTAAGTTGTCATTGGTTTGCCATGTTTGTGGATGATATCAGGTATTCCAAGTTGAATGGCACACTTAAGAGACATGGAGTTGATGAACATATAGACTTGGTTCCATATATGAGCATGAGCTTCGGCAAGCTCATAAGGGGATTCAAATGAAATATTTGACATTGCGATCTAATTTTGGAACTGATCTTGAACTGACTGGTAAATATATGAAATCTCTAACCCACTAGCTTCCGTATACCACTTCCTCAGACGGATCAAGATTGAGTCATTTAATTTCATGCCTATCTTGGTACAAACTTGTATCTTTATCTCTGCATTAATTACTAGCTGCCATCTGCTATTTTGTAAGCATGCACAAGATTGACTTTGAAGGCATCATTTAAAGATTTTCATGCTTATCTTGATGGAAATGTTGCCGGTTTTTCCTCGCTCTGTTCCAACTGATAATTATAGGCCTTAAGAACATAGAACAAAATGAATTAACGAAGCATTAAGTATGTCAAAAATGAAAGCAGTCATATAACGCGTGATCTGCAGTTACATAAATGAGTCTACTGAGAGTCTATGTGGTCGAAAAGTATCAAATACAAAGTTACCAACTAATAGTTGGAAGGCCTTAAAAACAGGGGAAAAAACAGAGCAACAAAAATGAACAACAATGTACAGACAGACATGTTGTCACTTCAATTTCCTATCAATGCCCTGGGCAGCCTCTTCTGGAGATACACGAGTACAAAAAACGCTAAATGCGGAGGAGGAGGAAACTGCACTAGCAGACTTGGGGCTCCCAATCTTCTTGTAGTCCTCCGACTCATTGTACTTCAGGTACGGGCTGCTCTCCAGGCGCAACTGCTGCTGTTGCATTGTTTCTGCAGCTGATTTCATTCCCCGTTCCGCTCGCTGCTTTTCGCTAATGCATCTCCTCAACTGTGGGTGCCCTCCATCTTCTGAATCCATTATTACTATATGATTGTTTCTTCAGATACAAACACAAAAAATCATGTGAAATGATGCAATTCTCTATTGTTTTATATGCAATACACAGGCAGATTTGAACATGCATTGTTAAGTCAAGGAAGTGACATGAGGACCAAGAAAAATCAGCATGTTATTTTTAGCAACTTTTGCAGGGATAACCTGTAAAATCGTTCTACCTAACACTCATCTCATGCTAAAATTAGAATTTGACACTTGCAAGAATCATGTACTCATCTTATTTCTTTAAGGTAGATAATCACCTTCCTTTATAATTCTCCAACTTCTTTCTTTTTTGGTTATAGTTTGGTGTTCTGTTCTGAGAATCTGGTTGTTATTCATTAGTTCAGTTCACTTTTTTTCAAACAAAGAAAACATAACCTAAGGGTTAATTTTTAGTTCATCTGGAGAGTGATACTCATACTCCTCTTGGTGAGTCGAAATTATTCACCAAATAGCAAACTTGGAATTTTTCATAGATTATAGAGTCAACATATTTAGTAACTTTTGGATCATCCATGGCCAGTTGCATCCTGATAGTACCAAGTGCTTCGTTCTGGTTATGATGAACTAGTTGAGGTGTAGTAAAATGATGATGTTCTTGAAATAAATACTCCCACTGTTCTCTAAGAAGTATCCTGTTTTGACTTTTTTCGGTCAACAGCTTTCAACCTTGACTCCCAATTATTTTTAAACTACAATGATAAAGTATTTAACGAAATTATATAGAACCCAAATTTTCATAATATAATTTCGTTAAATACTTTAACATTATAGTTTAAGAGTAATCGGAATTCAAAGTTGAAAGTTGTTGACTCAAAAAAGTCAAAACATAACACTTATGAGAAAACGGAGGGAGTACAAATTATAGATTATAGAGACTGTAGCCAGAACTTCTGTCCCAGAAGTAGTAGCCTCACATGTGTTTGACTATCAATTCACAAGTGTCAGTTTACAGAACATAAATACTTAATTTGAGTGTTGTTACAACTGAAATATATTCTGGCCCAATAGAAATAATATGGACTCAAGATTAATTAGTTTAAAGGTTTTTTTTTTTTTTTTTTTAAATACTGAACACATCCATGTGGCAACAATTATTGTGCAGGCGTGTTTTTAGGCTAAAAAGCACTACTCGCACAAGGTGCAGGTTGCTCTCTAAATATTGTTTTCCATATAGGTGCTCTATGATTAAGGACCCTAATTTAAGGTACTCAAGCCCATGAAGTAAATGAACAAAAAGGCCTAGTTTAGGGTAAGAGACTTCTATGAGAAGAATCCTGATCAGACTCTATTTTCTACTAGCAGTATTTAATTGTTATGGTGATTTAGGAAATTGTATATTTTTTTAGGATTCTACAATGACTTGATCTTCTTGTAACTATTATAACGTATTGAAAACTCTGTTCTGTTCTTGTTGTGCTTAATTTTCCTAGCAGAATTACAAGCAGTGTGGTGGCTATGGCTCGTAACGTGGTTGCAAAGAGATGTAAAACCAGTCATGAACATGAAGATGATCAAATAAACCGGTTGCCTGAAGAGATTCTCATCGCCATCATATCCTGTTTACCGGTAAAGGATGCTGTACGTACCAGTATCCTTTCCTCACACTGGGGAAACTTATGGAAGGAGACTTCACGCCTCGATTTCGACTCTAACGATGGAGAGTATACCACTCAACAGTACGCTAGATTGGTGAACAATGTCTGCCAAGCTTGCAAATCGCGTGCGTTGGTAGAGTTCCGTGTCTGTTTCAGACTTGACAGGAGCTCCGGGCAATCTTTGGTTAAAAAGTGGGTTCAATATGCATTCACAAAGAATGTTCAGCACCTGGAGCTGGACCTTTCAGATGACTATTTAAAACACGCGTTAGATTATTGTTATGTATATTTAAATGCCAAGACAAAGTGTGTTTTTCGACCCAAGTTCCTGCTTACATATAATAGAGATCTATCATCATCACCCCTGTTGTTCCACTCCCTCAAAGTATTGTCTTTGACGGACATAAGCGTTACTGGAAAAGCACTACAGTTCTATCTAACTCACTGCCCCTCTCTCGAGAAGTTGGTAGTATGGGGCTCAAGTAAGCTAAAGAAACTCAAGATTTCAGATCCATCTCTCAAGCTGAAGCATCTGGAGATAATCGACTGCAACGAACTAGCATGTCTTAAGGTGCGAAACATAAACCTTAGGTCACTTTCTGTTGAAATCAGATCAGATGGAAGAGTCTTGCTTAAGAAACTTACTACACTCACAGATGTCTCCATTACTTCAAACTGTAGTGATTTCTACAACAAAGTGTTCGATATGCTTCATCACTGTCTGCCCCAACTGGAGGTTTTAACCTTATGTGGTGGCAAGCCGAAGGAAATCGTCAAAGTAGACCTGTTTCCTGAACTGCCAAAACTGAAGAAACTAGTCCTGCGGTTTTGGTCTGACAGGAACAAGGACTTTCTTCAGCTTGTTTCATGCATTCAAGCAGCCCCTATGCTAGAGGAGTTTGTCTTGGGGTTAATGTGGACTTACTTTTGTAAACGTCAGAATCACGTAGAGAAGGTCGCTGGATCGCCTCACCAGTTCCTCAGAGTAGTGAAGATTTGTGGCTATAGTGGTGACCCTGTGAACTTGAGTTGGTGAGGTATTTTACGCAGAATGCTCTCGCACTTAAGAAGATGGTTATTGATCCTAGCAAAGTGTGTGCAACACCTCAATTTTCGACTATAAAGGAAAGGTACTGTGATCAAAATCAACGGGACTATGTAACACAACAGCTTCTTGAAGAGATGCCTGGGCATATCCAGTTGGTGATTCTTTGACTATGCATACATAATACATTCATGTTCTTAGATAGATTTTAGTTGAAAGTTGAAACATTACACTTTTCTATAAATGTCAGTAACCTGATGAGGATTTTGGTAATCTCCTAATCAAAATTGGAAATGGTGAAGAATTTTAGCAACCAGCTTAGCTGTTTAGCATAATGCTGTCACAGTTTGGCTGGCCAATTAATGGGATAAGTTGTTTTTCCTTCGACAATATCAATATAAATAGGGGCTGCTGCTGAGCTCAGTTCATGCAATATCTAACAAGCAATATGCCTCTAAAACATCATCCTCTGATAATGAGAGTTGAGTTTCATCAATTGCTCTCCTGCCTTTTCTTCCTCATACTCACCAACACCATTCTTTGTTCATCTCATCCAAACTTACCTCAAAAGCCCCAACTTGAACAGGACCCAACACCACTGGGTTACCTCGAATACATGGTTGGATCCCGGAAAGGAACTTATTCGGGGCCTAACATCAAAGCACTCAAGAAATATCTTTCCAGCCTTGGATACATGGATGCTGACTACGACTCCAGATTCCCAAATGTTGATTTGTTTGACGATAAGCTAGAGTCGGCCCTTAAAAGGTATCAACTGTTCTTCAAACTCAATGTAACTGGTATCTTAGATTCACAAACTGTTTCACAGTTGGTTGGTACTAGGTGTGGGGTTGCAGACTTGGTCAACCATAAAAGCGCACAACCTCACAAATGGCCAAAAAGAACAATCACGTATGAATTCGAACCAGGCACAAGACCTGATGTTGTAAGGGCCACTGTGGCCGCCTTAGCAGAGTGGGGAAGGGTTACTGGTATCAAGTTTCAACACATCCATTCTTTTGAACGAGCTGATATCAAGATCAGCGTATTGAAATGGGCGCTAGACCAAGGTGCCGCGGGCTATAATTTTGATGGTCCTGGAGGTATCGTGACCTATGCTTTTGCACCCACTGACGGTAGACTCTACTATGATGAACTAGAGTCGTGGTCCGAAGGTGTTGTAGAGGATGCAATAGATTTGCAAACTGTTGGGTTGCATGAACTGGGACACATTCTTGGGCTGGGACACAGCAGTGATCCTGGCTCCATCATGTTCCCTTCTATGGCACCTGGAGTAAGAAAAGGCTTGGGAAAAAATGATATCAGAGCAATCCGTGCACTGTACAACAGATCGAAGAAAGCATGAAGTTCTATCTCCAGTTTTTCCATATAATGAACTTGCTGAGCAATAAATATGTTCTAAAAGCATAGAAAGTAGACTTTTGATTCACCTGTTTCTCCTGATAACTTCTATTGCTGGATGCTCACAATTAAACGTATTTATTTTCTTAGTCTGTAATTTTCCCCTTTCATTTTTCTTTTATTACGCAGCAACGGCTAACTATAAATTATAGTATAAAATACTTACAAATGAAAAAAAAAATTGAAAATAATAATAATACTACCTTATTGTTTCATATATTACGTTGAAGGACAAATTTTGACATGTTCGTAAGTAAATTATAATTACAGAGAAAGACAAAAGTCAACCCTCATAGGAGAGTGTTCATCTTCCAATATTACCCTCACATTTTTTCTTTTCATTTGAATTATAGAGTATATTTAATTGTATTACATTAAACCCTCTAAACTTTTAATATTTAATAAAAAAACCCATAATTTTAATTTTAATCATGTATATGTCTGTCTAAGAGCAGTTGTACCATTTGCTTTTGGGCACATAAAAAAAAAGGAGAAGGGTTAGATATTGAGTTATATTGATAGTGGAGGTTATTTTTACTTTACTGGGGATTGTTGCCACTCAAATGTGTTGATGTGTTGATGAAATATAAAATATTATTAACATGTTCATATATGGCAAAGAAATGAAATTGTACAACTCTAACGGGATGACCAAAATGGCAAAATGGTGCAACTATAATAATAAATAAATAAAAAAAACAAAAGAGCTCGATCCTTGATCGGATGTGGGAGCTGGAGGCTGCGATCTTGGAGCTCCATGACCGGAGCTAAGCAACTTCAATCTGGAGGTGTGGTCAAGAGCTCTAAAAAAAATAGAGAAGTACGAGTAATTAAGAAGAAGAAGGATTTGAAGAAGAAGAATTGATTATGTAAATTATAAAATATTTGAGTTAAATATGTAATTAATAAGAATGAACGTGTATTTTTAAACAAATATTTTAATTCACTAAATTGAAGGGAGAAGGGTATATTATTCTTTTTAACACAAGTGAACACTCAGCTAAAAAATTGTCAATGAATAATTTCTGAATTTTGGTTTTGGTTCCTCACCGTTATATGAGTGTTGTTTGTGGTCTATTTGCTTCGGTTTTCAACTTCGCCCATTTCTGTTTCCGTTTTGATGCGTTGGTGTGATTCTAAGTCGTTGATATTGTTGTTTGGTGTTTGAGCGCCGTTGTTCATTTTGATGCGTTGGTTGTGATTATCTCTAGTTAATTGTTGTTTGATTGTGATTCTAACCAGTCGATATGCGTTGGCTAACCTCTGTTTTTCCTCAAATTTGAATGGCTTCGGATTGCTAGGATTTAGTTTTCTTCCTCAAATTTGAATGGCTTCGGATTGCTAGGATTTAGTTTTCTTCTTTCATGGTCCTGATTGGAGTTTAGTAAAGGAGTCCATGACACTTAATTTAGAGATCGAATGGTAGTTTGTGTTAGTCTGATTTTTTGAGCAGGAGATTAAACTTATTCCTATTGTCTATGTCTTTTTTCTTTTTGGCACATTTAAGGTTTGTTTAATATATGGATATATTCCAGGTTTGTTCTGATCTGTGCCCATCACATATATTTGGAAGGAAAATTTTCGGCACCAAGTGTTCACGGATGAGATGGGTGAATTTTATATGTGGTAAGGAAAATTTTCGGCACCAAGTTTGATCTTAAATGAGCATATTTCCTTTCCGTGTTTTTTTTCATTTTCTTAAAGAGATTTCTTAAAGAGAGAGGGAGAGAGAGTTGATCCCTCACGAATCTGTCATTTGCTAAGTATGTCATCATCACTTTGGGTTCTTATTATAATAAATATACATTTACCGACTCTCAAATTCCCAGTAATAAATAAACAACACATTACTCTATCTTCTATGTCAGTTTGGTTTGGTGCTGCAGAGCGTATGTCGCTGATGAGAGAAAATATTATTCTGTCCAAGAACTCTGAACTCTTTGATCCTGTAACGGAGTTGCCTAAAGCTATACTACAACAACGCTTGGATGTACGTAGCAGAGGCTAATATTATCTAATGGAGCTTGGAAGGTGTCCATTGAAAATTTGCCCAGCTCAGCCACGCTGCCAACTTTGAGAGAGTTCTTTTGAAGAGCTGCTAGGGAAGAATAACATCACAAGTATAGAGTTTTCTCGAGATGGAAAAAGTGCAATTGTTGTTTTCGAGAACACTAATGCAGCCCTCGCGGCTATTGGGTTAAATGGAGGGGTATACCAAGAGCGTGATGTCACGGGACTTGAAACCGTTCGGCACTAGGCTAGTTCACCTTGATAGTTGATACTAGATAGTAACTTGTTGCTAAGTGGGTAATTAAGAAGAGAGCTTTTTAGTGAGAAAAATATTGCAAAGTATGTTTGAATGTTTGTATTGCTTGGTGAGCAAATGAATTGGTCAAGGGACTATATATACAAGTTCACCTTCTCAACGGACAGTGGAGATCGATCTAATCTAATGGTTGTGGAAGACCATCTAGGTACTTCCATCTAGATCCTTCTACCATATTACTTATCTTACTTGGGGATATTCTAAAATATACAAGAACATTATTTTAGAGAGTATTTACATGATAGCCACCCTCGGGTATACCGCGAAAATGATCATGCGTGACAGTGAGCTCAGAATATTGAGGTAATATTGACTTATCTTGATATTTCCCCGTCTTGCTATATTAAACTCAGTGCTAGATGTGGCGCTACTCAAGTGCTGCTCTAGAATTTCCTTTTCAATATAATAAATGATATGGAAATCATGCTTTGCATTGTTAATAGAATTGTATACAGTTTACATGTACCTGCAATTAGTTTGGGCATGTTTAGATAATTGCCTCTAATTTGGTAAAGAAATCTTGAGATTATGTTTTCTGTAAATAATCTTTAGCCTAGATCATTTGTTGATGTTTTACTTTCAACGCTAGGGGTAATTAATACTCTGAATGGTGCTTTTTATAGGTTCTCTGACACAAAGAGGTACAATTGAAGTAAGAAGGAAGAGCTACCAGTGATTAGCAATACAAGCTGCATTTTGAAGATCATGATACCAGCTTATAGTTTTTGAAAAATGGCGATGTACTGATGTAATACAGTAGTAGTATATGTTTAGCTTTGAATAATAGAACTTGATGCATGGGATTGAGAATATCTGTGAGACTGTTGTCCATATTATGCTAATATGAAATAGAAATACAATATAAAGCAGATTTTCGAGGTCAAGGGGATTTTAGTAAATGATGAGGTGGAGCTGAAAGTACATTCATATTCATGGATAAGACACGTGTACGTTTCGTCCTTGAATAGTACACTGTGCACTAACGTCCAAAATTCTATCAAAGGCTAATTTTTGGAGGGTAGTAGAATTTTTCTTATCTTTCTGCTTTCTCTGAGAATTTGTGCAACTGCATCATATCCATACTTGGTATGCAGGCCGGACTGTTCTGATTAAGTCAGTTTCAACTGCTATTCCTGCGTATTGTATGTCTGTAGCGCAGGTCCCTTTGACGATACTGGATAAAACTGACAGTTTAAATAAACAGTTTCTTTGGAATGCTTCATATCAGGGACATAGAAAAGGAAAGGTTAAATGGGAAGCTGTGTACTACTAAAAAGATAGGGGGTTAGGACTCAGGAATCTTAGATTACAAAATCAGGCCTTTCAATTTAAGTTACTCCAGGTTCTTTGTGGGCTCAGGTATATAAACTTAAGTATTTTCCCACTACTTCTGTTTTGCAAGCATGTAGCAACAATTCTAGTAGTTGGTTGTGGAAGAGATTAGTTTCTAATCTGGCTGTTTTTAAACAACATTTAATTTGGCAATCAGGGCATGGACAGGCTATAGATTTGTAGCAGGATTCTTGGCTCCCATCTCAACCTTTAGCCCCCCTAACTGGTCATCAAGGACCTTCTGAAAAAGTGAATGACTATATATCTCAGGGCCACTGGCTTTTAGATAAATTGCTTAATGTCCTTCCATATTATTTAGTGTCGAAGTCATGAGTTATCCTTTATCATTTACTCCACAGGAAGATAGTCTACTTTGGGCTCATACTAAGACAGGGACGTTCACTTTGAGCTCGGCTTATCAAGCTTTACTTAATTCTGAAATTATGGGGCCACATTTACCTTGGCAAAAACTTTGGAATCTTAAACTACCTCCTCGTATTTTATTTTTTCTTATGGCTTGCGCTACATGGTAAGTTGGCCACAAGGTATAAACTAAGTCAATGGGGTGTTATAGATTCTGGAATCTGCGTGTTATGTAATATGGCAGATGAAAGGCAGGAACATTTGTTTTTCTTCTGTCCCTACTTTGAGTTTATTCGAGCTATGTGTTGGCCGCTTGAATGGCATACTAAAACTCCTTCTCTGGTCCATCTTTTTACTGATTTTACTATGAATGACTATCATCAATTACTTCTATGTACATGCTTTTGGCTCATATGGTTCTACAGGAATCAGTTTATATTCAATGGTGTGACTATGAGCTCTTTTCAGTTTAATACTGATCACATGCATCATGCTATGCGTTCTATGTCGATTATACAGTCCTCTACACCTAAATTAACTAAAACTATTCTATGTAATTGCATGGTGTGACTATTTGCTTATGCACTTAATACTGATGGCTCTTCCATTCGCAATCCTGATCCTGCTGGCTTAGGTCTTATTTTTAGGGATTCCTCAGGTAAGTTTGTGTGTGCGGCTTAAAGATATTACTAGTTTGGCTAATCAGATGGAAGAATGCAAGTGGATATGGTTGTACAAAGAAGTTAACCAAGTAGCTGATAGTTTAGCTAAGTATGGTAGTATGGTTTTGGCAGATCAGTCTGTCCAGCAGTCGCAGAACTTGGCTCCCTCCTTCCTTTTGCCTATCTAATCATCAGGTGTCTGTTAGTACTATGACACTTTGGGATGTGTGTCTCGTATGGTTGCAACATTTTCGGTATGTTTGGCTTCGAACTGGCTTGTGGTATTTTGTTATTTTGGTAAATCGGTGTTGTTGGGTTACGTTTGAATTTTGTTAAATAAAACAAAAGACACAAGCCGAGTTACTGTATACCACTTCCAGATTTTGTCTCTCTCACTAGCCTGGTACAAGTCAGAGATTTGTCTCTCCCTTCTCTCTTCTCACCGACTAAAAACTTCTTCACCGTCATAAGAATTACGGCCAAATCTCCACCGTTAGGCCACCGACGACGAAACCAAACACACCATTAGACTCCCCTTGTCCCGATCTACAATCCTATCGGAACCAAATTTCAAAACGGTTGACTTCCCAAATTGATGGTCGGCGCGTGGAGCTTTCCGGCGGCGCGTTTCGTCTACCTTGGAGAGGCCATGACCGACCCGTGGTGGAGGGAGCTCGTATGGTGACGAAAATGGAGTTTTCCGGCGGCCTTTGTTTATTTCGACTATTTTCTGATCCAGTGGAGGTGTCCAGCCTTCTTCACTGGTCGAATTGAGTGGACTCACATAACAATAAGATGAGTTCTCTAAACTCTAATCCTTTGACTTCTACACTAATTGGAATTTCATTCCGCCTATAATTTTCTGGGTATGGTTTACTGTGTCTTATGTATTTTTATTGTATGGATTTCTCTGTGCTAATTGATTATTGCATGTGTAATTTATTTTCTTTCATTTGGGATAAAAATTTGGGATTAGGTTTTTTTTCTTCAATTTTTTGCTTTTTATTTGGGGTTCAAGGCAGTCTGCTTTGGATGCAATTTGCTATGTTCTTGTTGTGGGTTTTTTTTTTATTTCCATATATTTTATATTTTCGTTTTTTGTTGTGGCATCCTCTGCTTCTATGCTATTTTTTGATGTAGATTTTTTCTGTGTCCATTTTGCTTTTTGGTAGCCTTGTTTGGATCCACTTTGCTCTGATATTCGATAAGTGTAGTCTTTTTTAATTCTGTAATAGGGTTAGTTCTTGCTCATGTTGGCTTTGCAATAGTTGGCTTGTGGCAGTTTGCTTTGTTGCATGTGGCATTTTGAAATGGATTGAGAAAGGGCAGTCTGCTACCGATTTTATTTTTGTGGCATTGGCAGTTTGCGTGTGTGGTTTGGTTGCTAAGTTTTATGCCTCTGTGTCATACATGAAAATGCAAAGTATAGTTGTTTATGAGCCACAGTAACACGGCTTGTGTCTTTTGTTATATTACAGAAGGTAATTCTAACCAAATACCCCTATTTACCAAAACAACAAAATACCAGTTTAAAGCCAAACACCCTGATGTCTGCTTTTCTTTTTGGTCGACAATGATTAGGCCAGAGAGGGAGTTGTACTTGAGAATGTTGGAGTTGCCGGATTATCTTCCTTGGCAGCCCTTGAACCGAATTACGGCACATTGTACTCAAAGGTGATGGACTTGTGACATTGCTCTCAGTTTTAATGTATGGCAGTATTTAATTTTGGATGCTTATACTATCTGTACCTCTCTTGCATGTGAATACCAGGGTTATATCAGTGTCGTATCTTGGCGTGGCTCAACTGTCGTTCCAGTCGAGCAGCCAAGGCGTTGCTGCCTTTGCACGGTATGATGTGTTCGGTTTTCAGAAAAGCAGACCCAAACAGGCTAATCAGAAAACTTATAACATATGCATGCATTATAATATGCATTATCATGTCATTTTGCATTATTGTAGTGGGAAAACGGAACGTCGGCGATGATGATTGCATGCATGGGTTATAAACGACGGTTGACTTGTACAATTAGCATATGAGCTACACCGTATCTTGGCGAGGCAATTTCTATCGCAGCCATGGCGGATGCCTTTGTTAGTTTTGTACAGGCATCCATTTCTGAGTTTTATTGATAAAAATCTGAGCCAACTTGCATTCTAAACTGTTATGTGTATACTGTTGAAATTTCCTTTGTGTTATTTTTCCCAACTTGCATTGTAGACTAGTTGCCTTGTGAATATATCTGAGCAACTTGTCATATTTGGTTGAGGTGTGCCACCTTCTACTTTAGTTTGTGGTAGGGATGTTGGGATTTTGCATTTCATTTGTCACTATATACAAATTTTTCAAAGTTATTTACTTCATTTACTTCATTGGAAATGACTACTCATGTTGTGACATGAGTGCCTATTGTCATTTATGTTTCCCAACACCAAATCATTATCACACTTTTGACCAAATTTTTTTATTCCCATTTTGGCACTTAGCTTCAAATAGGGACACAACTACAATTTCCAATGCATCCATTTCTTACTATAAATGTGCATCCTTCCCTTTCATTTCCTTACACCTAAAACACACAAGAAACACTACTCTCCTACTATCCTCCCCTACCTCTTTTGCAAACAGCCGACATCCCCCTACTCCCAATTGAATTTTCTTTTCACGTTAAGGTGCACATTTCATTACCTTCATAGAGTACTTATCTTCATTACATGCATTTTAGTTGATATGTCTACTTGGTTCTTTATTACATGTCTTTAGTTACATGCAATTGAGTTGTTATGTCTATTTCGTTCTTCATCACATGTCTTTTGTATGTGTAACTTCTTATCACTTTAGCGTTATGTTTACGATCATCCCATCATATACTCTCATTCCAGCATATAAAAAGTACGTAAAATGAAAGAAATTCGTTCTAGGCTGTTTGGGTTTACCATTCTTATATCGGCTGCATTATATTCTGCTATGCTTCGGTTCTCATGCACTAAAGGAAATCAATGGATACACTCGAAAGCTGCCACTGTTTGCTCCCTACTGGTCTTCGGAGAATTTTTATTTTTTTTTTTATTTTTAAGGAAACCATTACTGTCTTAAAAATGTAGTTGCTATTAATATTATTTTGTAATTCTATACTTTTATGGTTATTTCACATATCGTACATCCGTTTGTTGTAATTTGTAATTGCGAACAATTCAAACTTTCTATAATATTTGCATATGTGGATGTCTATATAATGCGCGTAAACGTATGTAAGGTTTAAAAGTACCGTGATAAAACCGGCACGTAAAGCTATCAAAGATAATTCATTATCTGAGTTATATTATACAAAATGCATAACTAAAAAGGCAGTTTATAAGCAGGCACCCCAAGTAGGCAAACTTTTTTTTTAATTATCTCTAGCCTTTGAAAGTTAACAAAAAACGAAAATCCAGCTAAAGTACCCGGCATAAAAGAAACCATTAAAGGTCATGAAAAGTTTTCTAAGCTTTAAAAAAATTATAAAGTTTTCCGAAAAATGGATCCACATTTGAACACCAGATTTCAGTCATTCGAACACCATCTAATCATTGTGTTGGTATGTTAATAATTCCTTGTGCAGTCAATGGCTACCGGATCATCCAGCTCTTCCAGTCGTAGGCCAATTTCCTGTGACCATCCTTGGACTCCTGCCACGCATAAAAGATTTATCCGCACTGTTTTATGTTTTGGTGAGAAGGGAAAAATGGTTGGTAGGAGTTTTCAATGGACTACATGGAGGGAGATTCTGGCCATAATGAAAGATGGCTTACCTGAAAATGAAAACCTTCGAGTGGCTCATCTGGTTACCAGGTACAATATTATGAAGTATGAGTTTCAGCGTGCTTCAGATAAGAAACCCACATAGCCAAGTTGGATTGTGAAGCCGAATGGTGATTTGGTCCGCCCCGCCTACTACGATGTCAATGAATGTCGTCGAGTTCCCGAGGAGATGATTTTCTTCAAGTTCCAGCAGATTGGAGACATGTTGACTCTTTGTCGGAAAGAGCCATAATGGAACGGGACCCATCACAAAAGGCAACATAATTCCCTTTCCGTAATGCTACGCAATTCCCTTGCATAATAATGTTGAAAATCTCCAATAACATGCGCTACTTCAATATGTAACCGCAACTAAAGGGTTCAGTGTGTATCCGTATTATTATTTCTAAACATGTGTGACTGTTATTTTGTCTTATCGTAATGAACTTTGCATTAACGAATTTCCAATTATATGTTTCTAATATTATTTTGTCATTTTATTTTATTAATTTAAATCCGTATTTGTTGCAAAATGTCGGTGTTTTATTTTTTTTTTAAAAATGAATTTAAAAAAAAACATTTTTTTGTTAGATTATATAATTCAAATTTTTTATTTCTAATATACAAATTCAACTCAACAATAAATAATCCTCCCACTATTTAAACAACCCCACAGAATCTATCACCAATCTCAATACATGCCAACACATCATTAAACAAATCAAACAAACATTCTATTACACATTCTCTTACAACACTAATCATTATATCTATAAAAATACTACTACCCTACCATTCAAACCCCTTAATTCAAACTCAACTACAACATCAAAAACTAAATTAACAAATCCTTAATTCCGTCACTATTCCGGCTTTTGTTAAATTTAACAAAATACCACAAGCCAGTTCAAAGCCAAACAGCCAGTTTGTGTCTCGGGTCTTGTTGCAATCCTTTGCTCGTGGGGTTAATTGCAATTTTAGTCCTCTAACTCTTGACCCACTGCGTTTTTGGTCCTCTTCTTACACGAATTGACGAATTCAGTCCTATAAACGTATAAAACAGCGTATAAACGCCTTAATTCGTCCTAATTCACCGTATTTGTACTAGTTCTTCTACGCATAGTCCAAATAATCTCCACTCAATTTAATAAATAATATTTTAATTAGTTTAAATATATTAAAAAAGAAATAAATTTTTTTAAAAAAAGAAGAACTTGGGGGAGAAGGGTTGCTCCGCCCAGATAGTGGCGGAGCAGATCTGCTCCGCCATTAGCTATTAGGGCGGAGCTGGTCTGCTCCGCCAATATGGGCGGAGCAGATCTGCTCCGCCACTATTTGGGCGGAGCAGACTACTCCGCCTCGGTCACAATGGCGGAGCAGCCTTGCTCCGCCCAAAAAGTGGCGGAGCAAGGCTGCTCCCCCACCCTAATTTTTATTAAGTTATGTTTTTTATATTTTAAGTAATTCTATTTATAAATTTAATTAATATTTTTTATAAAAAAATTTAAATAATGATTAATGTAGATTTAAACAAAAAATGGCGGAGCCATGGAAACGCGACACGTATCCATATAGGACCGTATATGAATTTTGGAGGACTAAAATCACAGAGGACCACCACTTAAGGGACTAAAATTGCAATTAACCCTTTGCTCTAAATGCTAGTAGTAGCTAGATGTTGCTGTAAAGTAACTTTTTTTTCTTTTTTTTTCTAGTGATGTTGCTGTAAGATACTGTAATCTGGTTATATCTATGAAGGTTTCTTTTAAAAAAAAAAAAAGGCTTTGGGACCAACACAATCTGTACACACATGTTCAGTTGAGAGTCTTGAGACAAATTTGTCAAAAATCATAGGGTAGTAGCCCGTGTCCAAACTTGACAATTCACATAAAACCACAGAGAAGAAGCTAAATAAATCGAATTTTCACCAAACACAGAAAAAAGTCACTTTTGTACCGTTATATTTCCCTTTTCTGAACTCAACAAATTAAACTGCTCCATAACTCTTACATTAAATCACGACATAGAGTCACTGACTCAAGTTATTGTGACAGAAATTTTGTAGCAGATTTCATCCTCTCGTTCTCTTATCATCCTGTCACTTTCTGAAATAACTTGTAGTATGAATGACAGAAGAAAAAAAGAAAAAGAAAAAAAGGATCCAACGTTATTGCCTTATCCTTCACACAAACAACCAAAACCAGTTCTTGGTTCACAAAGCACCAACAATTCTCATACACTTATGATCATACATGGAAATTTCTAGGACCCCAAAAATGCCTCTACCAATCCTCCTTTCTCCTCTTGGACAAGTCTCCACCTTAACACATACACACACTTTCAACCACAGTTAAACCATTTTCCACATCCTAGAATCTCGAATCATGGCGGCAGAATACCCCGGTGGGAGGCGGAACTCCAGCACTCTGTTATTGCAAGAGCTTGAAGAGCTCAGTGAGTCCATGTACCAGTCACACAAGACAACCCGAAGAACTGCGTCCCTCGCTCTCCCGCGAAGCACGGTTCCTCCGATTCCGGCCCCTGATGAGGTTTCGTATGAGAAAGACGAAATCAGCCTCAACCCGAAGCCGAGAGTCAGGCGCATGTCGCTGTCCCCGTGGCGGTCGCGGCCGAAGGTCGAAGAACAAGACGAGCAGGTGGAACGGGGCAAGTCATCCGCTACGAACAAGAGCAAGTGGGTTGATGAAGCTTCTGCTGGTTCGTCGGAGAAGAAGAAGGGACTTTGGAACTGGAAGCCGATTCGAGCACTGTCTCACATTACCATGCAGAAGATGAGTTGCTTGTTCTCTGTCGAAGTGGTGACGGTTCAGAACCTTCAGCCTTCCATGAACGGGCTTCGCTTGTCTGTTTGTGTTAGGAAGAAGGAGACCAAAGACGGAGCAGTGCAGACAATGCCTTCCCGAGTTTCGCAAGGGGCTGCTGATTTCGAGGAGACACTGTTCATTAGGTGCCATGTTTATTACACACCTGGTAGTGGGAACATCATGAAGTTCGAGCCGCGTCCGTTTCTGATATATGTGCTCGCGGTTGATGCAGAGGAGCTAGATTTCGGAAGAAGTACCGTGGATTTAAGCGGTTTGATTCGGGAATCTATTGAGAAGAACTTTGAGGGGACGCGGATTCGTCAATGGGATACGAGTTTTAAACTTTTGGGTAAGGCCAAGGGAGGTGAACTTGTTTTGAAGTTGGGGTTTCAGATTATGGAGAAAGATGGAGGTGTTGGGATATATGCAGAAGGCCACAAGGGAAAAGGCAGAAGTTCGCCTTCTGTTGCGCGAAAACAATCTAAAACTTCGTTTAGTGTTGCTAGTCCAAGAATGACGAGTCGAGCTGAAGCTTGGACTCCTTCACAAAAGGAAGCAGCTCCAGATCTTCAAGGAATCGATGACTTGAATCTTGACGAACCTGCTCCACCACCATCTTCAAGTGCTCCTCCTCCGCAGAAGCTAGAGGAGCCTGATACAAAGGCAGATGACAATGATGATCTTGATTTTGAGGTGGAGGATAAAGGAGTTGAGATTCTTGATAATAATGGAGAAGAAGAAGAAGAAGAACATTCTTCAGTATATTCTGATGCTAGATCGGGTTCGAGTGAGGTTGTGAAGGAAGTTGTTCAAGATCAGAAATATGCTAAAAGATTATCAGAGCTTGATTTGATTGCTCAACAGATAAAAGCTCTCGAGTCTATAATGGGAAACGATAAGGATGTCAACGAAGATGAAGAAACTGGATCACAAGCGTTAGATGCGGATGAAGATAAAGTAACAAGGGAGTTTCTTCAGTTGCTCGAGGATGTAGATGAACTCAAGATTGAAAACGGTGGGATGTCTTCGGCAAAGTTGGGAAGTAATGGAAGTGCAGTAGATGAAGACGAGAACATTTTTCTACCTGATCTTGGGAAGGGATTGGGTTGCGTAGTTCAAACGAGGAACGGAGGTTATTTGGCAGCAACGAATCCTCTGGATACCATTGTGGCAAGAAAGGATACATCAAAACTAGCAATGCAGATGTCGAAGCCTTTGATTCTTCAATCAAACAAGACAGGGTTTGAGTTGTTTCAAAAGATGGCGGCGATTGGTCTTCAAGACTTGGCATCTGAGCTTTCATCATTGATGCCAATGGATGAACTCAAGGGTAAAACAGCAGAGCAAATAGCCTTTGAAGGCATTGCTTCTGCAATTATCCAGGGGAGGAACAAAGAAGGTGCTAGCTCAAGTGCTGCAAGAACCATAGCAGTTGTCAAGTCCATGGCGACTGCTATGAATAGTGGCAGAAAGGAGAGGATTTCAACTGGTATATGGAATGTCAGCGAAGAGCCTGTGACAATTGACGAGGTTTTGGCTTTTTCAATGCAGAAGATCGAGAGTATGGCGGTCGATGCTCTCAAGATTCAGGCAGGCATAGCTGAAGAAGATGCGCCATTTGATGTTTCACCTCTTGATGCAAAGACCATCTCAGCTAGTGGAAAAGTGTACAACCATCTCCTAGAATCTGCAATTCCGATTGAGGACTTGATAAGAGAAAACACTAAAATTACTGCAGATGAAGGTACTGATTCTACAGTAACTATTTCTGTGATTGTACAGTTAAGGGATCCATTGAGGCAGTATGAGGCGGTTGGCGGTCCTATGATAATACTGATTCATGCAAAAGCTGCGGATGAAAATCATGAGGAGGAGAGGTACAAAGTAACAAGTATGCAAGTTGGTGGCATAAGAAGTTCAGGCAATAAAAGTATATGGGACCCAGAGAAGCATAAGCTTACTGCACTGCAGTGGCTTGTGGCATATGGAATTGGAAAGGCTGGGAAAAAGGGAAAACGTGTTGCGTCAAAGGGCCCAGATATCCTATGGAGCATTGCTTCAAGGGTAATGGCTGATATGTGGCTTAAGCCTATAAGAAATCCTGATGTCAAATTCACAACATGAGCTGCAGGTGCACAGAATTTTTATACATAGAATAGATGTATGATTACCTTTTGTTTCATATGTAACTTGCGGCATGTATTATAATTTTGCATGCAATCCTCCTGTGTTGTTTAGAAACTGTACGCAAAATCCTCTTTCTTTCCAGTCATAAGTTTGGTACAGAATTCTGTCAACACAAAGGCGATTTCTGCAATTAAGATAAGCAGATTGTAATTCGTTGCTAGGTGCACATACCCCAAGGTTCCTAATGCTGTTATCTCCCATAAAACAGAATGATAAGGCCCTGGTGATTCTGTTGTTTTGAGCATGTTAGTTGTTTTATTCTAGGCAGACTGAGGGAGTAAGATTGTAACACAGGGGCATGCTCAGTAGTCAGTTCTGATTCGTATAATTGTGAAATTGTGTCTATTTTGGAACTCGGTAAGTGCCTTTGTATACAACATACATATGTTCATGCCATTACCATAGCTATTCTTCAGTTAGGTGATAATAAAGAAAAACACGGTCTTTTTTCACATGCATGTTCACTGACCAGGTAATACTATCAACTCGATCTTAATCAGAAAGATGTATGCAAAATGTGATAGCACTAACGTTTCACCAGAGAACACACAATGTAAGAACAGAAAACAATAGATACTGTACTTTGTACCTTGTTCAATATGCTGGCCTCATTCTTGGAGCTGTGACTTTATCTCGGAAAGATCTTGAATAGCACTAACGTTTTGTGCATGACAATCAAGGGGGGCCTGTGTAAACTCTTCACAGCAGCTGTAAGGTGAAATAATTGAACATTAAAGAAGGTAGTACAAAAAGTATCCTTCCTCACAAGTAGATTGCTTAGTACAAAAATAAACCGAAAGAAATTCATTGAATAATCTCTTTTGGGCATTTGATCAAACAACTTCCCCACTACTTCCATTTCCAACCAACCAAGCCGATGAATTACTATCTTGCTCTGTTTAATATTTCCAAATTAAAGAACAGAATGTCCTGAATGCTAAAAGCAATTTCATTGCATTTCCATCCAAAATGAAAGTTACAATTTGGACTCCTTAAGATAAAGGAAAAGAGTTTATCATCAATCCCTAGTTAACTTTGTTACTGAAGGTTAAAATACGAAGAAAAAAGTTTCACTTAATCCACATTAGTGCACTAAAAGCCATGAAACTTGTACTTCTTTTTTCGTCATCTTCATTTCTCCATTTCTGAACTTCCGAAGTTCATTTATTGTTTAGAGACTATAGACAAGTTCTCAAGATTTGGAAAGGAGCCCAAAAATGGAATTTCGTTAATCCGACTGCACTCTTCAAGTTTTATGCTTGTCAAACTACTATGCGTAATATCCCACCTGGGAAAGTTTCTTCCTTTATATCAAATAATCTTTAGAGACTCCAAATTTGAGTTAGGCTTGAGGGCTTTCAACACATCCTGATCAATAATTTGACCTACTGTTGATTCATTCCACCCCAAGTCCCCAATTTGATAAGATTTCTACCCCCAACCAAATCAGCAGTTCTTTCTACGTGATCACTCAATCTCAACCTTTCAAGATCTGGAATCTCCAGTTCTGTATTGCTTTTATAGTTGAAAGTAACACTGTAACAGGCACTCTCTCCTTAGGTGGGGCAGTATCTGGAATTTCAACAATTTCTGAATAATCTATACTGCTTCTTACAATATTTGAGTCAGCAGGGGATAACTCGATTTGTGGTTCTATAGTGTGAGTGTGATACTACTTGCATTTGAGAACCTCCATTGGAGGCAAAGGCAAAGGCCAGCAGCTCGATTTTGTCTGCATGTTCATTGCACGGATAGTACTTTTCATTGCAAAAAAGTACTACGCGGATTAAGCTTAAGGGTTGTTCCTTGCACCATTAATACTTTGCAAACCAGAGAATTGTAAGAACAGAAAACCATAGATAATGAACCAGTGCACCTCGTTCCAATATGCTGGTCTTGTTCTTGGAGCTGACTATCTCGGACGAGATCTTCCATAGCACAAACCTTTTGGGCATCACGATCGTCAGGCCTAGGTTAACTCTTCCCATCAGCTGTATAGTAAAACAGTTGAGCGTTACAGAAGGCAACTGATCATTCATGTATGTGCTTCACAGAGTTAAAGGCAAACCATTGAATGATCTCTTTGGAGCATTTCATCAAACACCTTCACACTACTTCCAAGCCATCAAGCTGATGATTATATCTTGCTCTGATTAAGGTTATTTCTCTCGAGTCTATAATTAGATGGACGACTCTAATGTTATTGTGCTCCCTAGTAAAACAGAAAAATTAAGAAAATCAATAAAAAGTAAAAACCTAACAATCTCATTTCATCTATCTCAACGTTTCCATTATGATAGTTTCTCCAAATCACTCTTTATGCATCTCAAGATTTTGTGGTGTTTCAAGTCTCCCGAGTTGTTTATTTCTAGGTAATTAGTAATTTAATTCGACGGGGGAAACAAGTAATGCACCTTGAAATAATAGTTTTTCAAAAAATGAAAATATACAACCAAGTTGACGATTATTATTACATGGATTGAGTACACTTGGGACAATCTAGTATATATTGAAACCATAAACTGGATCTGAATTGCCACCTATTCACTTGGACAGTTCTAGTTAAGTTGACACTTCCGCAAAAATGAAGAAACCTTTTGGTTTTTCATCTTCAGGAAACCAAGTAACCAACATTTCTTTGACGAAGTTACATCACAACCTCGATACATAGTATTGCTTAGATAGCGACTCAACTTACAAAAGCTTAGAGGGTCAGAACTAACCAAGTTTGGGGCTCCGACAAAACAAATAGAGCTCAATATACGACATGCTATGGCCCCACGAGAAGGTCCGGTAAAATTTTTTCGTCCATACCTTCCCTGGCTATCTAAGATCTTTTTAGTGTTCTGTTTCTTTGTCAACATGATTCTACTCAATCTGATTCAGCTTCCTTTCTCTCCATTAATTTAATAAAATTTTGAACTATGATTTTGCCTTC
The DNA here is from genome assembly GCA_028274465.1 of Plantago ovata. NCBI lineage: Eukaryota > Viridiplantae > Streptophyta > Magnoliopsida > Lamiales > Plantaginaceae > Plantago > Plantago ovata. The sequence goes on along the minus strand of CM051458.1, from coordinate 86,206,781 downwards.
GTTTGTGATAATACTTTCTGGATGGAATTGAACTCCCTGCGGATATCAGAAGAGAATGTCAGTGGAAATGTTAATCACAAGATGGGGAGGTTCTAATGAAGATTGAACCTCCCACATACAACAAATTAAATCTTTTCGTACAATCTTGCAAAAACAATTTGATCATTTATATTGAAAATCTAGCAGTAGCATCTTAAAATGCTAGTATGCACAAGGAGCTTATAAAGATCAAGTGCAGATGGTATGCAGATGAAATCGGAAACAAAATAGAATTTAATGGAAGTGAAAAATCACCTGTAGATATCGATACACTTTGTGACGAGCAGCCATAACCAACCCATCTTCTGTCCATGCAGTTATTTCTAGAGCATCACTTGGAAAACTTTCTTTCTCAATAACAAGGCTATGATATCTGCCAGCTGTAAAAGGGCTGCAAACAATATTAATAAGTACAATGTGATGAGCTGATTATTTACATTTGAACTTGATTTCTACACCAAATACATTGAAATCCAAGCACGCGAAAAATAAGAAATTTACATTCTCAAATCTCAAGTTCTAACTTGGTTCCTACGCCTAATAATACATTGAAATCCAAGAACGAAAGATAAGAAATTTACGATCACAAATCTTCCACAAAGGACTCCAACAACTATATATTACATGAAAGCTGTATTGCCCGAACAAAAAAATGCAAATAAAGGGACAACTATTTATATCTGCTTTGTCATCAATACTAACTATAAAAGCATACAACTGATCAACCACCTGAAAAGCTTCAACGAGAATGCAGGCGTAAAAACAAAGAAAATACTTACTTCGATAATCCAGCAAACAAGCCATCTTCGCCACCTTCATTGTAATATACAAGAGAACCCTTCCCGTGCACAACTCCATATGGAGATCGCACAATTTTTCCTGCAAAACAAATGGTTTGATCATCAGAAAAGAAACCAATATATAATTAGAACAGAAATTATCAGATGCAAAATGGATGAGAAGAGCATTGCTATCAAGAGGCCAGAAAGCAGGATATGTCAGAACGCTTATGTCTCCTCATGCTGAGAAACTTATAAGGCATTTTATTTTAACATTAAAAAAAATTCTTGAATAGGTGCAAAAAAAACAAAAATTCATGATCCAATGTCAAAAGGCTTCCGTTGAATCACCAATGAGGGAAGTGAACTTGAAGCACACGATTTAGAAGCAAAGGTGCAAACGACAAGTCAATAGCCACAGATAGTTCTGAAATGGGAAAATTTATGTGGAAACCAAGTTTATCTAGAGCATTATCTCCTCATTGTATAGTCACCTCTGACTCCAAAGACTAGTCCTCAAGATACTCTTAATTTGGGCCTTCAAAAAAAAAAACTACTCTGTACTTATCCTGTGAAATCTTTATCATTAATTAGCTTTATAGATATAATTATAAATGATAAAATATTGGAGTATATTCTAAAATTTCAAAATGATTTCTGCAAGGAACATCTAGGGCCTCTTTAGATGCTGTGCTTAAATTCTAAAGCACTTCTGGTGATATAAAACTTTACAGCCATTCTCTTTATGTCTTTTACTTAGAGACTTGGAGGATTTTTCCTAGAGTAGTATAATATACCTTCTTTAGTGTGTGCTTGGTTCAAAAGAGAAAACTTAAATTTGTTTAGCAGCACTCAACCTCCCTCCATACGCAAAACACACACGAACACATGTATATACCAGGCAGATTGTATCGGCCAATAAGAGGACTGGTGTTCCACGTGTCAGGATGCCAGTCATGGTATTATTACAGACATACTACTCAGACAACCATATGTAGCCAAGGAATCACCCAGGTTATAGCAAAAAGGAACCAATATGATGAATTACAACCACTGCAATATTGAGGGACTTAAATGGTCTATTACAACCCCATTCCAACCAATATCTTGCCGTAGTGTTAGTGTTAGTGTAGCTAAATCAATCATATACTTCTCAGAAGCTAGCAACAAAACATCAGATGACCTATAGAAATAATGTTGTCACGGTCTATCTAGAAAAATCACTCATATTCTGCGATTCTTGTGTTTCCAAGAATTTGTTCCGAATCTATCGCTGATCAAATTAGCATATAGTGCACAAGAGACAAATAACCAAGTAAACGAGAAACACACCATCTTCCTAGATTCTTATCACATATGCCAAATTTATGCATTGTAACCACTTGTCGGGCTATAATATAATCAGTCATCTACATTGTTAGAAATTGCAAAACAGAAACATTACTGAGTAACACACCCCAAATTATAGCTCAACTTTGCTTCCAAGTTCCAATATGGCTCTAGCTTGATCAACTAAAATAAATCCACATCGCAAAAAAGGAAGCACAAACATGTAAAGCCAATTAAATTATAAATCACCTCCAAAAGCTTCGCCAATGCACTGCAGACCCATGCACACGCCAAATATTGGCACAGTAGGTCCAAGCTTCAACACTGTTTCAAGCGATATTCCTGAATCTTGAGGAGTACCTGAACATAGAGAACAAAATCAATAGACGATGACAATGTAACTAGAGATTCTGGGAAACAAAAATATATGAATTGTACCTTAAAGAATAAAAGTTCTTACCAGGTCCAGGTGATATTAGTATACCTCTTGGATTTTTCCTGCAAAGGAACCGATCAATAAGCAAATATCAAACGAAAAGATTTTAAGTATTACAGATTAAACGCCTTTCTTCACAAGTAAATCCACACAAGTCCAACCACTTGTTATAAATGTAGAGATAAAAAAGAGCTCGTGATGAAACAAGACTCTATATGTAGACATGAATTGAGCCATGAAATTTTCTGATAAATTTAACCGATAATTGCAGAAATTCCACAGATTTACGGAATATCAAGTTTCGTACAAAATGCCTATCCGATTCTTTACTTCAATTTTGATAAATGTGATCATCTACCATCTACCAAACCAACAAAACAGGGCCATATTCCATCATCATTCGTTAAAATTCGATATCTATCACCATCAGTCAATCAAAATTCAAATATATTCAGAGAACTAACAGAGCATTTTATGTATACGTCCAATACAAGTACAAATACAGATACAAAATGTAACAAGAGCTTACTGCTCTAATTCATCAACCGTCAGCTCATCATTCCTGTATACCTCAAATTCACATCTGAGCTCTCCCATGTACTGAAATTAAACAAAGGAACACATTAATTAGATAGGAAATAATAAGTATACATTACATACAAGTATCTATAAGCAAATGGGAACTGACTTGGCAGAGATTGTAAGTGAAGCTGTCATAGTTATCAATGACAATCACAGGCTTGGTAACACTCTTAGATGAGAACGATTTGACAGAAGACAATGGAGAATTATTGCCGGAGATGGCGAGGGGTATTTTCGGAAGACGAGAAGAGTATGAAATAGAACGCTGGTGATCTATGGTGAAGCCGAGAGGTTGGGGTTTGCGTAGAGGAGACGAAGGAATTGGAGAGAGTGGATTTTTTCTGACGGAAGTTGGTGGCGCAGCTAGATTGGCCATGCTGTAGCGGTGGCAGAGATTCTGGCGGCGGATTTTGGCCGGTGCTGCTCTTTCGGTTTTTACCTTTTGGAGGGATTGAGAGTTTAGGGAAATGACGGTTTGCTCCTCTGGCGTAATGTAAATTTTAGGCCCCACTGTTGGTTGGGTTCAGATATAAGAAGAACTGAAAGTTCAAATGACTTCACACGTTACCTCTGCGTTTTCATACCGGAAACTTATGGACTACCTTTTTTGACTAAAAAATACGTACTTCATACTTATTTCAACTTATTATGTTGTTTGTAGTTTGTTTTGACTAATTTATCTATTTGATTGTTTAGTATTCATGCTTTATTATAATTTTATAAATATTACTTTAAATATTAAATACACAATTAAATATTGGGTAATTTACATCTACCCCCTGTTATTTTTTTTATTACAAATCCTTCCCTCTTAGTTAGACAATAACATGTAGCTCGATGTTACACAAAAACAATTACAGATAGCCCCACGAACTTGACTTTTTGCGAATTAAGAGCTGGAAGTTACATTTATACCCCTGCCGGAATTTCAGAATTTGAATTGAAACAAACAAGTTAAGTTTGCATTATTTACACATTTGCCTCTGAATTATTTTATTTTACAAAATTAACTTTAATGTATTTCACATTAACCACAAAAATTATATATATTTCAAGATGAACTAATATTTATTCTATAAGAACCCCAAATTAAGAATTTTTTTCGAAAAAGCCCCAAAAATAAAAAGAAAAAAAAATAAAAACTTATCTTCTCCTTCTCCGAGATGAAAATTCCCTGCCAGAGCTGTAATTTTTCCGGTGCCGGAATTAGTTCCGGCACCGGAATTTTCATCTCGGAGAAGGAGAAGATAAAAAAAAAAGAGAAAAGAGAAAAGATAGAAAAAAGAAAAGGAAAAATCTGTAATTTTTGTGCTAAGGGCATGTTTGGCCGGACAAAAATCAAAAATGAATAACGGGCAAGTCAACTTTTTTCCGACGACTGGGACTATCTGTAATTGTTAAACTAGCGAGGGAGAATCCGTAATATGAGTTTCTAGTGGGGTGGTTTAATGTAATTTACCCATTAAATATATAAAAATTTAACGTTTCCTACACGTTTCCGTTTCCTACTTTTTTAAATTTGGCGTTTCCACATATCCGTTTCGTTTCCGTTCCAGCTTCCGTTTCCGTTTTCATGTGGTTGAAGAAAGAAGTATGAAAACTTCCTCATTTGTAGAATATATACATATTTGGGTTACGATTACATAATGATGAATAATGTTTTAAATTTTTATATAGAAGAAAATGTTAAAATTATCTAGTGGGAGATTGGGATGTTAAAAAATCATCAGATCCTAAATCCTAAATCCGTATTACCCCTCCGAGCCCAACCCTATTACCATAATTATAATAGAACAATAGACCAATTTTCTTATGGAGTAAGTTTAATATTCTCCTTTAATAGATATACAAATATATATTTTTCGAAGCGGCAAAGTGAGGATATACAAATATATTAATATAAATTTTAAATATTTGTGGTACTAAATAATACTAAAATGATTCATTTAAAAAAAGTAAAATTATTGATAAATAAATATTAAAAAAAATATTTTGGAGAAAAAGGTGAGTGGAGAAAAATAACTGAACTTTGTAACATTTAAAATGATATGTTAGGTGCATAGATACAATAAATGTGAAAATACAATCTTATACTTAACCTGTCTATGATCGGTAAGTTGAATCATTAACCGCGACGGTGAACATTTTGCCGAGTTTGTGACTCAGCACTCTGAGGATAATAGACTTCAAATTTTTCCCACAATCTGCGTGATCTTTATTTTTAACATAGAAAAATTATTTTCTGTAATTCAATCATTCTATATTTTTTATATTAATTGCTTTTCAAATAACAAAATTAAATTACTTTTAGTATTCGTGTTTCATAATAATGCCAAATAATTTCAATGAATAATCTATATTACAGATTGTTTTGAACATAATAATATTTTTTTTATATGTATATATTTACTTGAGAATGATGAAATAAAAATAAAAATACGAATATGTATGGTGAAGTGTAAAATTGTAAATTAGATGAATAGATTTAAGACATGTGGCAGGAATAAAATAATGGACCAATAGGAATATAAAATTGTGCCACATGTTAAAAATGAGGGCATGAATTAAGGAGAAAGTCTGAAATCTTTTTCCTTTAATATATAGATAGAATATAGATAGATAGATGCGTTTTATGATATTTTCCCTTTCATTTTGGGTTTTAGGGAGAGTCTGGAAGATACTTTAAGTTTATAGAAGGTATATTCACTTATCATGAGGCTATATTCAATTATGAGGCTTGCTCATGGATTAGAAAGAGGTATTGAGTTATTGCATCTAAAAGAACTCCATTAGAGTTTCGTAATATATATATAAAAAATTTAAAAAAATTGATTTTTTGCAAGGGATAAACATACGGGAACATATTGCAACTTAGCCCCTTCCATTAAGGTATAAAGGTTACTACTTCATTCGTTCTTTCTAAGAGCACACCTTATGATTGGGGCTCAAATGGGGGCTTTTAATATAAAATTTCCTTTCAAATGATGTCTCTAATAGTTTGGGGCTCATTTGAGGCTTTTATGTGAGTCCATATTGCTCCATATTAAGAGTTTTGATTATTGGTCACATATTTGGGGATTAAACAAGGCCTACTAATTACTCACCTATTTTTTATTTATTCTATACGTTTATTTTGTTAATTTTTTTTAGCTTGTTTGGCCTTCAATAAATCTTAAATTAAACCGTAAAAATAACATGTGAAATGATATTATGAAAGTCTAGTCACTCTATTTTCATAATATAATTTTATTAGTTTTTCCTACGGTTTGTTTTAGGATTTATTGAAGGTCAAATTAGGCTAACAATAGTCAACAGAACAAACGTATAGAATAAAAAATTAAAAAAAAAAACAAAACAGATGAGTAATGGATCATTGTCATGTGTTACTAATTAGTAGCTTAGTAGCCCCTTTATAGACTCCATTGAAGTCTATTGGGACTCGTAGCCCCAAATAAGCATCCATAATAAGTGTTCTAAAGTTTCTTATTTGTTATTATTAGAATAATTTTAAAACATTAATTAAAAATAGAAAGAAGGTCAAGATTTTTTTATGAATGGTGGTGCTTTTTAGGTACATATGAATTAAAATTCAAATTTGTGGCCCTCACAAACTGTTTTTGATTTTTTTTTTACTATTTTAAATTATTTTTTAAAAAATTATTCTAAATATAATAAATAAGAAGTTTTAGACGGAACATAGAGAGCAACTAATTTGAAGGCTCGAGACTTGAAATACAACATATCTCGATTGAGTCCAAGACATTTTTTTGTAGAGAATTGGTCAATGACGATTTTGTCATTAGGATTAGGGGGATACCTTGAGTCTATTATGCATGGAATTTATATAGCACACTAGAGTACTCTTGACATGTTGATGTTTTTATTATTGATCAATAACGGCCATGTCTTTGGGATTAGGGGATGTATACAATATATAGTATATTAGACTCTGCATAAGTTGATGTTTGTATAATTGGTCACACACGATCGTGTCTTTACGATTAGGGGATATACAAATTGGATTAGACTTTTGTCATGTTGATGTTTGTAGAATTGGGCAACGATGATCATATCTTCATGATTGGAAATTATTTTGAAATTTAATATTTGTTCCGATGCGAACTCCAAACATGCATCATATGTTTGGTAATTATGCATAAGCAAGGTGCATAAAAATTGGTACTCCCTCCTTTTTTTATAATATAATCTTCCTAAGGGAGTGTTTTATATTAAATTAAGGTTGTTTGAGATTTTATATATATTGATAAAATTGTAAGTAGATGATTATGCGTCTATAATAACCTCCTTTGGGCATGTGGAGAGATTGAATTGAAACTTAGAATCACACTTTCATACTCTAAATGCGTGTGAGATACGTATATATATAGCATTGGCTTAGCAATGGATTGTTCGCACAACAGTATTGTATCTTCATCATACAGGTATGCAAGTAGTAATTACATCTCCATGACACCTCTTTCCAAACCTAGTTGTAAAATTACCATTTGATTTCACAACATGTTATTCTTAATACTAGTTATTTTTATCTTGTTCTTATAATTAATTAATTAGTTCCTTAAAAGAAAACAACATAAATAAAAAAATTTCCTCATCAGCTGTGTCTGTCGCATCAAGGGGAGCATGGACGACGTTAAAGACCTACAATTGGTTGTGTGCCCTGGCCTTGAGTGGGGCCTCGATCTCTGTATGTTCTGATAAGCGATAAAGAAATTGCATATAGATTGAAGACCCTAGAGAATGAGACAAAACACATCAAGACTGATGTAAATGACATTAGCCAAAACATCAGCGCAATCAAGCAGGTGGTTGAAGACAGATTCGAGGAAGACAAGAAAAACCGCAAGAAGTCAGTTCTTGAGAGGATCAAATGGTGGTGACTTCTAATGAGGCGTAGATCTCTCTCTATGGTGAAACTTCTACTAGTTAGATCACGGCGTGTCAGTTCTTAAGAGGATCAAATGGTGGTGACTTCTGATGATGCGTAGATCTCTTTCTATATGGTGAAACTGCTACTAGCTAATTACGATCACTTTTGCCGGCACAACCTGAAAGTCTTCATATCGTAACTTTAGTTTTATTTTTGTTAAAAAATGTCATTTTTTTATTATTGGCTTGATAATAACTTATCATAAATCACATTATGATTTATTATGCAATCCTAATATTTAATTCTCATACATGGTCAATAGTACTTAATAACACTTCAAGAAAAATATGAGTTGTATCACACTGAACCAATTTTGTAAGTAGTGACGTCGCTGCTAATAGAGTTGGGGGTTCATAAAAAGAAATGTAAATTTAGGATGTCTTATTCTTTTATCAAGGTTATATAAATGATAAACAGACTAAATATCATCGAGCACATGATAGGGATTGGATGGTGCCCGTTAGCCAAGATCGTCTATATATATATATATATATATATATATATAATATCTCACTCTATTATTATGAATAAATTTTTTGGATAAATTTTATAGGCATGACAGGACATGTCTATGCTTGAGCGACTTATGCACTCAATGATTTCGATCAGCTTAAATTTTTACGTAACATTTATAAGCATTCACATTAACATTTGCATTCAGAGCAGTGCACCGAGATACAAAATGTAAGTTATTTTTTTAGTTTTGTTTTCTTTCCCAGATTTGTTTTTGAGATGATGTGTCTAAACCAACTGATAAATGGTTCGGAAAAAAAATAGTTAAACATAAGGATATTCTAAAGAGCGTTGGTCAGTGTAAAGTAGGGTAGGGGATGTGTGTAGTTTGTAGAATTGTTGAACGATGATTATTTCTCTAGGATTAGGCTATAATTCCTAATATTCTAGTTGATATTGCGCATGAGACAGCTTCAAAAAAGGGAACCGTGTGAAAGAAAAGAGCATCTGCACGCAGAATGTTTGAGCGCTTTTTTCCTCCAAAGAAAGTCCTCCTCTTTTTGATGGAATGGGCAGAGAACGTTCAGCCAACTTCCCTTCTTCTTCGAATCTGCTCACTTCCGTTTTGTATTTATGTTTGTAAAAATTGGTGAATGACGATCGTGCCTTTATAATTGGAAATGACCTTGAAGCCCAATGTTTGGTGTGATGCGAACTCCAAACATCATATGTTTGGTTATGCATTAATCGGGGTGAAGAAAAATTGATATTTCTTGTGGAGTATGAAATTACCTAGAATATATGCCATTAGGGTTGGTGGTGGTGGTGGATGCTGAGAGAGGCTCTACCTCCAACGACAGAACTCGGTATACATGATAAAAATAAAGTGGACAGAATTCTGACATGGTACTATAAACGAGTATGAAACTATAAATACTCAAAACATGGTATGAAATCACAAAGGACATAATTGTGGCAAAAAGTATGAATAATACAAAAACAACTAACACTAGTCCAAAGACTTCTTTAAACATAAATTAGCAATGACCTAAATTCAATAAACCAAAAGAGAACTTTAATAAATATTAAATAAAGACACCAACAAAATAAAATAGCAATTAGGTCTAGGGCATAAATCCCAGTTCTCGATCAAAGACCATATCAGCTCCAAACCGACATGCCTTGTGTTCTCTCAAGGTACTGAATTATCTTACATATTATTTTTGGAGATCGCACGCACATGATGGGTGCTTTTGGGCTTTGATGAATCTGCCTAGCTAAGATGTCATAATGTTCAGGATTGGATGTCTGGCATGTTTGAGAGGTTCAAGAAAAGTCAGTTTGTATTGTTCCTCGTTTCATGT